>OY829915.1:4495428-4833127 GCA_963691935.1 Nephrotoma guestfalica | reverse complement strand
AGGCTAACCATCAGGGATTTTCGCAAAAATTTGAAAAAAAATTATTGTTGATTTTCCGGTTCAAAATGATTATAGGTAATGAGAATAACGTATTAAGCAAGAAACAACCGGTAATTTACATCTGGAATGCGCGGTTATTGGAAGTATCGTATTTTGAAATCCGGTCACATTTTGTAATCGAACCTTGATTGCATTCGAACGAAGCGGCAACATATTGCAATAATTTAAACGCAGATCTACTCAGAATACCCACAGTTACCCAAAATGATCGATACTTACCGAATCGGTGACAATAAATTTTATCCGGTAAAAATAAGTAAGGCTAACCATCAGGGATTTTCGCAAAAAATTGAAAAAAAATTATTGTTGATTTTCCGGTTCAAAATGATTATAGGTAATGAGAATAACGTATTATGCAAGAAACAACCGGTAATTTACATCTGGAATGCGCGGTTATTGGAAGTATCGTATTTTGAAATCCGGTCACATTTTGTAATCGAACCTTGATTGCATTCGAACGAAGCGGCAACATATTGCAATAATTTAAACGCAGATCTACTCAGAATACCCACAGTTACCCAAAATGATCGATACTTACCGAATCGGTGACAATAAATTTTATCCGGTAAAAATAAGTAAGGCTAACCATCAGGGATTTTCGCAAAAATTGAAAAAAAATTATTGTTGATTTTCCGGTTCAAAATGATTATAGGTAATGAGAATAACGTATTATGCAAGAAACAACCGGTAATTTACATCTGGAATGCGCGGTTATTGGAAGTATCGTATTTTGAAATCCGGTCACATTTTGTAATCGAACCTTGATTGCATTCGAACGAAGCGGCAACATATTGCAATACTTTAAACGCAGATCTACTCAGAATACCCACAGTTACCCAAAATGATCGATACTTACCGAATCGGTGACAATAAATTTTATCCGGTAAAAATAAGTAAGGCTAACCATCAGGGATTTTCGCAAAAATTGAAAAAAAATTATTGTTGATTTTCCGGTTCAAAATGATTATAGGTAATGAGAATAACGTATTAAGCAAGAAACAACCGGTAATTTACATCTGGAATGCGCGGTTATTGGAAGTATCGTATTTTGAAATCCGGTCACATTTTGTAATCGAACCTTGATTGCATTCGAACGAAGCGGCAACATATTGCAATAATTTAAACGCAGATCTACTCAGAATACCCACAGTTACCCAAAATGATCGATACTTACCGAATCGGTGACAATAAATTTTATCCGGTAAAAATAAGTAAGGCTAACCATCAGGGATTTTCGCAAAAAATTGAAAAAAAATTATTGTTGATTTTCCGGTTCAAAATGATTATAGGTAATGAGAATAACGTATTATGCAAGAAACAACCGGTAATTTACATCTGGAATGCGCGGTTATTGGAAGTATCGTATTTTGAAATCCGGTCACATTTTGTAATCGAACCTTGATTGCATTCGAACGAAGCGGCAACATATTGCAATAATTTAAACGCAGATCTACTCAGAATACCCACAGTTACCCAAAATGATCGATACTTACCGAATCGGTGACAATAAATTTTATCCGGTAAAAATAAGTAAGGCTAACCATCAGGGATTTTCGCAAAAAATTGAAAAAAAATTATTGTTGATTTTCCGGTTCAAAATGATTATAGGTAATGAGAATAACGTATTATGCAAGAAACAACCGGTAATTTACATCTGGAATGCGCGGTTATTGGAAGTATCGTATTTTGAAATCCGGTCACATTTTGTAATCGAACCTTGATTGCATTCGAACGAAGCGGCAACATATTGCAATAATTTAAACGCAGATCTACTCAGAATACCCACAGTTACCCAAAATGATCGATACTTACCGAATCGGTGACAATAAATTTTATCCGGTAAAAATAAGTAAGGCTAACCATCAGGATTTTCGCAAAAATTGAAAAAAAATTATTGTTGATTTTCCGGTTCAAAATGATTATAGGTAATGAGAATAACGTATTATGCAAGAAACAACCGGTAATTTACATCTGGAATGCGCGGTTATTGGAAGTATCGTATTTTGAAATCCGGTCACATTTTGTAATCGAACCTTGATTGCATTCAAACGAAGCGGCAACATATTGCAATAATTTAAACGCAGATCTACTCAGAATACCCACAGTTACCCAAAATGATCGATACTTACCGAATCGGTGACAATAAATTTTATCCGGTAAAAATAAGTAAGGCTAACCATCAGGGATTTTCGCTAAAAATTGAAAAAAATTATTGTTGATTTTCCGGTTCAAAATGATTATAGGTAATGAGAATAACGTATTATGCAAGAAACAACCGGTAATTTACATCTGGAATGCGCGGTTATTGGAAGTATCGTATTTTGAAATCCGGTCACATTTTGTAATCGAACCTTGATTGCATTCAACGAAGCGGCAACATATTGCAATAATTTAAACGCAGATCTACTCAGAATACCCACAGTTACCCAAAATGATCGATACTTACCGAATCGGTGACAATAAATTTTATCCGGTAAAAATAAGTAAGGCTAACCATCAGGGATTTTCGCAAAAAATTGAAAAAAAATTATTGTTGATTTTCCGGTTCAAAATGATTATAGGTAATGAGAATAACGTATTATGCAAGAAACAACCGGTAATTTACATCTGGAATGCGCGGTTATTGGAAGTATCGTATTTTGAAATCCGGTCACATTTTGTAATCGAACCTTGATTGCATTCAAACGAAGCGGCAACATATTGCAATAATTTAAACGCAGATCTACTCAGAATACCCACAGTTACCCAAAATGATCGATACTTACCGAATCGGTGACAATAAATTTTATCCGGTAAAAATAAGTAAGGCTAACCATCAGGGATTTTCGCAAAAATTGAAAAAAAATTATTGTTGATTTTCCGGTTCAAAATGATTATAGGTAATGAGAATAACGTATTATGCAAGAAACAACCGGTAATTTACATCTGGAATGCGCGGTTATTGGAAGTATCGTATTTTGAAATCCGGTCACATTTTGTAATCGAACCTTGATTGCATTCGAACGAAGCGGCAACATATTGCAATAATTTAAACGCAGATCTACTCAGAATACCCACAGTTACCCAAAATGATCGATACTTACCGAATCGGTGACAATAAATTTTATCCGGTAAAAATAAGTAAGGCTAACCATCAGGGATTTTCGCAAAAAATTGAAAAAAAATTATTGTTGATTTTCCGGTTCAAAATGATTATAGGTAATGAGAATAACGTATTATGCAAGAAACAACCGGTAATTTACATCTGGAATGCGCGGTTATTGGAAGTATCGTATTTTGAAATCCGGTCACATTTTGTAATCGAACCTTGATTGCATTCAAACGAAGCGGCAACATATTGCAATAATTTAAACGCAGATCTACTCAGAATACCCACAGTTACCCAAAATGATCGATACTTACCGAATCGGTGACAATAAATTTTATCCGGTAAAAATAAGTAAGGCTAACCATCAGGGATTTTCGCAAAAAATTGAAAAAAAATTATTGTTGATTTTCCGGTTCAAAATGATTATAGGTAATGAGAATAACGTATTATGCAAGAAACAACCGGTAATTTACATCTGGAATGCGCGGTTATTGGAAGTATCGTATTTTGAAATCCGGTCACATTTTGTAATCGAACCTTGATTGCATTCGAACGAAGCGGCAACATATTGCAATAATTTAAACGCAGATCTACTCAGAATACCCACAGTTACCCAAAATGATCGATACTTACCGAATCGGTGACAATAAATTTTATCCGGTAAAAATAAGTAAGGCTAACCATCAGGGATTTTCGCAAAAAATTGAAAAAAATTATTGTTGATTTTCCGGTTCAAAATGATTATAGATAATGAGAATAACGTATTATGCAAGAAACAACCGGTAATTTACATCTGGAATGCGCGGTTATTGGAAGTATCGTATTTGAAATCCGGTCACATTTTGTAATCGAACCTTGATTGCATTCGAACGAAGCGGCAACATATTGCAATAATTTAAACGCAGATCTACTCAGAATACCCACAGTTACCCAAAATGATCGATACTTACCGAATCGGTGACAATAAATTTTATCCGGTAAAAATAAGTAAGGCTACATCAGGGATTTTCGCAAAAAATAGAAAAAAAGTTATTGTTGATTTTCCGGTTCAAAATGATTATAGGTAATGAGAATAACGTATTATGCAAGAAACAACCGGTAATTTACATCTGGAATGCGCGGTTATTGGAAGTATCGTATTTTGAAATCCGGTCACATTTTGTAATCGAACCTTGATTGCATTCGAACGAAGCGGCAACATATTGCAATAATTTAAACGCAGATCTACTCAGAATACCCACAGTTACCCAAAATGATCGATACTTACCGAATCGGTGACAATAAATTTTATCCGGTAAAAATAAGTAAGGCTAACCATCAGGGATTTTCGCAAAAAATTGAAAAAAAATTATTGTTGATTTTCCGGTTCAAAATGATTATAGATAATGAGAATAACGTATTAAGCAAGAAACAACCGGAAATTTACATCTGGAATGCGCGGTTATTGGAAGTATCGTATTTTGAAATCCGGTCACATTTTGTAATCGAACCTTGATTGCATTCGAACGAAGCGGCAACATATTGCAATAATTTAAACGCAGATCTACTCAGAATACCCACAGTTACCCAAAATGATCGATACTTACCGAATCGGTGACAATAAATTTTATCCGGTAAAAATAAGTAAGGCTAACCATCAGGGATTTTCGCAAAAAATTGAAAAAAAATTATTGTTGATTTTCCGGTTCAAAATGATTATAGGTAATGAGAATAACGTATTAAGCAAGAAACAACCGGTAATTTACATCTGGAATGCGCGGTTATTGGAAGTATCGTATTTTGAAATCCGGTCACATTTTGTAATCGAACCTTGATTGCATTCGAACGAAGCGGCAACATATTGCAATAATTTAAACGCAGATCTACTCAGAATACCCACAGTTACCCAAAATGATCGATACTTACCGAATCGGTGACAATAAATTTTATCCGGTAAAAATAAGTAAGGCTAACCATCAGGGATTTTCGCAAAAAATTGAAAAAAAATTATTGTTGATTTTCCGGTTCAAAATGATTATAGGTAATGAGAATAACGTATTATGCAAGAAACAACCGGTAATTTACATCTGGAATGCGCGGTTATTGGAAGTATCGTATTTTGAAATCCGGTCACATTTTGTAATCGAACCTTGATTGCATTCGAACGAAGCG
This sequence comes from Nephrotoma guestfalica, assembly GCA_963691935.1. Classification (NCBI taxonomy): domain Eukaryota; kingdom Metazoa; phylum Arthropoda; class Insecta; order Diptera; family Tipulidae; genus Nephrotoma; species Nephrotoma guestfalica. The sequence continues at coordinate 4,827,828 of OY829915.1, read as the reverse complement.
GCAACATATTGCAATAATTTAAACGCAGATCTACTCAGAATACCCACAGTTACCCAAAATGATCGATACTTACCGAATCGGTGACAATAAATTTTACCCGGTAAAAATAAGTAAGGCTAACCATCAGGGATTTTCGCAAAAAATTGAAAAAAAATTATTGTTGATTTTCCGGTTCAAAATGATTATAGGTAATGAGAATAACGTATTATGCAAGAAACAACCGGTAATTTACATCTGGAATGCACGGTTATTGGAAGTATCGTATTTTGAAATCCGGTCACATTTTGTAATCGAACCTTGATTGCATTCAAACGAAGCGGCAACATATTGCAATAATTTAAACGCAGATCTACTCAGAATACCCACAGTTACCCAAAATGATCGATACTTACCGAATCGGTGACAATAAATTTTATCCGGTAAAAATAAGTAAGGCTAACCATCAGGGATTTTCGCAAAAAATTGAAAAAAATTATTGTTGATTTTCCGGTTCAAAATGATTATAGGTAATGAGAATAACGTATTATGCAAGAAACAACCGGTAATTTACATCTGGAATGCGCGGTTATTGGAAGTATCGTATTTTGAAATCCGGTCACATTTTGTAATCGAACCTTGATTGCATTCAAACGAAGCGGCAACATATTGCAATAATTTAAACGCAGATCTACTCAGAATACCCACAGTTACCCAAAATGATCGATACTTACCGAATCGGTGACAATAAATTTTATCCGGTAAAAATAAGTAAGGCTAACCATCAGGGATTTTCGCAAAAAATTGAAAAAAAATTATTGTTGATTTTCCGGTTCAAAATGATTATAGGTAATGAGAATAACGTATTATGCAAGAAACAACCGGTAATTTACATCTGGAATGCGCGGTTATTGGAAGTATCGTATTTTGAAATCCGGTCACATTTTGTAATCGAACCTTGATTGCATTCAAACGAAGCGGCAACATATTGCAATAATTTAAACGCAGATCTACTCAGAATACCCACAGTTACCCAAAATGATCGATACTTACCGAATCGGTGACAATAAATTTTATCCGGTAAAAATAAGTAAGGCTAACCATCAGGGATTTTCGCAAAAATTTGAAAAAAAATTATTGTTGATTTTCCGGTTCAAAATGATTATAGGTAATGAGAATAACGTATTATGCAAGAAACAACCGGTAATTTACATCTGGAATGCGCGGTTATTGGAAGTATCGTATTTTGAAATCCGGTCACATTTTGTAATCGAACCTTGATTGCATTCGAACGAAGCGGCAACATATTGCAATAATTTAAACGCAGATCTACTCAGAATACCCACAGTTACCCAAAATGATCGATACTTACCGAATCGGTGACAATAAATTTTACCCGGTAAAAATAAGTAAGGCTCATCAGGGATTTTCGCAAAAAATTGAAAAAAAGTTATTGTTGATTTTCCGGTTCAAAATGATTATAGGTAATGAGAATAACGTATTATGCAAGAAACAACCGGTAATTTACATCTGGAATGCGCGGTTATTGGAAGTATCGTATTTTGAAATCCGGTCACATTTTGTAATCGAACCTTGATTGCATTCAAACGAAGCGGCAACATATTGCAATAATTTAAACGCAGATCTACTCAGAATACCCACAGTTACCCAAAATGATCGATACTTACCGAATCGGTGACAATAAATTTTATCCGGTAAAAATAAGTAAGGCTAACCATCAGGGATTTTCGCAAAAAATTGAAAAAAAATTATTGTTGATTTTCCGGTTCAAAATGATTATAGGTAATGAGAATAACGTATTATGCAAGAAACAACCGGTAATTTACATCTGGAATGCGCGGTTATTGGAAGTATCGTATTTTGAAATCCGGTCACATTTTGTAATCGAACCTTGATTGCATTCAAACGAAGCGGCAACATATTGCAATAATTTAAACGCAGATCTACTCAGAATACCCACAGTTACCCAAAATGATCGATACTTACCGAATCGGTGACAATAAATTTTATCCGGTAAAAATAAGTAAGGCTAACCATCAGGGATTTTCGCAAAAATTTGAAAAAAAATTATTGTTGATTTTCCGGTTCAAAATGATTATAGGTAATGAGAATAACGTATTATGCAAGAAACAACCGGTAATTTACATCTGGAATGCGCGGTTATTGGAAGTATCGTATTTTGAAATCCGGTCACATTTTGTAATCGAACCTTGATTGCATTCGAACGAGGCGGCAACATATTGCAATAATTTAAACGCAGATCTACTCAGAATACCCACAGTTACCCAAAATGATCGATACTTACCGAATCGGTGACAATAAATTTTATCCGGTAAAAATAAGTAAGGCTAACCATCAGGGATTTTCGCAAAAAATTGAAAAAAAATTATTGTTGATTTTCCGGTTCAAAATGATTATAGGTAATGAGAATAACGTATTATGCAAGAAACAACCGGTAATTTACATCTGGAATGCGCGGTTATTGGAAGTATCGTATTTTGAAATCCGGTCACATTTTGTAATCGAACCTTGATTGCATTCAAACGAAGCGGCAACATATTGCAATAATTTAAACGCAGATCTACTCAGAATACCCACAGTTACCCAAAATGATCGATACATACCGAATCGGCGACAATAAATTTTATCCGGTAAAAATAAGTAAGGCTAACCATCAGGGATTTTCGCAAAAAATTGAAAAAAAATTATTGTTGATTTTCCGGTTCAAAATGATTATAGGTAATGAGAATAACGTATTATGCAAGAAACAACCGGTAATTTACATCTGGAATGCGCGGTTATTGGAAGTATCGTATTTTGAAATCCGGTCACATTTTGTAATCGAACCTTGATTGCATTCAAACGAAGCGGCAACATATTGCAATAATTTAAACGCAGATCTACTCAGAATACCCACAGTTACCCAAAATGATCGATACTTACCGAATCGGTGACAATAAATTTTATCCGGTAAAAATAAGTAAGGCTAACCATCAGGGATTTTCGCAAAAAATTGAAAAAAAATTATTGTTGATTTTCCGGTTCAAAATGATTATAGGTAATGAGAATAACGTATTATGCAAGAAACAACCGGTAATTTACATCTGGAATGCGCGGTTATTGGAAGTATCGTATTTTGAAATCCGGTCACATTTTGTAATCGAACCTTGATTGCATTCGAACGAAGCGGCAACATATTGCAATAATTTACACGCAGATCTACTCAGAATACCCACAGTTACCCAAAATGATCGATACTTACCGAATCGGTGACAATAAATTTTATCCGGTAAAAATAAGTAAGGCTAACCCATCAGGGATTTTCGCAAAAAATTGAAAAAAAATTATTGTTGATTTTCCGGTTCAAAATGATTATAGGTAATGAGAATAACGTATTATGCAAGAAACAACCGGTAATTTACATCTGGAATGCGCGGTTATTGGAAGTATCGTATTTTGAAATCCGGTCACATTTTGTAATCGAACCTTGATTGCATTCGAACGAAGCGGCAACATATTGCAATAATTTAAACGCAGATCTACTCAGAATACCCACAGTTACCCAAAATGATCGATACTTACCGAATCGGTGACAATAAATTTTATCCGGTAAAAATAAGTAAGGCTAACCATCAGGGATTTTCGCAAAAAATTGAAAAAAAATTATTGTTGATTTTCCGGTTCAAAATGATTATAGGTAATGAGAATAACGTATTATGCAAGAAACAACCGGTAATTTACATCTGGAATGCGCGGTTATTGGAAGTATCGTATTTTGAAATCCGGTCACATTTTGTAATCGAACCTTGATTGCATTCGAACGAAGCGGCAACATATTGCAATAATTTAAACGCAGATCTACTCAGAATACCCACAGTTACCCAAAATGATCGATACTTACCGAATCGGTGACAATAAATTTTACCCGGTAAAAATAAGTAAGGTAACCATCAGGGATTTTCGCAAAAAATTGAAAAAAAATTATTGTTGATTTTCCGGTTCAAAATGATTATAGGTAATGAGAATAACGTATTATGCAAGAAACAACCGGTAATTTACATCTGGAATGCGCGGTTATTGGAAGTATCGTATTTTGAAATCCGGTCACATTTTGTAATCGAACCTTGATTGCATTCAAACGAAGCGGCAACATATTGCAATAATTTAAACGCAGATCTACTCAGAATACCCACAGTTACCCAAAATGATCGATACTTACCGAATCGGTGACAATAAATTTTACCCGGTAAAAATAAGTAAGGCTCATCAGGGATTTTCGCAAAAAATTGAAAAAAAATTATTGTTGATTTTCCGGTTCAAAATGATTATAGGTAATGAGAATAACGTATTAAGCAAGAAACAACCGGTAATATACATCTGGAATGCGCGGTTATTGGAAGTATCGTATTTTGAAATCCGGTTACATTTTGTAATCGAACCTTGATTGCATTCGAACGAAGCGGCAACATATTGCAATAATTTAAACGCAGATCTACTCAGAATACCCACAGTTACCCAAAATGATCGATACTTACCGAATCGGTGACAATAAATTTTACCCGGTAAAAATAAGTAAGGCTAACCATCAGGGATTTTCGCAAAAAATTGAAAAAAAATTATTGTTGATTTTCCGGTTCAAAATGATTATAGGTAATGAGAATAACGTATTATGCAAGAAACAACCGGTAATTTACATCTGGAATGCGCGGTTATTGGAAGTATCGTATTTTGAAATCCGGTCACATTTTGTAATCGAACCTTGATTGCATTCGAACGAAGCGGCAACATATTGCAATAATTTAAACGCAGATCTACTCAGAATACCCACAGTTACCCAAAATGATCGATACTTACCGAATCGGTGACAATAAATTTTACCCCGTAAAAATAAGTAAGGCTTACCATCAGGGATTTTCGCAAAAAATTGAAAAAAAATTATTGTTGATTTTTCGGTTCAAAATGATTATAGGTAATGAGAATAACGTATTATGCAAGAAACAACCGGTAATTTACATCTGGAATGCGCGGTTATTGGAAGTATCGTATTTTGAAATCCGGTCACATTTTGTAATCGAACCTTGATTGCATTCAAACGAAGCGGCAACATATTGCAATAATTTAAACGCAGATCTACTCAGAATACCCACAGTTACCCAAAATGATCGATACTTACCGAATCGGTGACAATAAATTTTATCCGGTAAAAATAAGTAAGGCTAACCATCAGGGATTTTCGCAAAAAATTGAAAAAAAATTATTGTTGATTTTCCGGTTCAAAATGATTATAGATAATGAGAATAACGTATTATGCAAGAAACAACCGGTAATTTACATCTGGAATGCGCGGTTATTGGAAGTATCGTATTTTGAAATCCGGTCACATTTTGTAATCGAACCTTGATTGCGTTCGAACGAGGCGGCAACATATTGCAATAATTTAAACGCAGATCTACTCAGAATACCCACAGTTACCCAAAATGATCGATACTTACCGAATCGGTGACAATAAATTTTATCCGGTAAAAATAAGTAAGGCAAACCATCAGGGATTTTCGCAAAAAATTGAAAAAAAATTATTGTTGATTTTCCGGTTCAAAATGATTATAGGTAATGAGAATAACGTATTATGCAAGAAACAACCGGTAATTTACATCTGGAATGCGCGGTTATTGGAAGTATCGTATTTTGAAATCCGGTCACATTTTGTAATCGAACCTTGATTGCATTCGAACGAAGCGGCAACATATTGCAATAACTTAAACGCAGATCTACTCAGAATACCCACAGTTACCCAAAATGATCGATACTTACCGAATCGGTGACAATAAATTTTATCCGGTAAAAATAAGTAAGGCTAACCATCAGGGATTTTCGCAAAAAATTGAAAAAAAATTATTGTTGATTTTCCGGTTCAAAATGATTATAGGTAATGAGAATAACGTATTATGCAAGAAACAACCGGTAATTTACATCTGGAATGCGCGGTTATTGGAAGTATCGTATTTTGAAATCCGGTCACATTTTGTAATCGAACCTTGATTGCATTCGAACGAAGCGGCAACATATTGCAATAATTTAAACGCAGATCTACTCAGAATACCCACAGTTACCCAAAATGATCGATACTTACCGAATCGGTGACAATAAATTTTACCCGGTAAAAATAAGTAAGGATAACCATCAGGGATTTTCGCAAAAAATTGAAAAAAAATTATTGTTGATTTTCCGGTTCAAAATGATTATAGGTAATGAGAATAACGTATTATGCAAGAAACAACCGGTAATTTACATCTAGAATGCGCGGTTATTGGAAGTATCGTATTTTGAAATCCGGTCACATTTTGTAATCGAACCTTGATTGCATTCAAACGAAGCGGCAACATATTGCAATAATTTAAACGCAGATCTACTCAGAATACCCACAGTTACCCAAAATGATCGATACTTACCGAATCGGTGACAATAAATTTTATCCGGTAAAAATAAGTAACCATCAGGGATTCTCGCAAAAAATTGAAAAAAAATTATTGTTGATTTTCCGGTTCAAAATGATTATAGGTAATGAGAATAACGTATTATGCAAGAAACAACCGGTAATTTGCATCTGGAATGCGCGGTTATTGGAAGTATCGTATTTTGAAATCCGGTCACATTTTGTAATCGAACCTTGATTGCATTCAAACGAAGCGGCAACATATTGCAATAATTTAAACGCAGATCTACTCAGAATACCCACAGTTACCCAAAATGATCGATACTTACCGAATCGGTGACAATAAATTTTATCCGGTAAAAATAAGTAAGGCTAACTAACCATCAGGGATTTTCGCAAAAAATTGAAAAAAAATTATTGTTGATTTTCCGGTTCAAAATGATTATAGGTAATGAGAATAACGTATTATGCAAGAAACAACCGGTAATTTATATCTGGAATGCGCGGTTATTGGAAGTATCGTATTTTGAAATCCGGTCACATTTTGTAATCGAACCTTGATTGCATTCAAACGAAGCGGCAACATATTGCAATAATTTAAACGCAGATCTACTCAGAATACCCACAGTTACCCAAAATGATCGATACTTACCGAATCGGTGACAATAAATTTTATCCGGTAAAAATAAGTAAGGCTAACCATCAGGGATTTTCGCAAAAAATTGAAAAAAAATTATTGTTGATTTTCCGGTTCAAAATGATTATAGGTAATGAGAATAACGTATTATGCAAGAAACAACCGGTAATTTACATCTGGAATGCGCGGTTATTGGAAGTATCGTATTTTGAAATCCGGTCACATTTTGTAATCGAACCTTGATTGCATTCGAACGAAGCGGCAACATATTGCAATATTTTAAACGCAGATCTACTCAGAATACCCACAGTTACCCAAAATGATCGATACTTACCGAATCGGTGACAATAAATTTTATCCGGTAAAAATAAGTAAGGCTAACCATCAGGGATTTTCGCAAAAAATTGAAAAAAAAATATTGTTGATTTTCCGGTTCAAAATGATTATAGGTAATGAGAATAACGTATTATGCAAGAAACAACCGGTAATTTACATCTGGAATGCGCGGTTATTGGAAGTATCGTATTTTGAAATCCGGTCACATTTTGTAATCGAACCTTGATTGCATTCAAACGAAGCGGCAACATATTGCAATAATTTAAACGCAGATCTACTCAGAATACCCACAGTTACCCAAAATGATCGATACTTACCGAATCGGTGACAATAAATTTTATCCGGTAAAAATAAGTAAGGCTAACCATCAGGGATTTTCGCAAAAAATTGAAAAAAAATTATTGTTGATTTTCCGGTTCAAAATGATTATAGGTAATGAGAATAACGTATTATGCAAGAAACAACCGGTAATTTACATCTGGAATGCGCGGTTATTGGAAGTATCGTATTTTGAAATCCGGTCACATTTTGTAATCGAACCTTGATTGCATTCGAACGAAGCGGCAACATATTGCAATAACTTAAACGCAGATCTACTCAGAATACCCACAGTTACCCAAAATGATCGATACTTACCGAATCGGTGACAATAAATTTTATCCGGTAAAAATAAGTAAGGCTAACCATCAGGGATTTTCGCAAAAAATTGAAAAAAAATTATTGTTGATTTTCCGGTTCAAAATGATTATAGGTAATGAGAATAACGTATTATGCAAGAAACAACCGGTAATTTACATCTAGAATGCGCGGTTATTGGAAGTATCGTATTTTGAAATCCGGTCACATTTTGTAATCGAACCTTGATTGCATTCAAACGAAGCGGCAACATATTGCAATAATTTAAACGCAGATCTACTCAGAATACCCACAGTTACCCAAAATGATCGATACTTACCGAATCGGTGACAATAAATTTTACCCGGTAAAAATAAGTAAGGATAACCATCAGGGATTTTCGCAAAAAATTGAAAAAAAATTATTGTTGATTTTCCGGTTCAAAATGATTATAGGTAATGAGAATAACGTATTATGCAAGAAACAACCGGTAATTTACATCTAGAATGCGCGGTTATTGGAAGTATCGTATTTTGAAATCCGGTCACATTTTGTAATCGAACCTTGATTGCATTCAAACGAAGCGGCAACATATTGCAATAATTTAAACGCAGATCTACTCAGAATACCCACAGTTACCCAAAATGATCGATACTTACCGAATCGGTGACAATAAATTTTATCCGGTAAAAATAAGTAACCATCAGGGATTCTCGCAAAAAATTGAAAAAAAATTATTGTTGATTTTCCGGTTCAAAATGATTATAGGTAATGAGAATAACGTATTATGCAAGAAACAACCGGTAATTTGCATCTGGAATGCGCGGTTATTGGAAGTATCGTATTTTGAAATCCGGTCACATTTTGTAATCGAACCTTGATTGCATTCAAACGAAGCGGCAACATATTGCAATAATTTAAACGCAGATCTACTCAGAATACCCACAGTTACCCAAAATGATCGATACTTACCGAATCGGTGACAATAAATTTTATCCGGTAAAAATAAGTAAGGCTAACTAACCATCAGGGATTTTCGCAAAAAATTGAAAAAAAATTATTGTTGATTTTCCGGTTCAAAATGATTATAGGTAATGAGAATAACGTATTATGCAAGAAACAACCGGTAATTTATATCTGGAATGCGCGGTTATTGGAAGTATCGTATTTTGAAATCCGGTCACATTTTGTAATCGAACCTTGATTGCATTCAAACGAAGCGGCAACATATTGCAATAATTTAAACGCAGATCTACTCAGAATACCCACAGTTACCCAAAATGATCGATACTTACCGAATCGGTGACAATAAATTTTATCCGGTAAAAATAAGTAAGGCTAACCATCAGGGATTTTCGCAAAAAATTGAAAAAAAATTATTGTTGATTTTCCGGTTCAAAATGATTATAGGTAATGAGAATAACGTATTATGCAAGAAACAACCGGTAATTTACATCTGGAATGCGCGGTTATTGGAAGTATCGTATTTTGAAATCCGGTCACATTTTGTAATCGAACCTTGATTGCATTCGAACGAAGCGGCAACATATTGCAATATTTTAAACGCAGATCTACTCAGAATACCCACAGTTACCCAAAATGATCGATACTTACCGAATCGGTGACAATAAATTTTATCCGGTAAAAATAAGTAAGGCTAACCATCAGGGATTTTCGCAAAAAATTGAAAAAAAAATATTGTTGATTTTCCGGTTCAAAATGATTATAGGTAATGAGAATAACGTATTATGCAAGAAACAACCGGTAATTTACATCTGGAATGCGCGGTTATTGGAAGTATCGTATTTTGAAATCCGGTCACATTTTGTAATCGAACCTTGATTGCATTCAAACGAAGCGGCAACATATTGCAATAATTTAAACGCAGATCTACTCAGAATACCCACAGTTACCCAAAATGATCGATACTTACCGAATCGGTGACAATAAATTTTATCCGGTAAAAATAAGTAAGGCTAACCATCAGGGATTTTCGCAAAAAATTGAAAAAAAATTATTGTTGATTTTCCGGTTCAAAATGATTATAGGTAATGAGAATAACGTATTATGCAAGAAACAACCGGTAATTTACATCTGGAATGCGCGGTTATTGGAAGTATCGTATTTTGAAATCCGGTCACATTTTGTAATCGAACCTTGATTGCATTCGAACGAAGCGGCAACATATTGCAATAACTTAAACGCAGATCTACTCAGAATACCCACAGTTACCCAAAATGATCGATACTTACCGAATCGGTGACAATAAATTTTATCCGGTAAAAATAAGTAAGGCTAACCATCAGGGATTTTCGCAAAAAATTGAAAAAAAATTATTGTTGATTTTCCGGTTCAAAATGATTATAGGTAATGAGAATAACGTATTATGCAAGAAACAACCGGTAATTTACATCTGGAATGCGCGGTTATTGGAAGTATCGTATTTTGAAATCCGGTCACATTTTGTAATCGAACCTTGATTGCATTCGAACGAAGCGGCAACATATTGCAATAATTTAAACGCAGATCTACTCAGAATACCCACAGTTACCCAAAATGATCGATACTTACCGAATCGGTGACAATAAATTTTACCCGGTAAAAATAAGTAAGGATAACCATCAGGGATTTTCGCAAAAAATTGAAAAAAAATTATTGTTGATTTTCCGGTTCAAAATGATTATAGGTAATGAGAATAACGTATTATGCAAGAAACAACCGGTAATTTACATCTAGAATGCGCGGTTATTGGAAGTATCGTATTTTGAAATCCGGTCACATTTTGTAATCGAACCTTGATTGCATTCAAACGAAGCGGCAACATATTGCAATAATTTAAACGCAGATCTACTCAGAATACCCACAGTTACCCAAAATGATCGATACTTACCGAATCGGTGACAATAAATTTTATCCGGTAAAAATAAGTAACCATCAGGGATTCTCGCAAAAAATTGAAAAAAAATTATTGTTGATTTTCCGGTTCAAAATGATTATAGGTAATGAGAATAACGTATTATGCAAGAAACAACCGGTAATTTGCATCTGGAATGCGCGGTTATTGGAAGTATCGTATTTTGAAATCCGGTCACATTTTGTAATCGAACCTTGATTGCATTCAAACGAAGCGGCAACATATTGCAATAATTTAAACGCAGATCTACTCAGAATACCCACAGTTACCCAAAATGATCGATACTTACCGAATCGGTGACAATAAATTTTATCCGGTAAAAATAAGTAAGGCTAACTAACCATCAGGGATTTTCGCAAAAAATTGAAAAAAAATTATTGTTGATTTTCCGGTTCAAAATGATTATAGGTAATGAGAATAACGTATTATGCAAGAAACAACCGGTAATTTATATCTGGAATGCGCGGTTATTGGAAGTATCGTATTTTGAAATCCGGTCACATTTTGTAATCGAACCTTGATTGCATTCAAACGAAGCGGCAACATATTGCAATAATTTAAACGCAGATCTACTCAGAATACCCACAGTTACCCAAAATGATCGATACTTACCGAATCGGTGACAATAAATTTTATCCGGTAAAAATAAGTAAGGCTAACCATCAGGGATTTTCGCAAAAAATTGAAAAAAAATTATTGTTGATTTTCCGGTTCAAAATGATTATAGGTAATGAGAATAACGTATTATGCAAGAAACAACCGGTAATTTACATCTGGAATGCGCGGTTATTGGAAGTATCGTATTTTGAAATCCGGTCACATTTTGTAATCGAACCTTGATTGCATTCGAACGAAGCGGCAACATATTGCAATAATTTAAACGCAGATCTACTCAGAATACCCACAGTTACCCAAAATGATCGATACTTACCGAATCGGTGACAATAAATTTTATCCGGTAAAAATAAGTAAGGCTAACCATCAGGGATTTTCGCAAAAAATTGAAAAAAAATTATTGTTGATTTTCCGGTTCAAAATGATTATAGGTAATGAGAATAACGTATTATGCAAGAAACAACCGGTAATTTACATCTAGAATGCGCGGTTATTGGAAGTATCGTATTTTGAAATCCGGTCACATTTTGTAATCGAACCTTGATTGCATTCAAACGAAGCGGCAACATATTGCAATAATTTAAACGCAGATCTACTCAGAATACCCACAGTTACCCAAAATGATCGATACTTACCGAATCGGTGACAATAAATTTTATCCGGTAAAAATAAGTAACCATCAGGGATTCTCGCAAAAAATTGAAAAAAAATTATTGTTGATTTTCCGGTTCAAAATGATTATAGGTAATGAGAATAACGTATTATGCAAGAAACAACCGGTAATTTGCATCTGGAATGCGCGGTTATTGGAAGTATCGTATTTTGAAATCCGGTCACATTTTGTAATCGAACCTTGATTGCATTCAAACGAAGCGGCAACATATTGCAATAATTTAAACGCAGATCTACTCAGAATACCCACAGTTACCCAAAATGATCGATACTTACCGAATCGGTGACAATAAATTTTATCCGGTAAAAATAAGTAAGGCTAACCATCAGGGATTTTCGCAAAAAATTGAAAAAAAATTATTGTTGATTTTCCGGTTCAAAATGATTATAGGTAATGAGAATAACGTATTATGCAAGAAACAACCGGTAATTTACATCTGGAATGCGCGGTTATTGGAAGTATCGTATTTTGAAATCCGGTCACATTTTGTAATCGAACCTTGATTGCATTCGAACGAAGCGGCAACATATTGCAATAATTTAAACGCAGATCTACTCAGAATACCCACAGTTACCCAAAATGATCGATACTTACCGAATCGGTGACAATAAATTTTATCCGGTAAAAATAAGTAAGGCTAACCATCAGGGATTTTCGCAAAAAATTGAAAAAAAATTATTGTTGATTTTCCGGTTCAAAATGATTATAGGTAATGAGAATAACGTATTATGCAAGAAACAACCGGTAATTTACATCTGGAATGCGCGGTTATTGGAAGTATCGTATTTTGAAATCCGGTCACATTTTGTAATCGAACCTTGATTGCATTCGAACGAAGCGGCAACATATTGCAATAATTTAAACGCAGATCTACTCAGAATACCCACAGTTACCCAAAATGATCGATACTTACCGAATCGGTGACAATAAATTTTATCCGGTAAAAATAAGTAAGGCTAACCATCAGGGATTTTCGCAAAAAATTGAAAAAAAATTATTGTTGATTTTCCGGTTCAAAATGATTATAGGTAATGAGAATAACGTATTATGCAAGAAACAACCGGTAATTTACATCTGGAATGCGCGGTTATTGGAAGTATCGTATTTTGAAATCCGGTCACATTTTGTAATCGAACCTTGATTGCATTCGAACGAAGCGGCAACATATTGCAATAATTTAAACGCAGATCTACTCAGAATACCCACAGTTACCCAAAATGATCGATACTTACCGAATCGGTGACAATAAATTTTATCCGGTAAAAATAAGTAACCATCAGAGATTTTCGCAAAAAATTGAAAAAAAATTGTTGTTGATTTTCCGGTTCAAAATGATTATAGGTAATGAGAATAACGTATTATGCAAGAAACAACCGGTAATTTACATCTGGAATGCGCGGTTATTGGAAGTATCGTATTTTGAAATCCAGTCACATTTTCGCAAAAAATTGAAAAAAAATTATTGTTGATTTTCCGGTTCAAAATGATTATAGGTAATGAGAATAACGTATTATGCAAGAAACAACCGGTAATTTACATCTGGAATGCGCGGTTATTGGAAGTATCGTATTTTGAAATCCGGTCACATTTTGTAATCGAACCTTGATTGCATTCGAACGAAGCGGCAACATATTGCAATAATTTAAACGCAGATCTACTCAGAATACCCACAGTTACCCAAAATGATCGATACTTACCGAATCGGTGACAATAAATTTTATCCGGTAAAAATAAGTAAGGCTAACCATCAGGGATTTTCGCAAAAAATTGAAAAAAAATTATTGTTGATTTTCCGGTTCAAAATGATTATAGGTAATGAGAATAACGTATTATGCAAGAAACAACCGGTAATTTACATCTGGAATGCGCGGTTATTGGAAGTATCGTATTTTGAAATCCGGTCACATTTTGTAATCGAACCTTGATTGCATTCAAACGAAGCGGCAACATATTGCAATAATTTAAACGCAGATCTACTCAGAATACCCACAGTTACCCAAAATGATCGATACTTACCGAATCGGTGACAATAAATTTTACCCGGTAAAAATAAGTAAGGCTCATCAGGGATTTTCGCAAAAAATTGAAAAAAAATTATTGTTGATTTTCCGGTTCAAAATGATTATAGGTAATGAGAATAACGTATTAAGCAAGAAACAACCGGTAATATACATCTGGAATGCGCGGTTATTGGAAGTATCGTATTTTGAAATCCGGTTACATTTTGTAATCGAACCTTGATTGCATTCGAACGAAGCGGCAACATATTGCAATAATTTAAACGCAGATCTACTCAGAATACCCACAGTTACCCAAAATGATCGATACTTACCGAATCGGTGACAATAAATTTTACCCGGTAAAAATAAGTAAGGTAACCATCAGGGATTTTCGCAAAAAATTGAAAAAAAATTATTGTTGATTTTCCGGTTCAAAATGATTATAGGTAATGAGAATAACGTATTATGCAAGAAACAACCGGTAATTTACATCTGGAATGCGCGGTTATTGGAAGTATCGTATTTTGAAATCCGGTCACATTTTGTAATCGAACCTTGATTGCATTCAAACGAAGCGGCAACATATTGCAATAATTTAAACGCAGATCTACTCAGAATACCCACAGTTACCCAAAATGATCGATACTTACCGAATCGGTGACAATAAATTTTACCCGGTAAAAATAAGTAAGGCTCATCAGGGATTTTCGCAAAAAATTGAAAAAAAATTATTGTTGATTTTCCGGTTCAAAATGATTATAGGTAATGAGAATAACGTATTAAGCAAGAAACAACCGGTAATATACATCTGGAATGCGCGGTTATTGGAAGTATCGTATTTTGAAATCCGGTTACATTTTGTAATCGAACCTTGATTGCATTCGAACGAAGCGGCAACATATTGCAATAATTTAAACGCAGATCTACTCAGAATACCCACAGTTACCCAAAATGATCGATACTTACCGAATCGGTGACAATAAATTTTACCCGGTAAAAATAAGTAAGGCTAACCATCAGGGATTTTCGCAAAAAATTGAAAAAAAATTATTGTTGATTTTCCGGTTCAAAATGATTATAGGTAATGAGAATAACGTATTATGCAAGAAACAACCGGTAATTTACATCTGGAATGCGCGGTTATTGGAAGTATCGTATTTTGAAATCCGGTCACATTTTGTAATCGAACCTTGATTGCATTCGAACGAAGCGGCAACATATTGCAATAATTTAAACGCAGATCTACTCAGAATACCCACAGTTACCCAAAATGATCGATACTTACCGAATCGGTGACAATAAATTTTACCCCGTAAAAATAAGTAAGGCTTACCATCAGGGATTTTCGCAAAAAATTGAAAAAAAATTATTGTTGATTTTTCGGTTCAAAATGATTATAGGTAATGAGAATAACGTATTATGCAAGAAACAACCGGTAATTTACATCTGGAATGCGCGGTTATTGGAAGTATCGTATTTTGAAATCCGGTCACATTTTGTAATCGAACCTTGATTGCATTCAAACGAAGCGGCAACATATTGCAATAATTTAAACGCAGATCTACTCAGAATACCCACAGTTACCCAAAATGATCGATACTTACCGAATCGGTGACAATAAATTTTATCCGGTAAAAATAAGTAAGGCTAACCATCAGGGATTTTCGCAAAAAATTGAAAAAAAATTATTGTTGATTTTCCGGTTCAAAATGATTATAGATAATGAGAATAACGTATTATGCAAGAAACAACCGGTAATTTACATCTGGAATGCGCGGTTATTGGAAGTATCGTATTTTGAAATCCGGTCACATTTTGTAATCGAACCTTGATTGCGTTCGAACGAGGCGGCAACATATTGCAATAATTTAAACGCAGATCTACTCAGAATACCCACAGTTACCCAAAATGATCGATACTTACCGAATCGGTGACAATAAATTTTATCCGGTAAAAATAAGTAAGGCAAACCATCAGGGATTTTCGCAAAAAATTGAAAAAAAATTATTGTTGATTTTCCGGTTCAAAATGATTATAGGTAATGAGAATAACGTATTATGCAAGAAACAACCGGTAATTTACATCTGGAATGCGCGGTTATTGGAAGTATCGTATTTTGAAATCCGGTCACATTTTGTAATCGAACCTTGATTGCATTCGAACGAAGCGGCAACATATTGCAATAACTTAAACGCAGATCTACTCAGAATACCCACAGTTACCCAAAATGATCGATACTTACCGAATCGGTGACAATAAATTTTATCCGGTAAAAATAAGTAAGGCTAACCATCAGGGATTTTCGCAAAAAATTGAAAAAAAATTATTGTTGATTTTCCGGTTCAAAATGATTATAGGTAATGAGAATAACGTATTATGCAAGAAACAACCGGTAATTTACATCTGGAATGCGCGGTTATTGGAAGTATCGTATTTTGAAATCCGGTCACATTTTGTAATCGAACCTTGATTGCATTCGAACGAAGCGGCAACATATTGCAATAATTTAAACGCAGATCTACTCAGAATACCCACAGTTACCCAAAATGATCGATACTTACCGAATCGGTGACAATAAATTTTACCCGGTAAAAATAAGTAAGGATAACCATCAGGGATTTTCGCAAAAAATTGAAAAAAAATTATTGTTGATTTTCCGGTTCAAAATGATTATAGGTAATGAGAATAACGTATTATGCAAGAAACAACCGGTAATTTACATCTAGAATGCGCGGTTATTGGAAGTATCGTATTTTGAAATCCGGTCACATTTTGTAATCGAACCTTGATTGCATTCAAACGAAGCGGCAACATATTGCAATAATTTAAACGCAGATCTACTCAGAATACCCACAGTTACCCAAAATGATCGATACTTACCGAATCGGTGACAATAAATTTTATCCGGTAAAAATAAGTAACCATCAGGGATTCTCGCAAAAAATTGAAAAAAAATTATTGTTGATTTTCCGGTTCAAAATGATTATAGGTAATGAGAATAACGTATTATGCAAGAAACAACCGGTAATTTGCATCTGGAATGCGCGGTTATTGGAAGTATCGTATTTTGAAATCCGGTCACATTTTGTAATCGAACCTTGATTGCATTCAAACGAAGCGGCAACATATTGCAATAATTTAAACGCAGATCTACTCAGAATACCCACAGTTACCCAAAATGATCGATACTTACCGAATCGGTGACAATAAATTTTATCCGGTAAAAATAAGTAAGGCTAACTAACCATCAGGGATTTTCGCAAAAAATTGAAAAAAAATTATTGTTGATTTTCCGGTTCAAAATGATTATAGGTAATGAGAATAACGTATTATGCAAGAAACAACCGGTAATTTGCATCTGGAATGCGCGGTTATTGGAAGTATCGTATTTTGAAATCCGGTCACATTTTGTAATCGAACCTTGATTGCATTCAAACGAAGCGGCAACATATTGCAATAATTTAAACGCAGATCTACTCAGAATACCCACAGTTACCCAAAATGATCGATACTTACCGAATCGGTGACAATAAATTTTATCCGGTAAAAATAAGTAAGGCTAACTAACCATCAGGGATTTTCGCAAAAAATTGAAAAAAAATTATTGTTGATTTTCCGGTTCAAAATGATTATAGGTAATGAGAATAACGTATTATGCAAGAAACAACCGGTAATTTATATCTGGAATGCGCGGTTATTGGAAGTATCGTATTTTGAAATCCGGTCACATTTTGTAATCGAACCTTGATTGCATTCAAACGAAGCGGCAACATATTGCAATAATTTAAACGCAGATCTACTCAGAATACCCACAG
Organism: Nephrotoma guestfalica; assembly: GCA_963691935.1. Taxonomy (NCBI): domain Eukaryota; kingdom Metazoa; phylum Arthropoda; class Insecta; order Diptera; family Tipulidae; genus Nephrotoma; species Nephrotoma guestfalica. The sequence goes on along the minus strand of OY829915.1, from coordinate 4,809,793 downwards.
TTACCCAAAATGATCGATACTTACCGAATCGGTGACAATAAATTTTATCCGGTAAAAATAAGTAAGGCTAACCATCAGGGATTTTCGCAAAAAATTGAAAAAAAATTATTGTTGATTTTCCGGTTCAAAATGATTATAGGTAATGAGAATAACGTATTATGCAAGAAACAACCGGTAATTTACATCTGGAATGCGCGGTTATTGGAAGTATCGTATTTTGAAATCCGGTCACATTTTGTAATCGAACCTTGATTGCATTCGAACGAAGCGGCAACATATTGCAATATTTTAAACGCAGATCTACTCAGAATACCCACAGTTACCCAAAATGATCGATACTTACCGAATCGGTGACAATAAATTTTATCCGGTAAAAATAAGTAAGGCTAACCATCAGGGATTTTCGCAAAAAATTGAAAAAAAAATATTGTTGATTTTCCGGTTCAAAATGATTATAGGTAATGAGAATAACGTATTATGCAAGAAACAACCGGTAATTTACATCTGGAATGCGCGGTTATTGGAAGTATCGTATTTTGAAATCCGGTCACATTTTGTAATCGAACCTTGATTGCATTCAAACGAAGCGGCAACATATTGCAATAATTTAAACGCAGATCTACTCAGAATACCCACAGTTACCCAAAATGATCGATACTTACCGAATCGGTGACAATAAATTTTATCCGGTAAAAATAAGTAAGGCTAACCATCAGGGATTTTCGCAAAAAATTGAAAAAAAATTATTGTTGATTTTCCGGTTCAAAATGATTATAGGTAATGAGAATAACGTATTATGCAAGAAACAACCGGTAATTTACATCTGGAATGCGCGGTTATTGGAAGTATCGTATTTTGAAATCCGGTCACATTTTGTAATCGAACCTTGATTGCATTCAAACGAAGCGGCAACATATTGCAATAATTTAAACGCAGATCTACTCAGAATACCCACAGTTACCCAAAATGATCGATACTTACCGAATCGGTGACAATAAATTTTATCCGGTAAAAATAAGTAAGGCTAACCATCAGGGATTTTCGCAAAAAATTTAAAAAAAATTATTGTTGATTTTCCGGTTCAAAATGATTATAGGTAATGAGAATAACGTATTATGCAAGAAACAACCGGTAATTTACATCTGGAATGCGCGGTTATTGGAAGTATCGTATTTTGAAATCCGGTCACATTTTGTAATCGAACCTTGATTGCATTCGAACGAAGCGGCAACATATTGCAAAAATTTAAACGCAGATCTACTCAGAATACCCACAGTTACCCAAAATGATCGATACTTACCGAATCGGTGACAATAAATTTTATCCGGTAAAAATAAGTAAGGCTTCTTCTCAAAAAATTGAAAAAAAATTATTGTTGATTTTCCGGTTCAAAATGATTATAGGTAATGAGAATAACGTATTATGCAAGAAACAACCGGTAATTTACATCTGGAATGCGCGGTTATTGGAAGTATCGTATTTTGAAATCCGGTCACATTTTGTAATCGAACCTTGATTGCATTCGAACGAAGCGGCAACATATTGCAATAATTTAAACGCAGATCTACTCAGAATACCCACAGTTACCCAAAATGATCGATACTTACCGAATCGGTGACAATAAATTTTATCCGGTAAAAATAAGTAAGGCTAACTAACCATCAGGGATTTTCACAAAAAATTGAAAAAAATTATTGTTGATTTTCCGGTTCAAAATGATTATAGGTAATGAGAATAACGTATTAAGCAAGAAACAACCGGTAATTTACATCTGGAATGCGCGGTTATTGGAAGTATCGTATTTTGAAATCCGGTCACATTTTGTAATCGAACCTTGATTGCGTTCAAACGAGGCGGCAACATATTGCAATAATTTAAACGCAGATCTACTCAGAATACCCACAGTTACCCAAAATGATCGATACTTACCGAATCGGTGACAATAAATTTTATCCGGTAAAAATAAGTAAGGCTAACCATCAGGGATTTTCGCAAAAAATTGAAAAAAAATTATTGTTGATTTTCCGGTTCAAAATGATTATAGGTAATGAGAATAACGTATTATGCAAGAAACAACCGGTAATTTACATCTGGAATGCGCGGTTATTGGAAGTATCGTATTTTTAAATCCGGTCACATTTTGTAATCGAACTTTGATTGCATTCGAACGAAGCGGCAACATATTGCAATAATTTAAACGCAGATCTACTCAGAATACCCACAGTTACCCAAAATGATCGATACTTACCGAATCGGTGACAATAAATTTTATCCGGTAAAAATAAGTAAGGCTAACCATCAGGGATTTTCGCAAAAAATTGAAAAAAAATTATTGTTGATTTTCCGGTTCAAAATGATTATAGGTAATGAGAATAACGTATTATGCAAGAAACAACCGGTAATTTACATCTAGAATGCGCGGTTATTGGAAGTATCGTATTTTGAAATCCGGTCACATTTTGTAATCGAACCTTGATTGCATTCAAACGAAGCGGCAACATATTGCAATAATTTAAACGCAGATCTACTCAGAATACCCACAGTTACCCAAAATGATCGATACTTACCGAATCGGTGACAATAAATTTTATCCGGTAAAAATAAGTAACCATCAGGGATTCTCGCAAAAAATTGAAAAAAAATTATTGTTGATTTTCCGGTTCAAAATGATTATAGGTAATGAGAATAACGTATTATGCAAGAAACAACCGGTAATTTGCATCTGGAATGCGCGGTTATTGGAAGTATCGTATTTTGAAATCCGGTCACATTTTGTAATCGAACCTTGATTGCATTCAAACGAAGCGGCAACATATTGCAATAATTTAAACGCAGATCTACTCAGAATACCCACAGTTACCCAAAATGATCGATACTTACCGAATCGGTGACAATAAATTTTATCCGGTAAAAATAAGTAAGGCTAACTAACCATCAGGGATTTTCGCAAAAAATTGAAAAAAAATTATTGTTGATTTTCCGGTTCAAAATGATTATAGGTAATGAGAATAACGTATTATGCAAGAAACAACCGGTAATTTACATCTGGAATGCGCGGTTATTGGAAGTATCGTATTTTGAAATCCGGTCACATTTTGTAATCGAACCTTGATTGCATTCGAACGAAGCGGCAACATATTGCAAAAATTTAAACGCAGATCTACTCAGAATACCCACAGTTACCCAAAATGATCGATACTTACCGAATCGGTGACAATAAATTTTATCCGGTAAAAATAAGTAAGGCTTCTTCTCAAAAAATTGAAAAAAAATTATTGTTGATTTTCCGGTTCAAAATGATTATAGGTAATGAGAATAACGTATTATGCAAGAAACAACCGGTAATTTACATCTGGAATGCGCGGTTATTGGAAGTATCGTATTTTGAAATCCGGTCACATTTTGTAATCGAACCTTGATTGCATTCGAACGAAGCGGCAACATATTGCAATAATTTAAACGCAGATCTACTCAGAATACCCACAGTTACCCAAAATGATCGATACTTACCGAATCGGTGACAATAAATTTTATCCGGTAAAAATAAGTAAGGCTAACTAACCATCAGGGATTTTCACAAAAAATTGAAAAAAATTATTGTTGATTTTCCGGTTCAAAATGATTATAGGTAATGAGAATAACGTATTAAGCAAGAAACAACCGGTAATTTACATCTGGAATGCGCGGTTATTGGAAGTATCGTATTTTGAAATCCGGTCACATTTTGTAATCGAACCTTGATTGCGTTCGAACGAGGCGGCAACATATTGCAATAATTTAAACGCAGATCTACTCAGAATACCCACAGTTACCCAAAATGATCGATACTTACCGAATCGGTGACAATAAATTTTATCCGGTAAAAATAAGTAAGGCTAACCATCAGGGATTTTCGCAAAAAATTGAAAAAAAATTATTGTTGATTTTCCGGTTCAAAATGATTATAGGTAATGAGAATAACGTATTATGCAAGAAACAACCGGTAATTTACATCTGGAATGCGCGGTTATTGGAAGTATCGTATTTTTAAATCCGGTCACATTTTGTAATCGAACTTTGATTGCATTCGAACGAAGCGGCAACATATTGCAATAATTTAAACGCAGATCTACTCAGAATACCCACAGTTACCCAAAATGATCGATACTTACCGAATCGGTGACAATAAATTTTATCCGGTAAAAATAAGTAAGGCTAACCATCAGGGATTTTCGCAAAAAATTGAAAAAAATTATTGTTGATTTTCCGATTCAAAATGATTATAGGTAATGAGAATAACGTATTAAGCAAGAAACAACAGGTAATTTACATCTGGAATGCGCGGTTATTGGAAGTATCGTATTTTGAAATCCGGTCACATTTTGTAATCGAACCTTGATTGCGTTCGAACGAGGCGGCAACATATTGCAATAATTTAAACGCAGATCTACTCAGAATACCCACAGTTACCCAAAATGATCGATACTTACCGAATCGGTGCCAATAAATTTTATCCGGTAAAAATAAGTAAGGCTAACCGATTTTCCGGTTCAAAATGATTATAGGTAATGAGAATAACGTATTAAGCAAGAAACAACCGGTAACTTACATCTGGAATGCGCGGTTATTGGAAGTATCGTATTTTGAAATCCGGTCACATTTTGTAATCGAACCTTGATTGCGTTCGAACGAGGCGGCAACATATTGCAATAATTTAAACTCAGATCTACTCAGAATACCCACAGTTACCCAAAATGATCGATACTTACCGAATCGGTGACAATAAATTTTATCCGGTAAAAATAAGTAAGGCTAACCGATTTTCCGGTTCAAAATGATTATAGGTAATGAGAATAACGTATTAAGCAAGAAACAACCGGTAATTTACATCTGGAATGCGCGGTTATTGGAAGTATCGTATTTTGAAATCCGGTCACATTTTGTAAACGAACCTTGATTGCGTTCCAACGAGGCGGCAACATATTGCAATAATTTAAACGCAGATCTACTCAGAATACCCACAGTTACCCAAAATGATCGATTCTTACCGAATCGGTGACAATAAATTTTATCCGGTAAAAATAAGTAAGGCTAACCGATTTTCCGGTTCAAAATGATTATAGGTAATGAGAATAACGTATTAAGCAAGAAACAACCGGTAATTTACATCTGGAATGCGCGGTTATTGGAAGTATCGTATTTTGAAATCCGGTCACATTTTGTAATCGAACCTTGATTGCGTTCGAACGAGGCGGCAACATATTGCAATAATTTAAACGCAGATCTACTCAGAATACCCACAGTTACCCAAAATGATCGATACTTACCGAATCGGTGACAATAAATTTTATCCGGTAAAAATAAGTAAGGCTAACCATCAGGGATTTTCGCAAAAATTTGAAAAGAAGATTATTGTTGATTTTCCGGGTCAAAATGATTATAGGTAATGAGAATAACGTATTATGCAAGAAACAACCGGTAATTTACATCTGGAATGCGCGGTTATTGGAAGTATCGTATTTTGAAATCCGGTCACATTTTGTAATCGAACCTTGATTGCATTCAAACGAAGCGGCAACATATTGCAATAATTTAAACGCAGATCTACTCAGAATACCCACAGTTACCCAAAATGATCGATACTTACCGAATCGGTGACAATAAATTTTATCCGGTAAAAATAAGTAAGGCTAACCATCAGGGATTTTCGCAAAAATTTGAAAAGAAGATTATTGTTGATTTTCCGGGTCAAAATGATTATAGGTAATTAGTATAATGAATAACGTTGATCGTTGATCATTTATCGCTTATCGTTTACTGATATTGTTATTGTATCTTATAACGGTTTTTCAAAGTTTATCGCATAAGGTCTGTCGCTTACGATGATGCGTGGAACCTATATTGTGTTCCCTTATACCTAATAAACAATTCATTGTTTACCCTTAGGTATTTCGAATACTGATGTGACAAAGAAATTCTGAAAGTCATTTCACAATTAAATGAATTCAAATATCAAATTGTTGGAAGTTTCGATTAGAAGTGCCACTTTAAAAAATTACGCATCTTCTGACAGCAAATTCCTCGCTATGTATAGAATACTTTCGTGGTTTCTTTATGAAGGTTAGTTAGAGGATATACATTTAAATTTCCGTATCCTTTAAATTGATGGACATGTTAGTTTAGGGTATTTTTTCACCATGATCTAATCATTATGTACGAAAACTTCAAATCATGATAAAACAATCGAAAATCTTAAATTACTTTATAGCCAATTAAGTCATGAGATATAATTAAGGAACTAACAAAAATAGTTATTAACTTAGTCAGTATTATGAAGGTACGTGGTGTATTTCAAATTTAATATCTGATTCATGGTTCTGTAGACCGCAACGAATTCATACGTATCATCTTCTAATGGTTTCAATTAATATTTATACACGAGTACGTAATCCAACTATCCGTGTGTTTATATACAGTTTAAATTATAACACTGACAAGATTGAGCGATAGATCTGATGAGATTGTTATAATAGTAAATAACATATCGGGATTTTTTGACGTTGCCAAATCCGGGATTATTTGGGAATTTTTATGTTTTGTTTTTCTTTTTCATTGTATTCGGTTTGGACTTTAGAAAGACATTCTAATTTTTTCTTCACCCCTTAGATCCGGTCAAAATTTAACAATTATGTTAAATATGCATATTATGTTGTGTTAAACAAGTAATTGATTATGTATCAAGAAGCGTGTAACTGCGTCATTGTTTAATTATTAAGAAAGTGTTGAATTTTTGATGCATATTCGGTAATTATTCCGAAAAGATTTGTATTTCTCATGAAATCGGAAAATTAGTCAAAGCTTGAGTAAAACAAGTTAAATTTCATACGGAATTCCCGAGACACAGCTACCCAAAATCATTTAGCTTCAGCATCTCGTTTTGTAGACAAAACGACACGTTTATTAGATTTTTTATTGGAGACAACCTCTGTTTCGTAAAAAAATGATTCAGCATCTCTAAATTTAAGGTAGACTATTCACTGTTAATCGGTCATGTTTTCAAAGTAATGCTTAAAATTTAGGGCACATTTTACCTGTTCCATAGAGGTCTGCAATTCAGAATTACGTTTAATTTCAGGGTATGCTTTTGATCAATGTTTCATTAGTTATGCCAATAATACACAACTAGACTAGAAAGACTAATTGCAAAAATTCGCGTAATGATTCAACATAAATAAGTTCATTGACAAAAAATTATTGCCTATGTATGGATTAGAAACAGACAAAAAAGTGGAATTGAAGTACATTACGTTGTCAAATTAGGTGTTGTCTCCGTCGAGTCGCTCAACCAAGTACACAGACAAAAGGCAACGCTAAGTCTAGACACAATACACAGAAATGATACGATGGTCTAAATCTGAACAGTTTTTGTAAAATTTATGTATCTAGTTTTGGCTTACAAACATGACATCATCACATGTACGATGAACTATTCGCGTATTTATAAGTCTGTCGCATAAGAATTAAAATAAAGGCGCGCACCAACTAAATACAAATTATTAATCAATGATTTAATTTACTATTTCTATATCGTGTTGTACTCGTTCTGTAATACATGGTGTAAAATATTGTGCTCAGAAATGTTCCCATATTACATCATGATGCTAAAGTTAGGGAGTTACAATATATTGTTGCGTCACTTTCGCTAGAGGTTTTCATGATTTATTTAAATAAATGTTGAAATAAAACAATATTTTTTCTTGATACTCGAATCATTGACTTGAATGCTGTCAACTAAATTTCATATCTAGAGTACTCCAGAAATTATGATAAGTAATAAGCAATATCATAGGTAGACGAACAACTAGAGGAGACAAAGTCAATCCTATATAGTGGAATAACCACCACTTCTCTATCATAACAGGGCGGCACCGTTCTAGCCGAATCAGCTCTCAGAAAGTGACCTAACTAATCGTTCTGTTTTGGTTCCATACGTACATGTGAAGGTTTCGAATAAAGTCGATTTCACCGTGAAATGTATTACTACACTAAATTTAAGTTCAACTCTTACCGATTTTGGTTCAAGTTCCGGATGATCATTTTCCAACTGGAGTTAAGATTCTATAACGTATTTTATAGTTCCGGAATTAGTCTGATCTTAATAAAGCTAGGATATTCCACATTGATGAAAGGAACTAGGATATATCGGTTTGTAGAATGGAACTAGAAATCTATGACGAACAACAGCTCAAGTTCTAGAGCTTTTGATTCGACCTTAACGAATGGCTGGGTAAAATTAAGATTCTTGTCAAATTTGCAAAGGAAAATTATAATTTTTGTTCGTACCTTGACAGTTTTATAATTCTTTTTTTCACCACTTTTCGGATGGAAACGTGTGTCTATGTGTGAGGTTGTTTTTATTTAAAGAAGGTGAAAATCCATCATGGCCGCTGCCAATACACACAGTCATATAAGCACAACAATGCGACACTTTTACTCTCTAGAACCCCCTTTTACTTCTTTGCCCACCAGGATGAACAATAGATAATACTATTTATTAACAAGCGACTTCCGCTTCAGTTTCGCAACATTCTAGAAAGAACTTTGTTAGTTTTGGCTGGCATACTTCATGTTCTAGTTGGACGACAATCTACCATTGAACTAACTCAAACCATTATTGAATTACATCCATAGTATCTGTGCATATGCTCTGTAACTCGACATTGTGCTTAGAGACTGCCGTATCTGCGAAATCCTCAGCAAAACTGATACCTCCTTGGAAACTTGAAGCCTACTAATCCAGATCTAGAGCTCATAATATGTTCATATTTGTATTAAATGCAATTTAATTCTCTGGATATTATCTCTGGAATAATTATTTTCAGCCCTTTCCCATCTCCTACAACTTATGACGTTTTCAGTGAACATGATAATAAGCTGAATAGTATCAAAAGTAGAGCGCACCATATTGGTGATCTACAAGACCTCTAAGATCTCTTCGATCACGTCTTGTAGCCGATCACAGAGCAGCCTTTCGAGAAATTTCTCGACTTCCTCCAACAGACAAATCGGGCGAAATGATCATCCACTGATTATATTTTTTCCTTCGGAAGTAATGCCGTGCCATCGGCGTATTTTCCAAATATTCGGAAACATAACTTTTTAGATAAGAGTTGTACATATCCAAACAAAATTTTGGGTTTTTCTTGTATGGCGACCCTAAGACATTGTTTGGGGAACTGGTGTGAGCTAGTTCCTCTCCCCCGTTCTCGCAAAACTACATGGATTGATGCAACTATGCAAGCCGATATTAGATTTTTTATGATCAAATCAAAAGTGTTGTGGAAATTGGTATCTGATGTGTGTCTCTTGCTTTTAGGCCTTTTCTGAATTCATGAGGATTATACTCGTCGTGACGGTGCTTTGCAGGATGATTTATAGATAATGTTGCGTGTGTGATTTTTTTAGCCTTGCTAGCCAATCGTCTAAGTCGCTTAGCTTTTATTGAAGATTGTTCTAAACGTGTGTCTCTCGGCATAAAATTACGAGCGTCTAATAATTTAGTTTTGTATTTTGTATATCTCAACACGGACGATTCTGGAAAAAATGGGATTTGTTATTCTACATTTCCTAGGTAATATCGTCGTAAACATCGTTAATTACTCTTAATATAAGTAAAATAAAACTTTCGAACTTGATATCATTGCAGATTTGCCACTCACAAGATCGCCGAACCAGAGAAGTATTTTCCAAACGATTCTCTCATCATCTGTAGTTCCGTGCAAATGACGGATTAACGGGTTATTGGAGATCTTAGTGTTTGGTAACCGATGTTAGTCCTGCAGAACTTGAGGTTGTGTAACGGAATTGTATCAAATAATATTATCAACCTATACCTTGAAAATAATATCTTCAACTATATCTAAATAATGTAAACGTCATGCCGGACTTTCCGCATTTCATTGTACCTGATTGAATAAATGTAAATTTCTTTACGTATTTGAGTACCTTTTTTGTGTGCATTATGAATGCAAGTCTTGTTGATTTAAAGCAAAAGTAAATCTATGATTCTCGTGGAGTTTGTCCTAACTTATCCTAAACCAAGTTTAAGACGAAAGTTTAGGAAAAAATTTCCGACTATGTAGTATCGTGAATTTTGTCCTAGACGTTTCTAATTTTAACAGTGTAAAATAATATAAACACTATTGGAAATTTAAAATATTTCAATTAATTGCTAATTTATAATATTATATTTTAGTCAATTAATAATCAAGAATAAACCAGGGGAACACTGGGTTTAAAATCCAAAAGTTGTAGAGGTTAAAATCGAAGTAAAATCCCTTTGTCCTAAGTAATTTCTAAGAGGTTACAACTCTTGGGATAGGTGTTTTCACTTCTTATTAGACCCATCGTAACCAGAAAACACAAGTTTTTCGGAAAAACTAGGGGAATACTGGGTTTAATTTCCAAAAATTTTAGAGGTAAAAATCGACGTAAAATCCCTTTGTCCTAAGTTATTTCTAAGAGGTTACAACTCTTAAGATAGGAGTTTTCACTTCGTACTGGACCCATCGCAACTACAAAAGCTCATTTTTTTAGTTGGATTGGGTCTAATACAAAGTGAAAACACCTCTCCCAAGAGTTGTACCTCTTAGAAGTACCTTATTCTAAGTTGAAAGCTCTTAGGATAAATGGGCTTTTACTGCGATTTATAGAATACTGTATCATTTCATCATTGAAATGATTTTATCATTGATCTTATTTTATTTTAATTTTTCAATTTGTGTGAATCATCTGTTGAAAATCATAATATTTATTTTCTCGAAATAATATATTTTACACTGTTAAATTTTATTATTAATTGAAAACGTTGTTGTTGGGTTTAGGACAAGTAGCTTCAAATCTGTCGATCTATGTAGAAATAATTTTTTATTTCCAATATTAAATATTGGAATATTGGCTCCAATTCTAGTAGCGTTCAGTCTACCTTTCGTCGATAATTTTGAGTTTTCATCCAGATTGCACACAACGGTCATTTTGCTAAGTATATATTAACCAGCCTACTATCACCTACGGATCAATTGGTGAACAATCTACTAGCTGCTTTAGTGGACGCGGGGTTTCCAAAGGTAAAGTCTCTTTTTCCCATTCCTGCTAGTAACGCTTTACCGATTTTGAATGTCTTACTAACCGTAAAATAATCTATTCATTGTAGGTTGCCTTAAACCCTCAAAATACAACTACCCACAGCTGGGTGGATGAAACCAATGAACTACTGCGGGGTCCTAAACCTCACATTTCTCATTTCGGCATACTTCCTCACAAATGATACTTCCTTCTTAATGATATAATTATTTATGTAGATACCACCGTTTCAGGTGGCTCCAAACCAAAAAAATTATTTCAAATTCCAGAAAAGTTTCATCTTTCCTACATAAAAAACTGAATTTTATAAATTGGAAGCTATATAGAATAAAATGCAGTGTTATAATTATAAATAACATACGAAACTTTGCCACTAAGCTAACACAAGTCATTACTGTTGCTGTTATTAATGCAACAAACCAATTAATTTTTGTTTAGCCACAGAGCTATGAGTTTAATAATGACCCCTATGAAACATACTAGTCATATGACTTTGAGTATGTACAGTTTATTAAACTTATCAATTTGCTGCTTACCGTAAAATTTGGTTTTATCAATATCACTAAAAAATATTAAACACAATTTTCTCACGAGTATAATTAACTAAAACTTACATACGCACTACTTGGCCTAGAGACTTTAATACAAAAATAAATTGCCAATAAAACGGATTTAACAAAGGATCCGACGCACTTGAATACACGACTAAACTTGAAAATTATTGATTTCAAATAATACCAAAGTATCCCGTTATAGTGTTGAAATCGTCGTGTAAAGTAGCGTAAATGTGTTGGTATATGCAAAAGCGGAAATTTGTTTTTGATTTGTTTTGTAATGTTATTGATTTTTAAACGATTGCAGCACTACTACTCATACAACGAGAGATTCAAAATATTACTGTCATGACAGCAAAACATATCGCGACAGACATAGAATAAGAAGAACTTTAGCAAAATTTGCATCTCCTAGAGGATTTAACCGTTTTAAAGATTGATGATTATGCAACGACAGTTAACAAAACCCGATTTCAATATTGAAAGACGTCGAAAATTCGGATATTTCAATTAGAATTACACAGTTTAACAAGCTCAAAATTTTGTACTAGATAGTCGTGCTACCTTTCTCTTTTTGATTACGTTTATGTCTCGCTTACTACGTTTGGTTTGTTCCCCATCGAGTGTCTCAACTCCAAATGATGTCGTTTAAGCACAAAACATTACCTCAGGCGGGTACGACCATTTGCTTTAGTTTATTTGGCTGCTCTAAGGATTCTGAGGAGCAATAACCAAAGGAGGCTGCGTGTCCGAAGAATGCGAAGAGACAGATCAGAACAAGTATGACTCGGTCAAAAATATGTGCACAATACTTGTGATTTTGCAACATATTGGCTAACATCTAAACAAATGGACAAAAAATGTTTTTCCAAACAAAAACATATTAACTCAAACACCACACAATTTTATAAGTTGAAATACTTCATAGTGTAAATTATAAATTAAAGTCATTTACGTTTCAACGTGTCTATCCAAAAAATAAAAATAAAAAATTGAAGCTAGAATGAAACAATGTTATAATAAAAATAACGTATGAAACTTTCCCACTAAGCTAACATACGCGGTTTCTGTTGCAGCTATTAACGCAGCAAGCCAATTAACACAATTAAAGTTATGCCACAGAGTTTCGTGTTTATTAATGTCCCCTATGAAACATACTAGTCATACGGCTTTGACTATGTACGGTTTATTAAAAAAATAAATTTGCTGCTTACCGTAAAATTTAACTTTATGTTCGAGTATATCACTGAATGTTACGGAAGAAAGTTACTACAAAAAATGAAATTACACGCACTACTTTACTAACTACACAAACAAGACAGTTTAACAAACAATTGAAATTATGTACACGACTCGTTTGCGTATGAAAAACATTATTAGCACCAAACACGAGCAATGGCAACTTGGAGATTTTTGGACGATGACGAGACTGACAGAAAACAGTCCATTCGTTCGCTCCAAAAACGATTGCAGGACGCATATTATTCTTATTATAGAAAGTCAATTTGCAGGATTATACAATCATACCCAAAAAATTCAGAGTCCTAATTAATTTTGAGTGCTAATAGCTTAAACTACAGTACGGATTAAATTAATTTAAGTACGGATAATTACACCCTTGAAGGAAATCCAACTAAACAATTGTAACCTCCGTGCTACGTAAAAATTGTGAAAATGGTTTCACCGCCTGCGTGTGTCGCAGTACCTCGAAATCTTTCAGAGCTGGTATCGGACCATACTCTGTTATATTAAATATACCTCTATGTGTTTTCTAAACAATTGCATGTATAAAGAAAAAATCATTCCAAATTACCACCCTGTTTACTTTAGTAGAATATTATTATTCAACGTACCCAGTGTAATCAAACCAAACAACCCTTCATCGTTCCACTTCATAATTGCTAAAAAAAAAATTAGGAAATGGAAATCTCAAAACTGTGGGTTTATTCTGGCTTTCCCTAGGAATAAGGGAAATAAAAAAAAAGAGAGTATTATAGCTGCTAAGAATTATGTGTATTCTGGCGACAAGGAAAGATTTGTTTATTAATTGTGTTTTTCCTGATTATGGCAGTTTTGAGATTCCCCCTGCCTAACTCCTTCCCAGGAATTATAAAATAACACGAGAAATCTAATGATCTAACTTACAACTAGCAAACGAACAAACACACAACACACGAAGTGTAAGATAGATAAGAAAATAAATTTTTAACTAACGGGTGATTTTTTAAGAGCTTGAGAACTTTTTTTTAAAAAAAAATGCATAAAATTTGCAAAATCTCATCGGTTCTTTATTTGAAACGTTAGATTGGTCCATGACATTTACTTTTTGAAGATAATTTCATTTAAATGTTGACCGCGGCTGCGTCTTAGGTGGTCCATTCGGAAAGTCCAATTTTGGGCAACTTTTTCGAGCATTTCGGCCGGAATAGCCCGAATTTCTTCGGAAATGTTGTCTTCCAAAACTGGAATAGTTGCTGGCTTATTTCTGTAGACTTTAGACTTGACGTAGCCCCACAAAAAATAGTCTAAAGGCGTCAAATCGCATGATCTTGGTGCCCAACTTACCGGGCCATTTCTTGAGATGAATTGTTCTCCGAAGTTTTCCCTCAAAATGGCCATAGAATCGCGAGCTGTGTGGCATGTAGCGCCATCTTGTTGAAACCACATGTCAACTAAGTTCAGTTCTTCCATTTTTGGCAACAAAAAGTTTGTTAGCATCGAACGATAGCGATCGCCATTCACCGTAACGTTGCGTCCAACAGCATCTTTGAAAAAATACGGTCCAATGATTCCACCAGCGTACAAACCACACCAAACAGTGCATTTTTCGGGATGCATGGGCAGTTCTTGAACGGCTTCTGGTTGCTCTTCACTCCAAATGCGGCAATTTTGCTTATTTACGTAGCCATTCAACCAGAAATGAGCCTCACCGCTGAACAAAATTTGTCGATAAAAAAGCGGATTTTCTGCCAACTTTTCTAGGGCCCATTCACTGAAATTCGACGTTGTGGCAGATCGTTCGGCTTCAGTTCTTGCAGGAGCTGTATTTTATACGGTTTTACACCAAGATCTTTGCGTAAAATCTTCCATGTCGTCGAATAACACAAACCCAATTGCTGCGAACGGCGACGAATCGACATTTCACGGTCTTCAGCAACACTCTCAGAAACAGACGCAATATTCTCTTCTGTACGCACTGTACGCATTCGTGTGGTTGGTTTAATGTCCAATAAAGTAAACTGAGTGCGAAACTTGGTCACAATCGCATTAATTGTTTGCTCACTTGGTCGATTATGTAGACCATAAATCGGACGTAAATCGCGAAACACTTTTCGAACCGAACACTGATTTTTGTAATATAATTCAATTATTTGCAAGCGTTGCTCGTTAGTAAGTCTATTCATTATGAAATGTCAAAGCATACTGAGCATCTTTCTCTTTGACACCTTGTCTGAAATCCCGCGTGATCTGTCAAATACTAATGCATGAAAATCCTAACCACAAAAAAATCACCCTTTATAACAAAATTTGTTTTAAATATTTATGAAAAAAAGCCTATCACTATGGCTTGAAAAATATAGACAATGCACAATGTAACACATAACACATTAAAAACGACCAGGCGCAACTTTTCGTCACCACCAAGAATCGAATCCGAGACCCCCGAATCACAAAGCAAGCGCTCTAATTACTTTGCTATCGAGAGAGACAAAATATATTGCAAATTTCTTCAAATCCCCTTGACAAGTACATACAAAATAATGTTCAAAACACCATGGATGGCCGACACATAAACCAAATTTCCTGTCCCCTAAAATTTATTTCCACACTGCCAGAATACAATTTTAGAAAATTAAGGCAAAAAATTGAAAAAAGTGCTACAAAGCGCCTTCCTTTTATATTTATTTATTTATATAATAAAATTTAATCACCACACACCTGAGCACCGCATTTTGAGCAGATAAGCTCATTCAGATTGGAATGTGCCGTTGAAAAGAAACTTTGAATTCAATTTTGATTTTGCTATGCTTTCGAGAATTTTGTTGAGAGTTTTGAATGGCTTGTATTTGTTAATGCTAAGTATTTCTTCGTCTTGCCTAAAGTCAGGGAAAAGGGTATTCATGCAAATATTGGCAGGGTTTTACTAGATTATTGATTTCTGCAGTTTTGATACCTTGGATAATCGTTCACAGAAACCCACAAAAATCAAAACATTAAACTTTACAAAAGTTGTATAATTTCTAGAACACAAAAAAATAACAAATAAAAGTAGCAAGCTTTTTAAAATTCAAGATTTAACAAAACATAATTTTCGATGCGAAACTGGAGAAAGCAAAGGGTGCTAGACTTATTTTGGTTTTGAAATTGAATCTAAATATCCATTAAGAATTTTTTTTAAATAGTTTTGTTTTTTGGCCACCCATTAAAATCAAAGGCCTGCTACAATCTTATTTGGAATTTTATGAATATTTAATTGTTTTTTAATCGATAAAATTTGCGCTTGCACTCAGGGACCCTATTCTTGAAACCGGAGAAAATTTCCGCATTCGCATATAATTTGCTTTAAAATGCATTAATATTGTTCGAATTCTTGTTATTCGAGTTTTTGTTATCCTTCATTTGTATGGAAAAGGGTAGAACATAGATTTTTCATTCAATACAGGTAGAGTCAATTTTCTTTTGTTCCACTTGCAGATCTTGCAGGGGCAAACTCGTATAAACTCGCACTAAGGTATCGAAAACAGCAGTACAAATTTTTTACCCGGGCGTTCAACTAGAGGAGATAATGAGCGACGACGATCGATTTCAATAGTAAGGGCCCAGTATGTCGATAGGCACCCGAGGTGATAGCTAGACAAGTTCATTTCATATATTTGTGTTATATACCCAAGGTGGAGGATCGACATTCGACTACAATGATTGTAACTTCGTAAGACGATGATTTAACTGAATACTTCAAAATTGTAAATGTAAAACGGTACTGTATACTGGATCCTGACATGATGGTATTCGTTTTAATTTTTAGTTCGTATTAATATTCGTGTTCCAGTGATGCCCTAGGCGAATTTGGCGACGAAGCACAACAATTTCCAAATGGATTGGTCGACGATTGACTTGAAGCAATAGAATGTTCACCTCCATTTTGCATTGTTTGTCGCGAATATGTTGTCAATTGTGATGACATTAATGTGTCGTTTAAATTGATTAATAGATTTTCGTCGTTTCTATCATTAATTTAGCTATTAGTTCTTGAAGGGGATATGATGTTGCAGGTGCTTGGTGATTTTTCGATAAGCAGATACGAGATCGCCATAGTCGTTTTCACAGACTTTTTGTTGTGCTTTGCAAAAACATGGAGTGGCCTAAAATGCATTGGTAACAATATCGATCTATTTTTCCCTCGTTACCAATTTTAGTTAAATAATTCGTAATGTTATTGCTACAGTTTCGTTTTCTTCTAATGTTGAGAGAAGTTACACTTTTATCTAAAAAAAAGTGCTATCGTTTTTAATACGTTTTCTACTATATCTAGAATCTTGTATTGATTTTATATTCCAAACAATTTTATTTTTATGATTACACGTTTCGATTAGAGCATGGTTGATTAATAGTTTCTGGAAAAAAAGATTAACGATTAACTGTTCGTTTTTTATGGCGATTAATAGATTAATCGTTTATATCCATGCTCTCTGCAATCGATCGTTTTAATCGGGGGTTTCCGAAATAACTTCAAGATTTTTCGAACTTTCTGGATAATACTCAAAAAGCACGGTGCTATAAGCCACTCGTTGTTGTTAAATTTCGGAACTTCCATAACTGCTAAATGGATTCCATGGGAGTGACACATTTGATCCTAAACACTCATTAGTCGACCCATCTTTTTCTCATTACAGATGCACTATCGGTAGCGACTTAAACAATATGCTTATGTAATTCGATATCCAAGTGGCGTAATTTTTATTGCACAATTTCAACTGCGTTTATATCAGGTGTTGAGCCATTTATTCTGGTCATCCCTAGTCTATAAATATCCTTCACGGAGGAGAACCACAACACGCATACCCCAATGCAAGAAATGCCAGGCATTTAATCACACCCAAAGATATTGCGGCCGGGATCCAAGATGTGTAAAATGCTCAGGAAATCATTTTACCCAGGCATGTACAATAGGGAGAGATGTGCCATCCAAGTGTACAAATTGTAACGGCCAACATCCGGCTAATTATCGAGGCTGTGAGGTTGCTAAACAACTGCAAAAATTAAGAGATAAAACAAGAAATCAACCGCAAAATCACGAAAATCGAAGGGTTCAAATGTCAAATCAGATAAATCAAAACCCACAACCAAGCAATACAAGGCAAAGAAGTTCATTTGCGCAGGTAGTGAAAGGTTTGGGTTCAACCAAACATATGTGCTCTGAAAGTAACCAAATTATGGAAAACATTATGAACACCATTGCAGCTATTACAAAGCGCCTAGAAAGAAGAAAATGCTACTCCCTCAACGCAATCCAACAAAAAATGTTAAGTAAGAACACAACTTTCAAAATAGCAATCTGGAATGCGAATGGCATTATGCAACATATTCCAGAAATAGAAATATTTTTAAATTCAGAAAAAATCGACATTTTCTTACTATCTGAAAGCCATCTAGTTAAATCTTCGTTTGTTAAAATACGGGGTTATAACTTATATCACTCCATTTATCCAGCGGAAAGTGCAAGAGGTGGTTCGGCATTACTAATAAAAGAAAATATAAAACACCATTTAGAATCAAATATCGAAGAAGAAACAATGCAAGTCACTACTGTAAGGATCCAAATTAAACACAGACAGCTTACTGTCTCTGCAACATATTGTCCTCCCCGGCATAACTTGAAAAGGGAGGACTACCTTAAACTATTTAAATCGCTTGGACGTGATTTTATTATTGGAGGTGACTTTAATGCGAAAAACACCTATTGAGGATCTAGACTTACGACGGCAAAAGGTAAAGAATTGCTTCAAGCAGGGCAGACATCAAAATGTGAATTTTACTCTGGTGGTTCCCCAACATACTGACCCAGTGACGGAACGAAGATACCTGACCTAATAGACTTTTATGTAACAAGATCTATATCCCAGAACTACATTCACATTGAAGGCAGTAATTCTCTAGCATTGGATCATTCCCCGGTTATCATGACAGTCAGTGAAATGGTAATTCAAAGGGAGAGTGCACCCAAATTAACAAATTCAAAAACAAACTGGGATCTCTTTCGTGAGGTGAAGACAAAAACGACGGGCACGTAAAACCTGGCAAATAACTAGAACACCGGAGAACAAACAATTATTAACAATTTAGGTAACAGTCTCAAATCTCTTCTTAAAGAAGTTAAAAATGTATCAATCAACAGATATCTAGTTAGCCTAACCGATAAAAAAAATTCTGATGATTCTCTGTGGAAGTCGACGAAGGGACTCAAAAACCCAAAATGCAAGTGCCTCTACTTAAAAAGGAGGATGGAAGCTGGGCAAGAGGTCCTAAAGAGAAGACTGATCTGTTTGCGGAGTATCTCGAGGATACCTTCCAACCACTACCAAGGCAAACGGCCAATGAAAATATAATGTCAATCCAAAAGCTAGATGATTTTGATATACGCTCAGTAACTCGTAAAAACTAAAAGAAGTAGTGAAAAGCAACATAAATGTTAAAAAAGCTCCAGGAGATGACTTGATTACTTGCCAAATAATCAAGGCTCTGCCAGATAAAGGATTTCGTAAGCTATTACACATAATCAATGCAAGTTTTCGGTTAAAAAATGTTCCGTGGCAATGGAAAGTAGCAGATGTAATCATGATAGCAAAACCTGATAAACCACCTAACGATAAAAAATCATACAGGCCAATTTCATTGCTGCCAATTATGTCAAAACTCTTTGAAAAATTATTACTAAAAAGACTTAAACCAATAATTGAGGACCGACAACTAATACCTCCACATCAATTTGGATTCAGGGAAAAGCACTCCACAATTGAACAGGTGCATAGAATCACCAACGTTATTGAAAGAACGCAAAAAATACGCTCCAGCATATTTCTGGACGTTGTCCAAGCATTCGATAAAGTTTGGCACAGTGAACTATGCCATACTAAGATCTCATTTATCCGATAGACATTTCCGTGTGAAATATGAGGATGAATACTCCGAACTAAAGAAAATCTCTGCCGGTGTCCCACAGAGGAGTGTCTTAGGACCAATCCTGTATTTATTATATACAAGGGATATTTGCAGATGACACAGCAATCATGGCCATTGGAAGTAGTGTCGCTGATGCAACGAGCAAACTCCAGAAGATTACCAATGAGGTTTATAACTGGACTAAGCGCTGGAGAATCAAGCTTAATGAGACGAAATCCACACATATTAACTTTACATATCAAAAGGCTTCCCATCTACCGATAGTAATTAACTCACGACCGGTGCCATATGCAAACAAAGCTAAATATCTGGGCATGGCTCTCGATGCCAAGCTCAAGTGGAGAGAGCACGCCAAAAAGAAAAAAGAAGAACTTAATATTAAGTTCAGAAAAATGTATTGGCTCATAGGTAGAAGCTCTGAGCTTACAATATACAACAAGCTGCTGCTATATCGGGAAATACTGAAGCCGATATGGACCTACGGTATTCAACTCTGGGGATGTACTAAGAAAACAAACACCAAAATGATACAGACGTTTCAAAATAAGGTTCTCCGTAGCATCGTAAATGCTCCGTGGTACACAAGAAATGAAGACTTTCACAGGGACTTACAGATGGAATACATCAACGATGAAATAAAAAAGCACGCCGCCAAGCACGAGAAATAAGGCTCCAGGAACATGGAAACCCCTATATTCGCCATATGATAGATAAACCTATCGCTGAAAGAAGACTTCAAAGAACGAGGCCACTTGACCTAGTAAACATACCAAATTAAAATTATATTTTAAATAGGTTTAATTAATTTTGGGACTAACCATTGGGTTTCACCCCAACAAATCAGAATTATTTAAGAAATGTAAAATTTGTAAATTTGAAGATAAATTGCTAGATGAGCACAGTCTCAGTTGTAATTAATAAAGGAAAAAAAATGAATTGAAATGGAACTTTTCTGATTGACTGATTAATCGATTAATGAAACAAGCCCTAGTTTCGATCATGTTACTATATCACTATCTAAAAGTAGATACTATAAAACTACAACACAATAATCGTACATATTTCGCGAATAATTTAAAGGAATACACTCAATTCCCAATTTAGCTATGAAATTATAAAAATGCAAAGCATATCACAACGAACTTTTTGGCATTTTAATAGCTCATGTCAATCACAAAATATCGTTGCAATTCATTCAAAAAAAAATTCAAACGGACTTGAATGAATAAACGTTTTGTATTTTAATTATGGAGATACTCAACAAATCACCAATATTCCACAAATAGCTAAAAAGGAAGCCGAAAAACACAAACCAAATTGAAAAATAAAGCGCACACGCCCACCAACTGAAATATAAAGCGCAAGTTACCACCGATCAGCAAACTTTCACTCCAACAGGAATTCTGCTCTCAATTCAATAAATCTTTATATCCATGTACGTTTTTGGTCAATTAATGAGCTCACAAAACGGGTCTGGAATGTTCATAATTTAGTATACTCGTATATGTTTGCAGAAGAAAATAAAAAGAATCATCGAATCCTTTTATTCATCGCGGTTTTTATTATTTAGGTATTTATATGCAAATTATAATACTCATTTTTTATTTTTGTGCGCGCGGATTTCAATCTTTCTTATATTCCGCGATTTATTTATTTTTTTTTTTTTTTGTATCAGAAAACATTCTTTAATGTGGGAGACATGGATACCTTTTATACCTGAATTTTCTTTGTTTTTATAAAATCACGTACTGTATATGCATATAAATAAAAGTACAAAAAATAAATTTAAATTATTGTAATTATCGGATATATATGTACATTTTGATACAAAGGATAACGGTAATTATAATTTTGTAATTAAATATTTCATATGCGAAATTAATTATAATTTTGTTGGACCGAAAAATGCGATTTTTGCAAGCAAGACGAATGTGTAATACACGGCCTCGAGTTTAATAACAACAACAACAACAAGAGCGCCTCATATTAGAGATTGGGAATATGTCATTATTGTTGAATTATTATTTGCTTATTACATTATATTTTGTGTAAACACAAAACAATAAACAAATGAAAAAAGGAAACTCAAATTGAAAAAATAAATTGTTGCAAGTCAGTTTTATTTCAACTCTTGATATTTTTATTTTATTCAAATCTTGCATATATAAAACTGTCTTATTGCTTTGTTGAATAAAAACATGTCAGTACCTATAACAGAAAAGTGGTATTAAGAAAGTATAAAATGCTGTAACTGCATTAAAAATAATAAAATAAAATAAAATTGAGAAAAAATAATAAAAGTTGATGATTAAACAATATAATTACTAGTCTTTATAAAATAATAATAGGAGAATTTTCCAAATCGAAAATCTAACTTTTCGCGTATATACGGTATACATAAAAAATGATTTAACCCTGATTGGTTAATTTTTTGCTGTGCACTTAAAAGCAAATCGTATTTCTTAAATACAACAATATGCTGCATGGTTAAATCTCTCAATTCAGAAGTCAACAAACAGCATAATTTCATATTTATGTACAGCAAACATTGGTAAATCATTAAAATACGAGGCTTCGGATTACTATTTATGTATAAATTGATGAATTTTGTACGGTCAACACTTTTATTTTTGCTTGGTTGCTGCTGCTGCTGCTGCTGCCCCTACTATGTTTGTACTCATATATAAGATTACATTTGTATTCTTTATCTTCGTCATCAAAATTATCTCAAAACTTTAATAATTATAATTGATGCTGTGACTAAAGAATAATTTGTTGTTTTTGTATTGTATTGTATATTGTAAGTATGTTATAAAAAAAAATTATTCTACTTTTTATATTTTCTTAATGCCATTTCCTTCATCATGTGTGCGATCAATTCGAAATTATGGAATACAAAAAATAATAACTTGATACATAAAACATAACAAATGTAATGTGAAATTTATTTATTATTATTTTTGCTTATTTATTGTTTACGTTTTATTTATATATATATTCACTTTGATTAATATTTAGAAATTTAAATCCTGAGTTGAAAGTACTCATAAACTTAACAATACTCGTATGTGTAAAAAACGTTATATCATGTGCGCGAGAATACGATGTATCAAATATAATTATGTTCGCAGGCAATCGATTTGATTTTTTGAAATATTGATTTGGGTTTGATTTCTGCGATTAATCAGTTTCCATAGGCCAGCCAACACAAAAGTATGGATCCGTGTAAAGAATTTTAGAACATAAAGTACGAGTACGGAAATCCGTAATCCCACAGTAGTGAAATTTATAAAGCAAGCAAATGTCTGCTATAAATCTGTACATACCAATCCCAGACCCCACCGCTGCTGTATGAATCGATTGAATTTTCTTAATGTACATTTTTACCGCGCTTATCGAAGCCATTTGTATTGTTGGTAAACTCAGAAAATAGGCTGTCAACAATTGATTTCTGTTTCCGCACACATTTTTCCGTTTTCAAGCTTTTTTAATATTGTTTACCGTTTAAATTTTTATTTGTAATAATTTTTCCTCACATCCCGGGAAAAGTAGGCCTGTTAATGTTTGTTGTCAATTTGTTCCACCAGCGTTAAAAGAATTTACTTTTAATAACAAAGACGTGCAAAACACTTCAACAACCACACATCATTTCTAATGCGAAAAATTAAACCTACCGGATTTTTAATAATACTCGTACCTGTCTTGTATAATCAAAAATAATATTCTCCTATACGGAAGCTGCAAATTCCGGTTTACAGACTTCAACCACATTTTGCGAGGATAAATCGGTATTATGGAAAAAGCTTAAGTATGAAGTTCTTTTCCGAGTGTTAATCCGCCTCGATGAAAACTCGCCATTTATCGTTTTTCCTAAATGCTACATAATGTTTAAAATATTTGCAAAAAACGAAAAATCTTGTATGGAACGAAGCTCCCACTTCCGTCGGTACCGATTTCGGCCAAAAATCACTGAAGCCTCCTAATTTGTGGAAAAAGCTTAAGTATGATAATTCTTCCCGATCAATCATTCCATATGGAATGAACAGGAGCCGAATTTTTGTTCAAAAACAGTTTCTTGTCAAAAATGGTCATTTCCACTTAAATATTGGAAAACTGAGACGGAATCGTGAACGCCACGCCCATAAATATTCAAAATCAGTCGTATAATTTGAATACTGTCTAAAATTTTCCAACGACGTTCATGATTCCGCCCCTGATCTGAACCAGTATTGCTGCAAAATTAATTTAGTTCTATGAAAATCTTCAGGCTTTAAAGAAATTTAACTTCACCTGTGGGAGTTTTCGTTAAAGTGGGGTTGACTAGCATCAACATATTGCACCACAAGCATATATGTTAGCAAAAATATTTATCTAGTATATTGTTAAGAATTCTACTCTATGCAAATATAATACTCGGTGGTCGAGTGGTTAATGTGTAGTTCTCCACCTGTTACCATCCCAAAAGCTCGTTGCTTCGAACCTAGTCAGACTCCATAACTTTATTGGGATTAAGTATTCCTCCAACACTGGTTGGGAATTAGATTATAGAGTGGCATTCCATTTGGGAGAAATATGGAAATAACGAAAGCAATTGTAAACGGCGGCGATAATCATGATAGAAAGTACTGGAATAAACAAATGTATTAACCATCATGAAGAACTTTATGTATACCTATGTGCTGTAAACCACAAAATGCTCACCCTCAGTGGTTCTTAAGCAGACAAAACTACATTTCTACAACACATAGTAACGAATTTGAAATTTATTTCAAATCAAAATACAGATCGTATCTATCCAAATCAATTTTTGAAATACTTTAGCAATAATCGCTAAACGGATTCTCTACTAATAAGACATACAATAATACCCTCAAACGCCAAAGAAATAGCTGACATGTTTGGGTCGTTTTTTCAATCAGTCTATAGATTAAACGTTACTAGTGGATTGCACGAACAACCCAGCAACAACTATATTTTATCGGTTTTAAAGGGGTTTGGAGACGATTGTGGTTTTGACAATATACCCTCTCCTATTCTGAAGGAGTACGCTGACATTTTAACAATTTCAATATGTTTTACCTATTTTAAATCACTCCTTAAGCATCGGCGAGTTTCCCGAAAAATGGAAAATTCAAAAATTACACCAATTTTTAAATCGGGTAAACGAGATGACATCACATGCTTCAGAACAATATCAACTTCATCATCAATTCCTAAATTGCACGTCACTTATCCATAAACCAGCACGGATCTATGCCTTGCCGATCCACATCAACAAATTTGGTTGAACTCACCAGTAAAATAATTAACGAGAAAGAGAACACTATCAAGCGTACACGGATTTCAGTAGAGCATTTGATTCTTCTAAAATCTCACAACCGAGATAATCAAAACCTCAAACGTGATCATACTTGCTGATGACGTGAAAATGCTTCGAACTGCTAATGGAATGCTAGATTCGAAGAAACTTCAAGAAGGCTTAGATAGATTAAGTGAGAAGTGTGATCGAAACCCGTTTTACTTAAATATAAGGAAATCCAAAATCATGTCTCTTCATCGTAAAAGGAATCCGTTAATTACTTCATACAAAGTCAACAACGAAATATTGCTAAGAGTCAATGAGATTGAATTTAGGCGTTGGTCTAAATTTTTGGTCAAAAACGCCAGTTTCAATAGACATATTGAGAATTGTATTGCGACGGTGAATGCCATGTTTGGATTTGTTATTTCGCTAACGTTTGATCTCAACTGGAATACGTTGCAATGGTCTGAAAACCTTACTATGCTGTACACATTAAAAGAAATGAAAGCATTCAAAAGAAGTTTCTAATTTTTTTTGTTAAAGAAAAGTGACTGAGATTATGACCAAAAATTACCATTTCATGAAAAGCTGTCTAGCTCGGTTTTCTCCGTACTTATAACAAGATGCACGGATTACCAAATATGCACGCTTGAAAATAGACGACTCCTCTTGGGCGTCATTTCGAAACCATGAGTTTTTAGCACTAAAACACCATTCTACAAAATATGGAGTAAAGAAGCCCATTAATAGGTTCTCTAAATCATTCAACATCATCAATGACCTATTTGAATTTAATTTATCTAAGAATAACTTCAAAGAAATCCTGACGAATTGGAGAACAGTACTATAGAGCTTCGGGATTTTAAACGGAAAGCAATAAAAACTAGCTACTTTCGAGTCCACATAGCACCATGGAAAAAGATGCTGAAACAGTAGCGACAATCATCACCAACTCCAGGACCATCCTGGATGATGCCTATTACCCCAAACGATGAGTAGAAATTCCAGCCTTCTGAATATCAAGTAAAAAATATACGTGTCAGCTCCGATGCGCAGCTAGAGTTTACACCTTAGGTAAAGGGGCAAATAAACGCATCTCGTATAATGTCCCCAAAAGCAGAATTGGTTTGACTAACGCGCTGGGAATTTCTTCTCAAGTTTGCATCATCACAGACAGTAAAGCCGTGTTGCGAATCGCCAACATTTTGATCGCGATCAGCTACACACTCGAGTATTTCGTCATCAGCAACTGTATTCGATGTTTCGTCAGATGAACTCAATATTCTAAAATTATACGCATTCCACTATGACGGCGTTCCTCCGCATCTGTCTTTGAGCTGCAGAATCTCGTTTAAATCAGTTGCAACTCTTGTTCATCCAGTTGATCTCCATTACCAACCTTTGTTAATAATGATGAGAATTCAGCATTCTTCTGCAGCATAACTTCGGTCAATTCATAAAAAACAATTCCGTTCCATAACTGCTGACCATCGATACGCTGCTTTTTCACTTCCAAATGGGAGTGGCTCTAACCGATGGCATCTGCCTCAAATCACCAATAAAAATGATGTGCAATCCACCAAAAGCTGCATCATAATTTCCCGTTATTTCTTTCAGACTTTAATCTAGGCGTTCTGAGTATCATCTTATCATACTTGAATGAAGATCTGTATAAACTCTTGATCTCGTTCGATAATGGCGTTTGGAAATTCGAAACTAGAAATCATACAAAAAAATAAGGTGCGCGAATATGTTGCGCGGAGGAGCAACATAACGGCTTCACTTTTTGTTAACACGCGATTTCGCTCCCCATCCCCCCCCCCCCCCAGGCTATATATGAAAATCGATTCTTAAGGAGTAATCTCTGTGAGGAAACTGGAGCAGTGGATCAAACATAACCACCATTTCAGTAGAGCCGCTTACTCCCGAACAGCAGAAACCAACCTTCAAATGAAGGAACAAGGCATCAAAAAAAACACCAAAAATCGATGTTTCGGTATCTAAGTACAACGATTTCAATTTGTCAATTTGTGTTCTTCATAATGTGTTCTTCAACATAAGTTGTGTGGATATTAAAAAGATAAATCAAATCAATACCAGTGACACGCAAAATTGAACCACAGCCATCAACTTTTGAAATGTCTGATGTCTCAGTTTAGCGATAGCTTGTGAACATACTGGTGTATCCGTCAGAGATGGTGCTGGCATCGCTGGTGCCATTCTTGAAAATATCGTTAACGTTAATATATAGGGTTATCCAATTCGAGGTTGATAAAGTAGAAATCTGTATACCGACATCTGTCAAAGATAAACGTCAAGTACGCTGTCATTTATTTAGTTGACATTCTGCCATTTAAGAATATGGAGCATTTAACATACGCAAATTGGGTGTTGGAAAAACAGGCCGTCGATGCTGATTTTTCGAACAAAATTTTCTTCAGTGATGAAGCTCATTTCGCGATTGGCTGATGTCAATTGGCCTCCAAGATCCTGTGATTTAACGCCTTTGGATTTCTTTTTGTGGGGCTACGCGAAAGATCGTGTTTACGCAAACAATCCTCAAACTCTTGACGACTTGAAAACTAATATTCGTAAGGTAATGGCCGAGATACCGCCCGAAATGTGCCGAAAAGTCATTGAAAATTACCGCAAAAGAATCAAGGCCTGTAAGAAGTCCCGTGGAGGACATTTGAATGATATCTTGTTTAACTAAACATGGCAAGGATCATTCTGTAAAATGAAATAAAAATTACAATACATTCCGAATATTTTGTGTGTTTTTTTTAAGTTTACTTTATCAAGCTTGAATTGGATAACCCTATAGAAGAACCAAAAAAGAACACTGGGTGGTACTTTGAACGAAATGAGAAACTCGTAAATTTATCTTACCGAAACTAAATTTTCATAGTTTTAATTAATTGTTAGCAACGAATTATCTTTAATAAAAAATGTATTTTTACAAGATATTGATACACATTTAGCAACAAGAGTAATCTGCACTGTACAGTTAACGAATATCCCCAACAGTTCAGATCTTCACCAGCAATTAGTAGATAACGGTAATCTTGTGCTATCAAATGCTAATTTTAACCGAACATAAGCCGTAATAAAACAGTGGTCGATACAAAATTTTGCATTTTCATAATATTAATTAAGAGGTTTGAGATCACGTTGAATGCGAAACCCCGATCAAAACTATAAACGAAAAATTATTATTATTTATTTAATCAATTAGCATATTTAATACTGAGATTTAATATTTAAATAAAAAATTTGGATAAGATTGTGATGCTTTTGTTTATATCCCAAGCAATAAAAGATTTTGTAGATTATTTGTGTTTACGAACTATGAGTATCGGCCTGTCGGATATCACATAGACCTTACCACAGTTTCGCTCAAAATAATATTTATACCTAATAATTAGCAAAATAATTTTATTAATTAACACATTAATTATTATTTTGTGTTTTTGTTTATTAATAAAATAGTGTGATTATACGTCATTTGGATTTGTTTTGGTTGACAACAGTGTTCGTTATTCAAATGCGCTTAATCTTTAATTGAATAATATTCAACCATTCCTAATTTATTGAGATCTCGTCGTAGCCTATTAATCATAGATTTGATTGTTGCTTGGATGGGCGCGCTTAGCAAATAAATAATCGAACGATAATATTATGATTTGCGAAATGAAAACATTTTGTAATTGTTTTGTATCGTGCTGCTTCCGCTTATTATTTTCACAGTATCGTGCTAATTATTAACAACACCGACTCCACTAATAATCATATATTTTGAATTCAATTTGGTACCGCAGTTATCACTGGTGAGGAATATCTGTTATACTGAGAATCTTTGTCAGAATTGAGTAAATTTTGAAGCCCTAGATTTACTGTAGCATTATTTATCTCACAACGGGACACGAATCATTCAAACACGAACATACGACATTGTATAGGTTTAATATTGGAGTAATTAGGTGGTAACATATTTTTGTAACTGTTCTACACCACAAAAAAATTATAATATTTACCACTAATAATAATATTTAGTTTACATTTTTTAAAAACCAAAACGTCGCAAGTTGGTTTTAAACATAAATATTTTAATGAATTACAATTGGTTTTCATTTACACAAAATATATAATTTGTACATACAATAATAATATTATTGTTATTAATTTTAATTATATAAATTGAAATTGCAAGAAAATAACAATGACAGAAACAATAAATAATTAAACGGGTGGTCCGTATCAATTTTTCCCCTCAATTTGTGCAACACACAAGACGTATGTCGGATATATCGATTGATGAATATTTACGTCGTATGTATATTATGAATTTGTCATCGTGTCCAATTACGTGTTGCGCGCAATTATACGCGTATCTGAATAATAATCATCCTGTAAATTAATAATATTAACTATCAACTTTTCATTTTTTGTTGTTGTTGTTTTTCTTGCATTTTTCTCTTAATGAGACATTGTAAATTAAGAAAAAGTCTCATTAGGATAAACATACCTGTACGATGTATCAGTACACGGTTATTAAATTCAGTTGTATTTGCCATAGGTTATATCATCACGAAAGTGTAAGGTAAAATAATAAATGATTACTCTACATTAAAACGTTAACGTTGTGGTGAGTGGTGCAGACTTCGCGTTCGCATTTTCCAAACCAAAAAAAAAATCATCCGATATGCAACAAAATTACTTTGTTCAATTGCAGTACAAAATTGTATTTGAGGTCATCAACCTTTACAATAAACGTAATTGATTAGTTTAAAATGATTGTTTACATAAAATTGTTAATTATTGCCGAAGGTTTTAAATATAGGCGAATCGATATGACAGTTACTAATGTATCAGTATAAAATTATGAGCGTGTATTGATTGAAAATTGAAAGTTCATATTGGCGAAAGATATACAATACGATGTTTTGGTAAGACGATTAAATATTGAATTGAATATTTATACCAAGGTAGAAAGATTAAATAACAAAGTTTGTTTCATTGCAGAGCATTGTGAGTTGTGCATCTTGCACTTCTCGTCACTGAAAGTATTATTTAAAAACTATAATTTGCCTTAATTGTCATTAAATGTTACCGACAAATATCTCGAAAATCATGTATCCAAAAAATCGTTAAGGACAAAGTTGGCGTATAAAACAAATGATCGAGATACAGTCGGTAAAAAATTTTTTTTAATTAAGTAGGAAATATATTTTGTATGGCCGAGTATTATTCTACATTAACATTAAAGTCAAGTAGGCTTAGAAATTGCTAAATAATAAAGAAATGAATTTCTTGCTAAATTTTAATTCGAAATGCTGCATTCCACCACCGCAGAGTACAATAATATTCTGCCACAAAAACATTTAGTTCCATTAAAGTAAAAAAGTTTATTACCGACTGTAACTCGATTATTTGCAACAGATATAGCACCATATTGTGGTCCCCTTTCTATACGCCAAATTTGACTTTAGCCATTTTTTCTGGATACTGATTTTTAGATATTTGTCGATAACATGCTAAGTGGACCACCCAGTATAATACAAAAGATCGATGTATGTGTCTATGCCTACCACAATTACGGTGTCCAATCACAAAGAAAAATACAAACCGAAGAGAACTCGTGCTATTCTGAAATTATTGATCACTCTTTAACCTTGGAATATCTTGAAACGTCAAAACTAATAGGTTGTCCCTTAAATTTTGATCCAATTCTAACTTTATAAATAATCAATATATATGCAATAATTTTGACATCAATTTTCGGTCCTTGTAAACTCAAAATGTCTACAACTCGTATCAAAACTCGCAGCCTCCTGTTTCATGAATCCAAGCAAGGTACGTTCATCGAGGGACTAGGGAAATCATTTGTAGACGTTAATAATAATTGTTGCTCGTAATAACGGGAACCATACGGCTGTCCAACGATAATGAGACGCAGCGACATTTCAACGAATTAGATCATTCGTCAACTGCACAAACTCTTGCTTGAACAGAAATAGGAGTTTTTAATCGAATCCTTACCTACCATATAAAAAATAGGTCATGAAAGAAGACGAGTGCACAGAAAAGATCAACACCAAATAACGCTATTTTGTATGTGTGCTGTGTAAAGCATTAGACGTGATGCACTGCAACTGCATTTATCAAATGGCGAACGCTTCTCTAGGATTGAAAAACGTATTTCATTTGAACATTTAAAAAATCATTTAATTGGAGTTGGAGTCGAACAAGTTTCTATAAAAACGTGAAAGTGATTTGGGTTACTCATTAAAATGAGTTTGAACGATCTACAAGAAACAACTTGTTGGTTTATGGCAGTCTGTGCCAAAATATTTTACATTTTAAAAGTAGTGGTGTAAAGAAGACAGAATTTGAAGCAGTCAATAAATCTACGAATATCATCTGGTTTTATGATAGTTTAATTTACACTTCTCGAAATTCACTTCTCGATTGTGTGAATTCTTGAATCTAACAAAAACGTATTTTTAGCAATAGCAACGAATGATCGATTAACTGTTAGTTCGACCAATTCGTACGTAGTATGTAATTGACATTGATATTACTTCCAATCCTGTACCAGAGCAGGGTACCGTGTAATTTTGAACCGCACCTGATAATGTTTTCGAAAAAATTACCTCTACCCCCTTGGATTCTGATTTACTATGCCTGCTGCTGCAAGCCATAACAACGTTATCACTTTTCAAAATGATTTGTGCTACTAGACGTCTTGAAAAAAAATTTGGAATAGACAATCGTAAAGTTTTATAATTGTTGCCTATAAACACCAAAATCTTGAATCTCTGGTATACGTTTGTTATAAATTATGAATTATTAGACTTTTAAACTAATTTAACTAATTTAATTAATGACAGATGAGAGGTAACGTTAAAATGGTATAAAAATAGATTAATGAACCATTTTAATAGAAAGCAAATAAAGTGAAGCCAAGTTTGGATGATTACCCTGAATTGAAATAAATGGATTAGAGGGAATGGTTGTGGGGAAACGCTTAGATTAAGTAAAGGATAAAACCAAATAACCGTAATAAATTAAACGTAGTCAAGCGTTACAACATAATGCAAATAGTTCAGTTGATGTTAAGTTGCGTTGGTCTATGCGGAATATTAAATTCTGAGATATACTTTAGGAAACGATTTTACCGCAGAGAAGCTGATAGATAAATATTATATCAGCAATGGCAAGGCGTTTGTTATTTGCCAAAAATTATGTCGACATTCGTAACTGGGAAGATTAGCGGGTCTGACAGGTGATATAACGCGATTCGCAAAAATCGTTTATGTACTGCTTCGATTCTATTTGTGTGTATTTCATGGGAAGCAACTGAATATTTGAGTTGAATACTCAAGTGTGAGTCTAAAATAAGTAATGTACAGAATTTTTGAGAGATGAGGGTCACGAAACTCTTTTGACCAGCGCTTAATATATCGTAAAGGTTATTGGCTTAATATATCGCTTGCGTTATTAATCACACGAGCATATTGAAGAATCGTTTCTTGTAAGTTGATTACTATTAAGTGTGTAAGCGTATAGTCAGGAATAGTAAAACCTTTTTTCCGAGAAACCTATGGATCTATCTATGCAGAGACAAAATAAACTAAATTAGTAACGGTACTTCTGACTGGTCTGGAGAACTCATAATATCTGCTGAGAAATATCTGCTGAATACGGCGGATGGCGTGAAACTGCCCAATTGACTGTTTCCAAGTAGGTTTTAACCAGCACCGCAACATGTAGACGAGCATTATCATGCAGAAGAATAATGCATGTCGTGTTTGGAGTAGTAGTGGGCGCGTTACTCTTGAGTGTTCGGCTCAATCTCTTCAATTGCGTTCGGTAGAGAGTCCCAGCAATAGACTAATATTCTAGGATTATATTGTTAATATGTGGTTTATAGATGTGAACGCTTACCCCAAACAAGCATAAACAATGTTGGTAGCAGAGGACTCATAGCCGTCGATACATCACTGCCGAATGAATTGGTAGATTTAACAAATTCATCGATCAAGCAATTATGTATTAAAATAGCCATCAATACTGAGGATTTGAATCTCTCAAATATTAGTTGGACTTATGAAGAAGAAACAAACAATATTATGCCTGCAAACGTGAATTCGGATAACTAGTACCTATTTATCGACACCATATTTGACTCAAATTTGAATCAAATGTGCAAAATAAAAAATGATGAACCAGTTTTATTA
The DNA here is from genome assembly GCA_963691935.1 of Nephrotoma guestfalica. Taxonomy (NCBI): domain Eukaryota; kingdom Metazoa; phylum Arthropoda; class Insecta; order Diptera; family Tipulidae; genus Nephrotoma; species Nephrotoma guestfalica. The sequence goes on along the minus strand of OY829915.1, from coordinate 4,776,395 downwards.
GAACCAGAAGAATCACCAACACCTTTCGATATTATTGATATTCACCACAAAGAACCGAAATAATATTGGAAACCAATGTGAATAATAGGTTCCAAAATTACCAAAACCGGAAACCATATTACAACTTCAAAAAAACCAATTCGAGTAACTTACAACAATAAGTGATGATTCGCAATGATTGAAAGGCATTGATTTATTCATTCCCGTGTCTATGAGCAAACCTAACAAATGTTCTCCACGGTATGACGATCAACTTATCAGACTTAAAAACAAAAAAGACAAGGCTTATAAAGTTCCGCGAAAATATGAAAATGAAAATTATTTTTCATTGGCGATCAAGTAGGTTTGAATTGCCCATAACATATTTAGATTTCACACAGTGGAATTTCAAATTACGAGGGCGTATTGAAAATGAAGCTACCTAAGTAGGAAAATAAAATTTTTTTTGCCATAAACCATTTATTCCTCAACATAGTCTCCATTTAGTTCGACACACTTAGTAAGACGATATTCCAACTTTTTTATACCATCTGAATAATACGATTTCGGGAACCCCTCAAAATACGCTTCCACCCATTGTTTCGATTGATTTTTGGTTTCAGGTGTGTAGTGGTGGACCCACGTTTCATCAACAGTAATTAATCGACGCCAAAAATCAACAGGATTACGCTTTATCATGTCCAAACACCGCTGTGAAGTGGTCTGTCGAACTCGTTTTTGTTCGACACTGAGCAAACGCGGCACCCATCTTGCCGATAGCTTTTTCATATGCAAATGTTCATGCAAAATGTTGAACACACGTTCATATGATATGTTTACCATTTCAACAATCTCACGCAACTTGACTCGGCGATCATTCATAACGATATCGAGGATTTTCTTGATATTTTCTTCAGTAACCACCTCTTTTGGCCTTCCTGTTGATGGTATTGTTGCAGTGCTTCTTCGGCCGCGTTTAAATTCAGCAATCCAATATTTTACCATGTAATCTGACGGAGCAGACTCACCGTAATGTTTATCGAGCTTTTCTTTTGTCTCTTTCGCCGTTTTCCCTTTCAAATAATAATGTTTAATCACTGCACGAAATTCGTTTTTTTTCCATTTTTCAAGAAACACAAAAGTTGCTTACTTCAAACGACTACAACAATTAAACTAATCGATGAATTTGGGTGAAACTTTAACAGCTGACGTTTGACAGATCGCAATTTCTAAAAAACAAAATATTTTTGTGTTTGTGCTACCATCTAGCGCTAGGTAGTTTCATTTTCAATCCGCCCTCGTACGTGCGAATAATTCAAACTACTATATTACTAATGAAAAAAGCTTTTCATAAGCTATATTCGCAATCTAAATCCTGGATAAGATTTAAAGATCATAAGTCTTGTGATTCACAGACCATAGCCAACATGTTTGCTCAGTTTTCCAATCTGTTTATAAATCAGAAGACATTGATAATTATAAAGATCCAACCGCTAGTGAATATAGTACATTCATATTTACTCCACACATCGAGCTAGGAGACATCCAGCGAGCATTGGTATGATTCTTAGAAGGATGTGGTTCTGATGGCGTTCCGGCTTCATTTTTGAGAAATTCTGAAAATTCGGCAATTCCTCTAAGCATTCTGTTGACGCTACATTAAAATTGACATCTTTTCGACAAAACTGGAAAATAACTAGATTGGCGCATATTTTATAGACGACTAGTATCATCATGGTTTTATGCCCAAAAGATCAGTATCTACAAATCTCATAGAATTTACCAGCTATTATATTAAAGAAATTGAAAAGCACAAACAAGTTGATGTAGTATCGTAGCCTGGTTCAAATCTTGTTTGACTAATCGCTTCCAATATATTGAATTAGGAGATAAAAGGTACAAACAACCTCTGGTGTACCATACCAGGCTCTCACGTTGAATCGACGATTTTAATAATCTTCATTAATTGTGTTACTGAACTGATAAAGCATTCCAAAATCCTGATGTTCGTAGATGACAAGATATTGACAACCTAGCTTTATAGTGCGAGTTTAATTCTCTCAACTTTGAAAAGTGTAAATCCTATCATTTCACCGAAATCGAACCCTGTTACACAAGGCTATAAGATAAATGGTGAAATTCTTCAGGAAGTACTTGAAACTAAAGACCTTCATGCCCGATTTTGCCAAACATTGGACGAGAGACATTTTTGATTTGGAGACAATAATGATCCAGTATTGTGCTTACGTTCGATTCCAGCTGGAATATGCTATAAATGTGTGGTGTTCGTTCTACGAAGAACATATCCAAAGTATTGAGAAAAGTCCAAACCTGGAAAGGTGGACCAAATTAACCTGGAAATACAGATGGGTTTATGACCATGATCCACCATACCACGTAAACATAAAGCGACAACCACCATATTTAACTGGATGTAAGGCATACAACTTGGCAACGCTAGAATATAGACGGAAATAACTAAAAATTACATTCCTACTAGGCCTAATAAAGCTTTCTAGTATACAACTATAAGAGATCATGACTTCCTCCTGATAGACACAGAATCAACTATGGGGATAATGAATTAGTGAAGATGAAGTGTAAGAGTTTCAATAAAATTAACTATTTGTTTGATTTTTGTTTAACTAAAGATAATTTTGAAAGTGTAGATTAAGACAATTTTATGCCCCCAGTAATTTTATTATTGTTACTATTATTTTTATATTTTTAATTTTCAAATCCAAAGCGGATTTATTTTATTTTATATTTTTACATTAATATTTTTCAAGTCAAATTTGTCGACTTATTTCAATATAAATAAATAAATACTATGGGCGTAACAGACACTTTCACAAAATGCAGGTGGCTATACTCTATCAAGACCACGGCATTCAAAGATTTAATTCAAGATCAGGAAGTCCAAAAAATGATGTTTGGGAGTCCAAAGCCTACCATCTTGGACCGTACCATCACTTTTTCGTAGACAAGTGAAGTGGGTAAATTACATCATCATTCCCAATATCGCCAAACACGTTTGTCACGTTGAGCGATATATTTATACAACTGTGCGATTAACCAACCGCCGTACGAGTTTTCAAATAAATAATGCGATTGAAAAGAGACAAAACAAGGCGAGTCATGCAGCAAAGTAGAGGAGGAGGAGAGAGAGCAATATCAAGAAGAAAATTTCAAGAAGAAAATTTACAAAATTTGGATAAACGGCTTGTTTGTTAATCGTATTTCCGCCAGTTTTTGAGTTTTATTTTAGTTTTATTTTGGAATTTATTTTCACAGTTCGATTTAATATGAAAATTGAACATATATTTGTGTCGTTAGAATCAGAGGCGAGATCACGGCAAACGCCTTAAAATGATTAGCAGATTGGAAAATACATTCAAAGTTATTCGATTAAAATTGATTAAATTTTCCAAATGGACGAATATATGTAACTTAGAATATTTCTTGGTAGTAATGATTTATCTATCAGGAGATTTTTCAAATTCAATTTCTACCGATAGTAGATTTCCGTACAAAAGTACTCGATGATGAATCGAGGGGTAAAATTTTGCACGAAACTTTTGTTTATTTATAAATTATTCAGGCCAACTTTGACCACATATCCCAAATATCTGTTATTTGTTCATAAAAATATTTTGGAGATATACAAGACCCTTGGAAGAAAGTGGTGAACCGATGTTATCTTATAGTTAAAACTGAATCGTTCCATAAATAAAATATGTCATTAAATTTATACCTATAAAGACTGCTACTAAATAATTACTATAAACTAAATACTAACCTCATTAACGGATTATTAAAACCACATTAGTTAAATTACTACAGGTGTTTTCTTAATCAGATTAGAATTCATAGAAAAATATTTGCACATTTAATACGCAAATTGTGGTAGACACACAGGTGCGAATCTAAGAACTCATTCTTGTTCCTGATCATGTCGTCGATTCCTCAAAAAATATTTAAAAGAAACGCGCTGAACCGTCTCGAGCGTGAAATATTTAAATTTGATATACAGATCTTAATCTTAAGTAAATTAATATGTAAACGCGTTTGTATGTATGTCATAACAACAAAATAGTTTTAATTAATTATTAAGAAAATTGTATATAGTAAAACACCTGTTTGTGTATTTTGGATTCTGTGTGATTTTAGCCTTAGAGATTTTTACCATTTACTTAGTTCTGATTATATCCATCGTATTTAATGTTGCATACAACATATTATAGTTCATGATATGCTTGTGAATAATAATTTGTTTACACACATAAGCGTGAATCATACTCATTAAAAGCGTGCACTACTTGAGCTAATAATAAATATAAACAATAATAAATTTTAATTAGTTTCATTTATTCAAACAGCAACCACTTGAGATTCGAACATTCCCCGTCTATTAATTTGAAAGATGCGTATATCTTAGATAAATGTAATAATGCGATATATAATTTTGTTTATCGTTAAATTTATTGAATTGTTTTTAAATTGAATTTGGTGGATCCGCCGTGATGAATCATGTAATGTTTTCAAAATTTGATCGTTCTGAGGATGAATAGTATTTTGGCATGGTTATCAAACCTTGATCTGATTATTACGCTCAAATGCAATTTTTATGGCACTAGATAATATTGGTAGGCGACGGGCGTAATTATGTTTCTAATATCTTATATAATCCTAGTTAAGAAAAATTTTTGAACCAGCGTTAGTCAAAGTCTGACATACATCTCCCCCAATACAATAATCTAAACACCCATACTAATACTTATACATAATCATCACTAATCAATTTTGATTTCCAATGGTGTCTTATTTACTTACTTATTCACTTGAAAAATATTTCTAAAAATAGAAATCATTTCTTATAATTAGGTAGAGAGCGCGCGACTATAAATATCTATATGCACTATATTTATGATAAGACCAACGGGATTATGACGTCAAGGCAGTATATAACTGATATCAATCAATAATTGTAAATCCATGTTGTATTATATATCGAATTATCTTTTCTTGGAAATGAATAGAATATTAAGGAAGTACGGAATTGGAGTAACAGAAAAAAATCGGAAGTAAGATAATTTTAACTTGCGTAAGTGGCATAAGTAAATAATGATTACGAATTGATTTGAGTGACTTGTAAAAATTTGGTAGTGGATTTATAATTTGTATGTGTTTTATGTAAATATATGGCAGTTGTACTTTGTAACGTCGTTTTCAGCATGATGAATATTTGTCAACATAATCGGTGATTTCATTTGCTGCTAGGTTTAAGGTCGCCGCGCCGCCGTATAAATTATTCATAAATTCCAAAAAAAAATTCGCACGCCCCCTGATTCTATACCGATACTAAAAACAATATTATGTGGGAACCGAAATATTTATAGCATTTCGATGATGAATTTACAAAACTTTTACAATAATTATATTTTATTGTGTTTCGAGATCAGGCATACTTTTGAAAAGCAATGACCAATCTGCAAGAAGATTTTCGAAATTCAACTACTACAGCGGTATAACATTTTCATTCAAAATTTCTCGATTATGAAATAGTTGTCGAATACAATTTTGCCAATAAACATTCATTTATTTGTGTTTTCATACAAAATATCTAAGCCAACTTAGACCATTTTCCGAATATTTTTGTGGTTGCCCATTGAAATATTTTGTAACAATGGAATTTACCAGTCGAATTTCATGATCTCGTCCTGAAAGAGGCAGCTATATAGGCTATATAATTATAGAAGGTTTAATATTTATTTCAACTTAACTATATATTCCATAATTTCAGGGGTTTTCATTGTTTATTTTGCCTGACATGTTGTCAAAATTGAAAAATTTGAATACGAGAAAGAGAAGTAACCTTTCATAGTCAAAATCTGCTAAAATAAAGAGAATATTTCGGTCCCCTGAAACATCTGTAGATTCTCGGTTAGCTGCTAACTGAGGGCGCTCACGAGTTCATTCAGATGTCATTGTACAGCTTGTACGCCGATCACCATTTTGGTGTGATGACATAAGTATGTTCGTATTGTCACTCTCGGAAATGGAAAGGGAAACCAAAATGGATGTATAGTGCATAAGGAAAGTTTCATTTGTATCCAATTCAAGAACCACCAGAGCTACTTGACGCACTTTAGAGTGCAAACCATTCAAAATACAAAGATTTTCTAAAAAATCTAAGAACCGATGACAGCTCCTTTATCGTACTAAAACTACCACCAATTGCAAGTTTATTATAAGCCCATTACCCTGAACAAGCGTTAGGAAACAACACATTCCCATGGATTCCACCAAACTACACACGTGCACACGGCATTCTTGGCAAACTGAAACAGTTTGAACCAAGGTAAGGACGTCAATTGATTTATAGAGTACGATTAAAAACGTGTAATCTGATACTGGTAAAAGCAAGGCACCTACATACATAATGAATGTTAACATTGTGACAATTAAGCAGCCATTACATACGGTAGATGGAGCCAACCGCATGCGAGTCAGATGTTCTTTGAAACGATCATGCCCAGTTAGAACCGCAACGAGAATCCGTAATTATCCGTTTTCAAGGTATATACTATATTCAAGACAAGGTTGGCTCACATGATTATTACTTTATTATGACTGCAAAGAAGATTTAACAGATGAGCTTAGATTAAATCAAGGGGTTATTCAAACCAAGTAAGCACCGCCTTCCAGGTAGTGCATAGGACGAATTTGAGCTTTTTTTCAACTTCATAACTTAATTCATGAGACATCAATAAATCTCTCGAAGGATCGACCACCGAAAATGATTTAGAGAAATTGAACTCATGCAATAATCTGTCATTAACCACATTAATTTCTGTGGGTGCCCCTAATACTTTCCACACCCGTTGCATTTCAATCGATAAGCAGCAAAGCAACCTGTGCCTGAAACAAACGCTATTTCTTCTTAGTAATTCTTTGTTATTCAGGAATCTTTCAATCCCAGTTACGAGATCATGCCCCGTTTCACAGGATTTGCCAACTCTGTAGGCATGGTGAATGTTACTAAGGGGAGAAATAGACAAGAAGTGGCCATTCGTGTGTTACAGAGAATTCGTAATTCAGAAGACGATATTGCGGAAACCGTCGAGCGCGTTATAAATAGCTGTCATTCTTCATTCCAAGACGTTGTCATCTCCATTACTGAAAATTTAATAAGTGAGGTCGGATTGCCGACCCCACAACAACTACTTGATGAACCTTCTTTAATCGTGAGTGTACCGGTGAAACAAAATTACAGTTCAGGCACGATAACTGACATCGTTGATGGCTGTATCCTGAAGTTAACGTCTACACTAAGGCAGATCTATGAATCGTTCACCAAAATTATTCGCTTTTGGTTTGTAGACATAATTTCATTTTTTTTTCTATGCCACCGAAAACAAAATCTATTGGACAAGGTACGGCGAGATCGAAGAAGAAAAAAGCCACGAAAGCGACTGAATCATCTGAACAGCAAAATATACCGCCTCAAAACGAAACGGTATATCTTTTTCAAAAGCTGAGACTATTGCTTATGATATCGTGAAACGAAACGAATCGCCGTAAAACGGTTACCCAAGAAATTAGATGGTTGGCAGAAAATGCATTCAGTAATCAAGCAGAAATTCTCCAATTTTTTTAAGGGTTAATCGTGTGCAAACATTGCTTTCGCTTAATTTTGCAGAAGAAACAAATGGAAATAGTACTGATTGCCAGAAGGGCCAAGTTAATTTATCTCCATTTGATAATTATCCCGGGTATTTAGAAAATTTTTTGGCCAATGCTCTGTGAGAAAGGAAAGAATTTATGAAATACTTGGACTTTAACTAATATTAAGCCACCTCATGAAAAGGTCCGTATTGCTTTCGCGTAAGCAGACAAATAGTTAATCGGATTAGAACTGTACATTCTGAAGGAAATGAAGCCGGAAATTTTTTCCAAATATACGTGTTGGAACCTGATGATGCGGTACCAACAAATGAAATTTCCAGAGTATAAACTGAGTACAAAATCAATAAAAATGCTTCATGAAGTGGAAATACAAGCCATTGAAACTGCCGAAGCCGATGGCGTTGAGCCAACCAAGGTAGAGTTAGTTTAATTTATGATAGAAACAATGCCTAAAGGCGGTGCAATGCGGTTAAGTTAACGAAGTGAACATAATGTTTCAAAGCAAAGTTTAAGAAGCACCGTTTCATCGGGATATTACCATGCATGTAAGTGATAAACCAAAAGATAAACGGGTTGACATTGTCTACTCTCATTTATATACCATAACGAACTCGATTTTATGTCCGACGGGTCAGGAGGGATGAAGCACAACAATATGCCGCTTAAAAAAACTAGGTACGAAAGCGATCCCGAGTATCTATGAAGGAATATTTTTCTTATAGTTTGTCAGTTAGAGATGAGAATGTCTCAGTTACTGAACGCAGGACGTTTAACCCAACTTTACGTAGTTGATGGTTATGTAAAAACCGTGACACAGATTGTACAAACAAGCTGGTTGGAAAAGCTGTAATATTGAAATCATACCTTCCAGGGTAGCCTCCGCAATATGCAACACCATTACCAGAATTCTATGGCAACTGTTAGAAAGTATATGGAAAGCTGGATCTTTTTGTAGAAATGATCTACAATCCGAAATGGAAAAAAAGCATTGAACCCTGACAAAATGTGGAACATCGGCCAGGCTTGGTAGCTAGAGTTTTTCGACTAAATTTAAATAATTCAGTTGCGGGCATCGTGGAAATATTTCTTTTTTTGAAACTGTGAACGCAATCGTTCATGTAACAGAATTTCCAAAGCAAGGATTGCCACATGCACAATTTTAATCATTCTACTAATGATTCAAAATTACGAACAGAGGAAAACGTGACAAAATTGTTAATGTCGTTTTTTTTTAAATCATTGTTAGTTTCAAAAAAAATTCAAGGTGTTGCGCTGGGAAATGTCGACGGATATGCTAAGTATAAAAGAAGAAAGACAGACGAAATAGAAGTTCTTCCCAGTCATCGCATTTACAACGGTTAGGTTAATTGGTCTCGTACAATCCATACCTTTGTCTAAAATGTAACTGCCATATCAACGTTGAAATATGGGTCACAGTGTGAAAAATTTATTTAAATGTGTGTACAAAAGATATGATCGTGCTAATGTTTCGGTATCCGAAAAAACCATCACGATAAATTTTTAATATATATGGTGGATTCGCGCTACGTCAGTGAAGCGGAAGCCTTTGGAGAATTGTTTTTTTCAATGTATGATCAAAGTTATTCCATATGCCGATTGCCAGTTCATTTTCAGGAAGACCAGAGCGTTTGCTTTCCCAAATATTGGGAAATCCCGGGTCACTATGTTTGGGATGGCAAAAATATTTTCTGGAATAAGCGACAAGTCCTGTTTCAACTTGAGATGGAAACTAAATCATTTCAAGACATTAGAATAATTGCAGTTAGCGGAGAGGACAAATGTTGTAACGTACCAGAAAGCAGCTAAGGAAAAAGGATATATTTGATATAAAAAAAACTCTGGAAGACACCAAATCGTGCTCTATGTTTGCTCGAATGAGACAGCTTTTTGCATATTTTGTGCTTTATCCACGCAATATGCGTATGTCGCAAACTCTACGGAAAAATTGTGGCTTGGACCAGTTGCAAATCGTATGCTATAAGGTCATTCAATTTGCTTTACAAATACTATGATTTACTCTCGAGTCATTCAATCTACACAATGTCGCAAATGGATTACCTAATATTGACTACGTTCCATTAAATTTTGAAGAAGAGAATGAGATTGACGAAAATATGATATCCTTTTTTAACCTGAAGCAGTCAAGTGTGTTGCTTCGCATAGTCCTAGCATTAGTACAAAATTATTTGTTTACAACTCTCATCTGTCACTTTCGCGCAAGAAAGCACTTAGTTCTGGCTACGGCAACAACAAAAGTAGCAGCTAATTTATTAATTATTGGACAAACTATTTTCAAACAGCGTGTTCAAATCGGTGAAACATCCGTCTCAGCATTAATGATGGAAAGTGGTGGTGCAGAGGATATTCGTCGTGAAAAATTTTATGGCATCTAGTCATGCTCTCAATACAATTGACAAGGTACTGCCGGAAGTTATGAAAACAAACGGACTTGGTGACAGAAACTTTTGGAAAAACAATTTATTTAAATGGCATCCCTTCTTTGTAGAGAAAAATAGTTGTATGCCCAAGGAACGTTGATGTGGATGAATCAACAAAGCGAGTGTATTTGCAGATGAAGTCGATACAGAAAACGAAAATAAACGTTTTAAATTTCAACTAGAATATTTAAATTTCGTCAAACCCGCTGGATTATGCAACGGCACACGATTAGTTGTTAATATTATATTAGGGCGGCTTGCGTTCTCAATGGTTCATCGTTCTTATGACGTCAATGACATTCTACTTACATCAGTGCCATAGCCAAAAAATGTGTTAAAAAATTTTCTTATAAAAAATCGAGGGTTTACTTAATTGCAGATTCGTCCCGCATACTCGACACACCCTGCTATAGTAAATATCTATGGTTGTAATGCCAGTGGCAGTCAACGTGATAGTCAATTATATACCATGTGCACATTGCATAGATAGGATAAATATTAGGTAATAAATGCTGCAAAGCTGTAAAAAGGCCGTGAGGTTGGGATTGCCTGGTTTAATATACAATCCCATTCCAATAGTCGTGGCACTTCATGGGAGGTGACAACAGCCGTGCCACGTCAACACAAAATAAAAGCACACTTAGACGCGATTTAATTCAAAAATCAAAATGCTATTGACTTTTGATGGATTCGACAAAAAATACTCTTATCACTTGAAAAAATTTGGTGACAAATTAAGACGACGTAGATTAATTGGAGTGATTGAATCTGATAATTTATATACCTCTAAAATTTCATACTGAAGTGCAAACGTCATATTCTGCCTGGAAACAAATTTATAATTTCTCACGTTATTATTTAACATTTTTATTATCAATTACGACGCTAATACTCGTAAATATCATCGCATGTCATTTATCGTGGTAGGTAGGTGGTATTTGATTTTTAGTAAACTCTCGCAGCCTAGAATAAATTTAATTTTATACACATGCCAAAGAGGCCACATACGTTATACGTACCCCAAACTTCATCTTCCTAAAATGCAACACCTAGCAACTTTATTATTATTTTGCAAATAAGAAATAATATACAAAAAATACAAAATAAGACAAAATTAAAAAAAAATAAACTTGTATTATACATCAGATAAATACCGACAGTAATTACGATCGATTATAATTGGAATTTGATTACAGTTCTTCTTTGCAAAAAAAATTTTTTATGAGAATAAATGTATAGATTATGTATAGTAAGTAAAAAAATGTAAGTTTTTCTTAAGTCGCTCGTATTTTGTAAAACGACCGAAATGTATACAAAGTGCATTGCATGCGTTTGTAGCTCTCGCGTAATGTCGCATTACCCACAAATTAGTTTTAAAAGCCATTGAACCGTCGGTATTTACTATAATTCTCAAAATTTTAATTCCTGAACGGTATAAATGTTTCTGGCCGACTGTAAATATAGATGCAATAAAAATCATTTCATCGACATGAACGTTTTTTATTGCTTTTTTCTCTTATTGCATTATAACAAGATACTGTTGATTATTTTTTTTTATTGAGATTCACGATACCAGAAAAAAACTAAAACAACAACTAAATAATAATAATAATAATAGTAATAATAAAAATATTAATAATTGTAATATAAACAAATAAAAATGAAAATTAGATTTAATTGAAATAAATATGTATCATATCATGATATTTTCACATTCTATTCGTTAATTATCAGTTAATTATAAAAAAAAACTCCATATCATCGAACATACTTACTACCTGTAAGGAGATACGTGATCAGGTATCCGTTGGCTTAATTTTTCATCGCATACTCATCGCTTAGTAACAATTATTTATGAGAGACCTCACTAGCATCAAACATTACATTACTGGATGATTGACAGCGTTGCGGGGAAATTTTGGGTAATAAATTAAATTAATAAAATTCTAATCTAATTTATTAATTATGATTGTCTACCTACATGCATTACAATAATATTATAGAGGACATACATAGCTTCTTTTATGGCCGACCATATTGAACAGATTTTAATTTGTCGAGCGATTAAAGTCGATGAGCTATTGGAATTAATTAATTTTTCATCATTTAATCAGTCATCACATGATGCAACGGCTTATTGAGTTGTTACCATATCCACGAAACAAAACGAGGTTCTTATCGCCCTAAAATTATGTGAATTACCACATTTCGCAATTGGTATCGAACGTAGCGTCATTCATTAAATATATGTTTGCGTTATATTACGTAATTCAGTTATGCAAAATTTATTGAACTTACACGAATTTAATTTTACGAAAATCGGAATTGCGAGTGGGTCGAGGGATTTAAAAGGTTCTCGGTCCACAATCGAATATTAAATATAATGATAAAAGTTTATCACTGCTGTCTATCACAAGCAACAATCCGAAGTTGTGGAAGCGGTCAATAAACTATATTTAATTCAGTTATGGATCTCTTATGAAGGAACACCATTTGTACCACCAATTGATACAACTTAGTTGTTTAATAAGGTTGCGTTTGAATAGTTTGAAATACCCCTGTTGAACGATCCTTTCACCATCTTGGAAATTAAAATTGGAAATATAATCGGGACAGAATTATTAGTTCTGGAAATGTTCAAACAAAAATTTTTGAACTAGGTTGGGCAAAAATTTAAATATTATAAAAAAAATTGTTTTTGGAAGAAAAATTATATGAAAATGCTTTTCGTTACACGAAGCTGGACTGATAGGAGAATTTACAATTTTAAAGAAAGAAAATGCAGAACTCAAAAGTGCAGTACACAATGCATACGGCATGAATTGGAAATAGAAACAACATGGGCCGTAAAAAGAAAAATAGACGGACCAAGGTAAGGAACGGTGAACTCTGTGAAGAAATTGGCAGTATGTTCACTATCAACATCAAGGTAAACCAATTAATTATTAAACAACAATAAATTCTAGAAGAATAATAAGCAAAACCTTAAGAGAATGCAAATCCTCCAATTTACATTATGAAAGTTCAAAAATATTATTCCACAATGTGACCTTGTTAAAGGCTGGCCACCATACACTCACTCCACATATAAGTATAAGCTCTACTGGGGAGGAATTTATAACCGCAGATTTTGTGCATTCACTTTACGCCGTAGCTAAGTAAATAGCTGTACTGGCCATTTTTACTCTTTCTAGAATGTCCGGCTTACCATTCAGCTTATACTGTCACAAAAGTCTAGCTTTATGAGTAAAACTAAGGAAGCGTGGTTGGACGAATTGACTACCAATCCACAATCGCTGACGTTAAACGGCATTTCCTTGAGAGAGCTATCACTACAACGTCTGCATATAGGTGCCTACTCCTACTGCCCCCTTCCCAATTCTAATAGTTATCCGCTGATGGTCATGTATTATGGAAGGAGATGAACGCCGTCTTGTGGTCTACTTCTTCTCACCCGCCTTTTAATATTGGATCTCCCCCATCTTAACACTTGCAAACATGCTTAGTAGCATCTGATTGATAAACCTGCTTACAGAGTAGTCTGATTGATTTATACTTTTACACCAACTTGTTCAACTGTTCATGGGCCTAAGGTTACTGAAACATTCCAGAGTTTAGAATGTACTGCTATCATCACTACGCTTGATGTGTACCTTTGGTCTGCATATGGGATTTCCTCCTTGCCAATCGCCGTTAATTTGGAGCCTGGCCTCAACTCATTAATTTCACCTACTTCCTTCAAGCAGTTTAACCTCTCGATTCTAACCCGCAACACTGCAGATAGAGGCTGTTGGAGACGACACCAAACGGCAGTCGGAGGTGACACCTATTGAAAACCGCCCTGTAACTAACGTCCGACAGCCCTAAACAAAACACCAACCTCGGACAACATACCATTAAGCAATTGTCGAAATAGACAGATCCGCTTGTAAAAAATCACTGATACTTCTAACCTCCATTCGATAGCCAAACTTAATAAATCTTTATTACTCGCTTTTCCCAACCATCAGTCTCATTTATTCATCAGCTTGTGAGTAAGGAAATTTAACATTTCGGTGTTCAGTCCGTGTGGAACGGAGGACAAATCGAATGAAGCAAGCCCCGCTATAACGGAACAATCCTCCTGGTGTCGAGTTTGCAACAAAAGACATTACCCGCGACTAAACATTCGAACCCGTATAACGATTCCAGGATGACCCATATCGCATCACCATTCACAGAGGTGTACTACTTGCTACAACAATCGCCGTCGTATCGCACTCTAACTAAATCTCCATTGTTCGAGCTATGTTGGATTTGGGATCACAAGTAAGCTTCATCACATTCACATAGCGTTCAATTGTCGAATTTGTATTAGACTCGCGAATCGATTCAACATTCTCCATCATGGCTACAGCCCTCGTCGTCGGGAATATCATAGGCATGCTGCCATCCCAACCAATTGACACGCTACAATGATTACAGTTGAAACTGGCCGATCCTCATTACTATCTTCCCAGACATTTTACTCGGAGCTGATGTTATTGGAATGCTTTAAAAGCATAGATGTGTCAGCGGTTCACACTTCGCCCAAAATACGAAATTTAAATACCGCGGCTTCGATAAGGTTGAGCGCAAGGTAATCAATCAACTGTCTAGTTTAACCGGAACTATCGAAGATTATGACACCATCACTCATTCTCGAGAACTAACGTACAATGAGTCAGAATGCGAACGGCACTACGAATCGACACACAATCGTGACAAAGACGGAAGATACACAGTCTTCTTGCCCTTCAATGACAACTTATGATCGTTTGGAAGTTCACGACAGGATGCAGTTCTTCGACTACAAAATATATGGAGCGTCGGTTTTTTAAGAGTGATCAACTCCGCTTTGAATACAACAAGTTGATGCAAGACTATCTGGAATTGGGTTATATGGAGTAAGTACTCAATCAACTAACATGAGACGAACAGGAGAAATGCTCACATCGAGAGACTTCTACGTTGACGATTTGATAATCGGCTCAGACGGCATCATGAATTTAATCGAATTCCAGAGGCAAATTGTGAAACTGCGCTGATATGGTGGCTTTGTACTGCAGAAGTGGTCCTCGAACAGCGAAGAGAGTTGAATCTCACGAGCTTCACGGTCAAATTGAATTCATTCGGGACGATTCAGTTAAAACACTTGAACTACATTAGTCTCCTTAGGCCGATTGGTTCGGATTCAACATCAGCTCACCAATTATCCCCAAAATCATACTTCAAGAATTGTAGGTATTCGGCATATTCTTTGAGATCCCTGGAGGCTCTTAGAATCTAATGCTCGATAAATCATTCGTCAAATCGTACAGTAGTCTTCAAGTTCACGGGTTCGGCGACGCCTCTTAGAAAGCCTATGCAGCGGTGGTGTATGCTCATACAAGATTGGCAAATGAATCTATCAAAATCACAATACTGGCATCCAAGAACAAGGTCACGCCACTGTAAGCAATCAGCCTGCCGCAAGTTCAAATACCACAATTTCAAATGTACACATGAACCGACTCGAAAGTAGAACTTGATACGCAGCACGCTAAATCGCTGAAAGACGGTGGTGGTCAATCGGGTTTCTTTAACTCTGGATTACCTGCAACTCACCAATTGGAATTATGTCAATACATAGGAACAACCCGTACCCTCATTACTATATACAGTCATCCGCTGTGGTGACAGTGACAAATTTACTTAGTGTCACGGCTTTCTGCAGACGCTTCATCCAACATCGACGTCGCAGCAAAGCAAAGCGCGAAAGCCTTCATTACCGAATCCGAGCCTAATTGATTATTCGAGTTTTGGGTTAAACTGGTACAAGATGTCAATCCGGGGAACATCTATTAGGTAGTGACGGTATTCTACGGGTAGTTACGGAAAGTTATGCTAGTTAAATCTGCATTTTTGTCTGCTTATCTACGAAAGCACTACATTAGGAGCTGATATCCAAGCTCATGATAAATAAATTCCTCGCAGCGTTCAAAAGGTTCACCTCACAAAGAGACAAAATCCAAAGTCTATACAGTAATTGTGCAACCAACCTCGTCAGAGTTAATCGTCAATTGGCATTCCTGCATCAGTAGAGCACGGGAGATGTAAATCCTGAGGTCGCTGCATCATTAACTCAGGACGATACCATTAGGAACTTCATTCTTCCTCCTTCAAAGCATTTTGGCGGTTTATGTTCAAGGAATTGACGACACTGTTATGTCAGATCGAAGAGTGCGTACACTCGCGAACGTTGTGGCTCATGTCGAATGACCGATTTAATCGGAAAGGGTACCTCCCGCAATTACGACACCTGAACCAACATTACTCGAAAATGAACCATCATAATCGTTACTAGCAACTGCAAAGAATGTATCACCATTTCTGGAAAGATTGGTCGACGAAATAACTTTCCGACCAATGTGGTTGAGAGCTCGTCATTGGTCAAATGTTTCCATGTCAACTCACGCAAATATCTCCACGACAGTCGGAGATCACTCTATAATAAACGTCGGGCAACTCTAAATAAAACACAAACATCGGACAACACCATTACGCCGTTATCGAACTAGTGACTCCATATGAAAAATCGCTTGTATACTTCTAAAAACTTAATAAAGCTTTAGTAGTTATTAGTAAATTCATAAATATGGAGTTTATTATGTCTTATACTCGTACAACACTGATAGCTAGGCATCGGAGTATTTTCTCGTATTAGGGCATAGTGAATAGCTTAGCCTTTTGTGTGCCTTGACAGCACTCTATGTAGATTTCGTCTGCACCCTGCTCACAACCTGGTCGATCGTCTGCTTCGGTGGCTCTACACCTTGACCAAGCACATCATTTTTTCTGGATTAGTTCTCGTATATTCATCTTATTCACCGAAAAACGGAGTATGATGTAGTGTAGGCAGAGACTAAGGACAGAACTAGGCCGGCGCATAACCGGTATTTTCAAAAGCTGCGTATAGTGATTTATCTTATACAGTAATTTACAGTACAATTCGCTGATTAAGCAGTTTGATATGATCATCCATCTAATAATACAAAAAACAATTTCAACACGTGTGCTACAAATAATTTTGATCACCAGTCTGCAATTTTAATATGTCTCATATATGTAGTCGCATGTCAATCAAATACAAAAATTCGCATATATTCACGTTTCAAGTACACACCATCACTATATAAATAGCAGATACTCTATCCGAAAACTATTTTTAAATCTACAATATTCGATTAGTTCTGAGTCTACAAACATTTTTTTCTCTCTCCCGTCTAAATTAACGACAATAATTGAATATTGAGTCATTAAGTACCATCGTGTGCAATATAAACACATGTTTCATATACATATACGAGTACGAGTAGTATATAAAATAGTAGTCAGTACACTACCTAATAAAAATTACAAATATTGTTTCCGGATTTTCTAATACCCAACAATTACTAGAATCAGCTTTTGTAGAATAATATAACGTCTATTATAATATATTCATTATTAAGTATTAAAGACTTGTTAAAGTAAACTTACTTTAGCGTAACTTAATATTCGTATAATTGAAATTTATTGGGGGATTCCGTCAATTATTCATAGTTTAACAATAATAATACTCGTAAAAGGTAAATAGACGTAAAATAAAAATAAAAATTCATGTCATTGCTAAATATTTTCAAGAATGATATCACGTCTGTTCGTAATAGTTTTTTTAATAGGTACAAAAATAAATATATCATTGTTAAAATATAATGTTAAAGTTTGCTTAAAGTATGATTGATTTAGTTTTTAATCATAATTATTTTTAACAAAAAGAGTTCATTAAGATTGTGTTAAGTATAACAGGATATCAGCCGCACTTGTACACATAACATTTGCTTACGTACGTATGTGCTTTGAGTTTGTACAATGAACTTTCGGATTTATATAAATGTACTCGAAATAATTGTGCAGGGTAGGGTCATCATACTTAGTAATTGCTACACAAACTATTTCTTTTATACGCATAGTTGTGCACACATACCGATTTAAATGGGTGTTCTTTCATTATGCCCATCTATGGGCGAAAATATTTATAAAATAATCAATTTGTTTAAATAATAATTTATCATAGGTTGCTGATTTCCGGATGGAGAAATTGTTTTGTTTTTATCTTAAAACCACAACAATTTTTGAAGAGGAGCTCATATACATATTACAAATATCTTATGTTAACAAACAGAAATCATCAAGCACAAGAAATCCATTCTCTATTTAAAAAATACTTACAAAATGTGTTTATTTACTTTTTGGCTTATTTAACTTCTTTCGATCTGCGCAAGATTTTGTGAAACACGAATATATGATCATATATAAACTTATTGTTAAATAAAATTGAAAATGAAATAAAATATAAAAAACGGAAATATCATAATTATGAATCACCGCAACCAAAGGAATGTAATAAAGAATTTTACAGTGTTCAAACTTGAAAAGAAAATCAGCACAAAACGCACCGTACCAAAGTGTTCACACACTCGCGCTTTAAGTGTTTGATTCTTAACAATGATGGTCATGATGATATGGTTTACCAACCAAAACACAAAAAAAAAATTAATTATTAGATTAAAAAAGTTATATCGACATCTTCATAACTGTACGATGAATAATGTATTTAAGTGTACAAACCAAAAAGTTGCATATCATAAAATAAAAGTGTGATCAAAAAGCCGTGTGAACAGATTTAGTATACGAGTACATACTTCTTATAGAGAGAGGTTTTTGTTGTTTCGCTTTTGTTACGTTTGGTTGGTGGCATCGCATATATGGTAAACAACTACCTATGTCTGGGTTTAACAATTTAAAATATTTTAAATTAACAAAATTTTTATTGAATTATTGTGTGTAATATAAAGCGACATAAAATTAATCTTTTGATGTTTGTTGTACTGTAGCCTCTGGAAAACATTAAAAAATAAGTTTTATTGTCTTTTTTGTTGTTGTCGTGGTTTGTCTCTTTGCGCGTTTTATACATTTTTTGGGTATAAGGTCGCAAAAGCTATCTCAGAAAGCTATCAAAAAAGAAAACTTTTTCAACTGGATTTTATTTTCTTTAGACATTTTTCATTTACGTTTTAAAGAATCTTCTGGATGAATGATTAATAGAGGTCATTGAATTATTGGTGTTAATTTAATTAATTCGTTTCGTAAAAATGATTTACTAGGCAAGCCCACCTATAGATCGCATTTTATAATATGTATTACATATGATTTGCTCTTTTAGACCTTTACAGATGCTATCAAACCACGGAATTATATCATACGTTTGTTTATGTAACCACCAGCTTCTTTTTCTTCCAGTAGAATAACTTTTAAATGATAGAGCATCGTGGTTCCCTTACCGAAAATTATTGTGACTAAGTACACTATTTAATAGTGAAATGGCTAAGAAATTGTGTTGATGTTGTTTAGTACTTTATATCATGAACTACACAGTAGTAGGCGAGCCAATGGTGGTATTAGTTTATACGAGAAAAAGCCTTGTATTATTTTTCATCGTTTTATTATTTTCCATAGTAATTATTAACTATAATTTAACATTATACACATCATTTAATCGGATTACAGCCAAATATTAAGTTTATTATAACATAAAATCTAGTTATTGAGAATTTGACCACAATTTGCTCTAGTTTCGAAATATTTCACCAGATGTCGGGCATTCTACGTTAAAAGAAACTAAAGTAAACGGACTACTAGATATTTAACTATACAAATCGGTGTAAGTCATTAAAGGCTTAAAATTGCAACCCATGATGCAAGCATATTTGATCTTATCCCACAATTCGTGGAAATTTAGTCCAATTCAGATTTTGTTTAAATTGATTCCAAATCAGTAGTTATTTGTGAAGTTGGTCCATGCCGGAATTTATTAGAAATGCGAAATTAAACCATGCATCCGTTATATCTATATAAATCATATTTGTACGAAAGTTACTTTTAAATTTGTCACGTAAAATGTATAAAAAGCATAAATTTGTCGGATTAAGGCTATATGACTTTTAAGTTTTTCTTTCATTTTTTTATTTATTTATTTTTGATTTATAAAAAATAGCGAATCCTGTGCCGAAAATCGACAGAAGAAAATTCTCAAAAATGCGTACAAGATTCAAGTCAACAATAATATTTCAAAGATACTATCAGGTGCGCAACTAAATTTCCAGGTTTCACACATAGATGTGCTAGCGACACCATGGGAGAATTTTTGCTTTCACGGCATGAAAGGAAGAGCTTCCTGCAGCGAATTGTTACGGGAGCTGGAAAGTGGATTATTTTTAAGAATCCCAAACGCAAAAGGATGTAGTTTTCACCTGGCAAAGCACCAACATCGACAGCACGGCCAAATTGCTTCGGAAAGAAACAATGCTCTGCGTTTGGTAGGACCAGAAAGGAATCGTGTACTATGAGCTGCTGAAACAAGGCGACACTGTCAATGGGTAACGGCAATGGGTAATCAATGGCTAGAGTCAAATTTAGCACCTATAGGTCTTTAGCAATACTATAGCAAGGAAACAATAAAATTTATTAGCAATTTCTAAATCACTAGTAAGGAGTTCCCCGTTCTCAGCTAAAATAGGTTTGACTATAGTAACATTTTAGGTTTATTAGTCAGAATTTTATTCACTAAATTCCAGTTTTTTATAGATCACTGCGGTTCAGCAGCAGTCTTCTAAGACAATCGAAATATTATCCAAAAATACAACAAGAGCTAGTGATGGATTATCAATGTTAAAAATAGAACCCCAGTCCATAAGATCCAACGAATCGTATAACAATAACAGATTGAGGTTTTTCGCGGAATTATGGTACAAATTAAAGCCTGATAAGAGTACCTAAGGAACCTTAAACAAAATCTCACTCAATTAATAGTCAAAAATTTGTAAGTCCAAAACTAACGCTGTTATATATGAAAGATCATTAGTCTTAAGTTGAGCAAAAAAAATTGTCAATGCAAGTCGAAGAAAATGAAGTTACACGCGTAGGAATATTAATCAATGATTCAAGTCCACAAGATGGCTTAACGTTTATAAATTCAATGCTGCTAGTTGGAAAATTAACAATATCTATGTTCATGTCTCCAACAACAAATAGGTTTTTTAGATTTAATATTACACAAAACCACGTTGAGAGTATAAATTTGTTGAATTAAGGCTATGTGGTGTTAAGATGGCCAAAAATTGCTCCGTGGCAACTTAGAGAAATTGGGCCCGGGACCAGATTTATCCATATAACTTGTATTCGAAGTAAAATTACATTTAAATTTGCACGTTATTAGTATAAATTTGTCGGATCAAAGCTGTATGGTTTTGAAATGGTCACATTGATGCTTACTTTTAAGAAAATTACAAAAATAATCGTCTCGTGGTAACTTAGCGAAATTGGACCTTGGGCCTCATATATGTCCTTACAAAAGAATAAATTTTGATGGATTACGGCTATGTGGTTCTAAGATGGCCACACTCATGCCTTACTTTATTGAAAATTAGGAAAAAATCGTTCCGTAGCTTGTATTTGTTGCACCAGTTGGCAACTGCCATCCGAACGGTTGTGCGGAAAATGACGGGCATAACAATCACAACCAATCATCAAAAGAGAAAAGTTTTCATTTGTACGCCACAACTCTTTTGTTAGAGGAGGAGCTTTGGAGTTACAGGGAAGATAAACACACAATCACAAAGTCGAATTTGGAGATTCAAGAATTTTGAAAACATCAGCAAAAAATGGACAGGTGTATATGTTGTGGCCAACACACGATTTCTTTTACCACACATGCATAATTCTCGAATGAGTTCATTTGATTTCTAAGACGTAAAACACAATTTGCCAGAATTTTGCCAGAGAAAACTGTCTAATTTCTCAAAAATCTCCATTCCCGATTAAATTTCAGAAGTTTTGTGTAAAACAGTTTGTTTTCTGGTAAGAATCGTTATTTCCGCTAAAATTTTGGAAAATGATAAAAAAAGCCAATACTGCTTCAACTTAAATTTAGAACTGTTTAGTTCATGTTCTGTTTTCTCATAAATGATATAATTTTCAAAATATTTCCAAAAAACGAGAAAGCTCCTCTCGATTTCTTAATTTATCCAACTTTTAGTCGGTACAGATCACACAAATACACACAGAGATTTTTTAAACGTGACTGAAACATGAATCTGAAGTGCTTTATGATAGTTCCAGTTTAGATTCAAAAATATGTAGTGAATACTTTTCTGTGTCGTTCGCAATTATCATGATCTGCTCACAGATATAAATTTTCATTCCAACAAAATTACAAAAAATTCCTTCAACTCAACATATCAAAAATTAAAATAAGTATACGCTGGATATACGCGAATTCATATTTTTGCTGCAGATCAAAGTATTTATAGTATTTTATAAGATAACCAAGCACCATACATATATAACACACACATATTTGTGTGTCGCTGGAATTATATTTAACCGAAAGCTTTGATGGTTTATTGTTATTTCTCATGTTTGTTACTATTAACATGTTCAGGCAATTATTTCACAATAATATTGGCCATGTATGTAAAATTGACGTGCCGAATGGGTTATAAATATTTTGAAGGCTGATAATACCTGCCGGGAGCATTATTATTATTAATTCTCGAACCGATTCAAGATTTACTGTTGTAAATTTATTTTATTTTTTTTTCTTCAAGATATATTATATTTTGGATATCAAACTATATAATTTAGAAAAATCCAGGTATGTAGAGAACTAAGTAATTTATAAGAACGCGCGGCCATATGCATCTCAAATTTTTAGATTTACCCTGTGTACGAACGTAAATGTCAAGCCCAAAAATGTTCTTTATTCTATTAAATTAATAAATCTTTTTAAATGTTTTGCAATTAACTGGCCGGTCCCGTCCCTATACTTCAAAAACCATAGATTCTATATAGTCTGAAAATTGAAAACAAAGTTTTAGAACGATCATATACCATAACAAAAAAAAACTTTAAGTAATAATAAAAAATGACAGTTTTATAAATAAAATTAAATGTCGGCACTTCCTTTCTGCTAAAAAGATATGTAAAACTTGTTCGACAAGCACGAATATAAAACATAAACTCAT
Source organism: Nephrotoma guestfalica (assembly GCA_963691935.1). Lineage (NCBI taxonomy): Eukaryota > Metazoa > Arthropoda > Insecta > Diptera > Tipulidae > Nephrotoma > Nephrotoma guestfalica. The sequence goes on along the minus strand of OY829915.1, from coordinate 4,753,144 downwards.
TTATTCATTAAAAAACTAAACCAAAAAAAATAAAATTCAACAATTTAGTATTAGAACTGTAATTCTTAAAATTTTTCAAAGTGCGGCCACTAATTTGAACGCAAAGCCTGGACCAGTTGTAATAAGAGGCACCTGAATTTATAATTCAGATTTGTTTAATCATACAAATTTGCAACACTAAAACCATAACGAAGGAACACATAATTGATGAAGATTAATGTTCCGACGATGGCCGATTAAGAATCACTGTAAACTAAAGAAACATAAAATTTTGAACATACTCGTACATCAATTTGCGTTTGATTTTGCTTTTTTACATTTCATATGGTCTACTAAAACTAAAATTAATTTCATTTGTTAACAAAGGTCAATTCAAGCACGTCCCATTCTGGCCGGGATATGAAATTAAAAAATAAAGATGACCACACTCTTCGTGCTGATACTAAAAATAGGTATAAGTATAACACACACAAATTTGAAAGAGATAAATTTGGAGCTTTAATCTCACATATGATGATGATGCTGATGAGGAAAGGGACCACAAGTATGGTATTTATACGTAAATCAATAAAAGGCAGTCCCAAAATGTGGTTTGTTTTACATATTCAAGTGTGTTGTTTTCTTTGTAAATCTGTATATCTTGAAACGCACTTGTGAAGCCGCACAAATGCGCTCAAAATTTCAAACTAAATATTTGACTAGCTTTCATCACCACTGCCGACAGTTTTTTAGCAAAAATACGAATGTACCAAAAGTATTGTAAGCGATGAGCATGCAGAATGGTTTAGCGTTAAGACTGCATATGTGGCGTATTTCTATCATCTAAAACACCATCATGATATGATGCCGTCATAATTATTTGTGAGGCTCGTCGTTTGTGATGTTCGTCGTCATCGATTCTAAACTGTTTATTAAACCGTATTTCACGTAAGACTATGCCACCCACCTTATATAATAAAAAAACAACCAGCTCAGAAGTATGAGCTATGAAATCCACGGGAAAAAAGTTACACTCAGTTAATGAGTGGAGAGGCTCTTAGGCAAGGTTACCTCAGCCCACCTCCCCATAACTAAAAACAGAATATTTTGAATCAAGCCACACACATGTAAATAGTATGCGATTCTTCTGTTATGCTAACAAATTAATGGCTTGTTTTTGGTTTTAAGAGTGACCTAAAAAATCGAAGTTATGCTAAATTGAAAGTTCAAATAGCTCCTAATTATATACAATACAATTTATTTAAAATATTCTGTTTTAAGTGGTGGGCGTACATAATATTGACATTTTTGATCGTTATACCGTCAAAACGTGAAAATATGTTTTGATTTGTTCGCCACGTTGTAACGAAAGGGGTGTTGGTCGCGGATTAAGACTCATAAAGTAATCATAAGGTCGAATTATAATGTTGATACCATTACTTCACGAGGATGGGCCTTTAAAACACGAACCTACAATCATGAAATTTAGTAAAGTGACCTTGAACCCGGTTTCAACACAACTTCCCTTAACAAAGAAAAAAAAACACTGGTTGTATTCGAACAGCAGCCTTTGGCCTGCTAGGTAAAGTCGGTGTGGGTCTTCGGACAACAATGGATATTATCAGCTGCTTGAAAAAAAACCAATATAATTAAACGCGAACACGATTATCCGTTAATGATTATTCAACCCATTTCCAAGAAAAGTGATATGGTGATAACTTACAACGCCCGTAGTACGAACGAAATTTTTTCCGAGAAACCAAACCACGATCGTGAAGACAAGTTAAAAGGTGAAAATCCGTTATTTAATAATAACAATATAATTATTACGAAAACCAACTGTAAATCACTTACCATATAACAGCCTGGATGAAGCGCTTCCCCATTAAGTTATATAAGTGTCCCAACGTACCAATGTAATATATATTGGTATATACAAAAACACGTTTCGCACTTTCAATCTCAAGTAACACAAGACTCCCGATAGCTGTATGGTTATCACTTTTCGATTATATAAATTTAAATTATAAATTTTAATGTGAAACTAAATTTTAAAAAATTTACATTAGTTAATTATACACTAAGAAATTAAACATTTAAATATGATTTAAATTTAATACTACGGCATACGCATAAAGCTTTTTAAAATTACAATACACTATAAGTAATTATTCGAATCCGCAAAGCACTATTAATTTTGCACCCCAGAATATAATCCGCTTTACGTACTAATTAGGGTTTTTATCCTACTCGTACACCAGTACGATTTGTTTGAGTGAATCGTGAGCCTTTTATTCACTAGGCAGTTCTTTTACACGGACTAAATAAAATCGAAACCGAAAATTAGATTTTTGTTTTAAATAAAGATAAAATAAGACACAAAGTGGATTTACCTGCTGTATATACATGTTATTTGGATAATATAATTCCAAATAGAAAACGGCCGAAATATTTTATGTCCACAAACTGATTCCAGTAGGTAGTCAAGATTTGAACACTTATTGGTTTATGTTACTCAAAAGCTTTGGTCGGACTAACTACACGCACACGGCACAACGTTTTTACATGCCGTAGTCGAAGGAAAAAAAACGACGTCATGATATAATTACAAAGCAGTATACAAGAGAGATTAACTGCATTGCATCTGGAGGTGTGTCAGTGTGCTTTAATAATCGTATACGCATCGATTGTATTGACGATAAGCATACTGGTAAAAAAATTTTGATTTTATTGATATGGTAAATTGAGAGTATAATTCGACTGTTTATGATTTAACATGATGCAAGAAGAGTTGCATTGTTTTGTTAGGACATTTCTCACAATCAAAATATGTCTTCTCCTAGTATTCTTTCGATTTTTAGTATTCCTTAATGAACTTGTTCGTTACAAGGTGACATCTGTTAAAGTTACAATTTTTGATCCCACTTTTGACTTGGTTGACGATTCAACTTTAGTTATTTCATCTGAGCAAAATCCTTCGAGGTCTTTTGAAAATTCAAGAACTGCCTTGCACTCGTAGAAGTAAATTTAAATAACGATTTCGACTTCGGATGGTGTCGAAAATTGAACAAAACCACGTTCAGAGAACACTTGAATTTTACTTATGAACAATAATCGAGCTGGGCCTTGTTGCAGATCAGTAACATTTAAAACACTTTAGACAGATAACTCGATTTAGTGTTTCCTTCTGACGTCAAAAACAAGATATAGAACCACTCTAATCTTTTCTATATTTTATTTACTCTTATATAATCCGCCTATTAGAGCTGTTAATAACCGTAAACCTTTGCTCCGTAGGTTTTTAATGCATTACAATCCGTACCATATAGGTGTGACAAAAAAAAAACATCTCGCAATCGCCTCAATAGTACCAAACAGAATTGTGCATACTTCACAATTTAAGAAATAACCGATGGGCTTTGAGTTATCATTCGATACCATCGGAACCTCTGCTTGCTTAAAAAAACAACCGTCAACAAATTTATTCAAACCATAAAAAAGGCTGCATGTTGGACTTTTGTCCTTTATTCATAATCTATTTGGAAGTCTCGTGTATGAGTCACTGGACTTTCATGTTAATCATTGTTCTCTGACAATAAACAATGGTTTTCAAAAAGGACAATCCACGCTAACCAACTAGAAGTTATGTCATTGCCACCTAACGACTTCAGGCAAGCATTTGATTTATTTAGTTTCTCATAAAATTATTATTTTTAAATTAAAAGTCCGTATCTGCCTTACCTGGTTCTGGTGGAATCTTATCTACTGGTAAGTCAGTATATGGTGCCAATCAGATCTTATGGTGCCCCAGAGCAGTCACTTGGGAACGACTTTTACAAATCGCAAATTAACCCAGACTTACCACGCCTATTGCTTATTGGCACTCAATACATAAATGTAAAAGTATCACAGGTTGACACCCATATTTTGGTAAGCACTTAATTGTATTCTCACGAAGGCTGTGACCCTTTATGTTACAGTTTCTTACACAGTTGTTTGAGACTTTTCGTATTTCTCGTTGGGTAGATTATCTTAATGACTTAATATAGACTAGGGCTTTAGAGATTTTGGACACGGACATTGCCATAGGTGATGAAATTTTTTCAGCACTTCTCCAATAGTAGTAGAAAAACACTTTTGTAAAATGAAAAATTGTATTTTATCTATAACACCCGCTTTTCTTTTACCGTGAATTCACCACACTTGATTCCTAAAGCAAAAAATTAAACAAGCCGTACTTTTGTTAAAACTGTTTTGTATAATCAAAAATCGTTATTCCTCAAATTCTTCATGTAGTCTCAATACGACCTTAGCTATTAGAAAAACAACCCAAAGTATTAGTTATCATTTTAAGGATCACTTCTAATATTTTGCTCCACTGAGATGTTTTCTTTAGAGCAAAAAGAGATACAAAATGAAAATAAATTCCGCTGGTAATTACGTATATAACAAAATCAATTATCTTTTGTGGTAGTGCATCCATTTGTGGCGAGTAGTGTAATCTCTAATTTGCCGCTGACGAACCTCAATCTGATACAGCATTTCGGTACACAACATCTAATGTAAATCAAGCTTTAGAATCCCATTGTTAAATTCAGTTTAAAAACTCAATCCCATTATACATCATCCATTGAAAAATTGGAAAATTTTATCCAATGTGAAGATACTTCAAAACTTCCAACTTACAAGTTCCATCCATCATTTCCTTATACTCGTGAATTCTAATGATCGATAATTCGCGAGTATAAGGCTAGTTTTCCGATCTGTCATTCCACGATTTTCGTCAGGAAAACAGGAAGGTTGAATGGTAGTAGGACAAGAAGTATTTATACATACAGTCTAGTTTAAATTGAGTTATCCTAATTGATCCGACATAGTTCAAAATCGACAAACAAATATTAATCTTGATTTATTAAAATGATTTAAAGATTTGGGAGGATTTGTTTGTTTGTTTATAATCTATGCAATCTGTTTTGGGGCCGAATCAATCCCAATCTAGAGCGGACACCCTATCGGGAACATATGGCTATAGCTATAATTAACGTAGACACATCTTCACATCGCGTAGTTTTATGCCAGCCTATACTAAAATAAATAATGTGTCAATACATGAGTTCTACACTCCGACAGAGAAAACCAGTTTGCAACATGTCTCTTTCGGGATTTGAACCCTGTATCTCTTGATTCAAATGCCATTACCACTATGCCATTTGATCGGCGTTTTTTTTATTACATTTCTAAAATAGTGTTTGATAACTCATTAAATTTTCAAATCACTTTGTTGTTTGTACAATATTAGAACCAGAACTTCACTAAAACTCGGTTAAATATTCAATCAAAACTATTTAAAAAATACCTACATAATTCAATTTAGCATGTCCATAATCTAGAACATACTAAAAACTAAAGAGAAGATTACTTACTCCAGCTTGGCTACATCCTATAATTCAATTGTGTATGTATAATTTTAACACCATAATTTTGTAAAATTATCCATTAAAATTTGTAGCAATTATAGTAGGCCGTTTAATTTCGCGAATCGAACGAAATAACTTTTTGGAAGACATTCAATTTTCTCTACAAACCGCTGTAAACAATGTTCTTCTTTTAAAGTTTATCTTCCGAGTTAAAAATTCCATTTTATGAGACTAAGACCAGTGTTGAAAGTATTATTTTAATCACTAACACCTTTTTCACTAGTTAAATCATGGTAAATATAATTATTTTTCAAAATTCTATGATAAAATGACCAACGGCTGGTAAGTTGTGCGCCAGTTAAATGTTTTATATGAAATCTGTTTTCGCAATCAGAAAAAACTCAACCCAAACTTGATTAAATATATTTTATTCCATGAAAATATATAACGACTAATAAAAAGTTATTCAATCAAAATTGGCGATTTAAATATTTACAATTTAAATCGCCAATTTTGATTGAATAACTTTTTATTAGTCGTTATATATTTTCATGGAATAAAATATATTTAATCAAGTTTATCAAGTTATTAGTAGTTAGTTTAATCAAGTTATTTAATCAAGTTTGCGTCTGATTGCGAAAACAGATTTTATATAAAACATTTAACTGACACACAACTACCAGCCCGTTAGTCATTTTTCAGTGCAACCTTCCATTAGAAAATTAATTTTTATATTAATAACAAAATCTTACTCTAATAAGTCCGAAACAGTATGGTAAATTTCATTCATTAATTTTTTTTAAATTTGCGGTACAAATATGGGGTGGGAATATCTCCCATGGTAATTTTAGATGACAAGTGAAAATGTAAAAGCAAAATTTGTTTTGACGTTTTTATTCTATTGTTTCGCAAAAAAATACTACTAGTTCAGATCTGTTTCGTTAACTCTAGAGTTATTTCTGTTTTTTCATATTTTTTTATTGCTGGTTTTTCATTTCCCTATTTTTAGTATTGTAACCAGTCGGATTCGTTTGACTACTAAGTGCCACTCTCACTGAAAACAAGGACACGGGTTGATCCCACTTCCAAAAGGTTGGCATGAATTGCTCATTAATTGACACGAACGAAAAATAGAACCGTTTTATTTGGACACTCTTTATTTAAAAACGCTTACACGTTTAACGATGATTAATTGTTTAATTTTAAATTAAAACATAAACAATAATAATAATAAAATATATACGGCTCATTAAATGATGCATATGTGAACATATAAATTTTATGTTTAAAAAAACATTAAACAAACAAACGACAAAAAATATGATCATGAAACTCTAAAACTGGATGGATACACACCGTTTAAACGAAAGCCGTCAACACATGTAAAATATGTCCACGATTTAGTTGACCACCATATAGTTTCAACAGTGAGTATAATTATAGCAGCAATTTTTTTTTTTGTTATTTTTTTTTTACTAAATTGTCTTATCCACAAATTCTGTCTTTATAAAATCTTAAAAACCAACAGTAAAATAAAATATTTATATGAACATGCATTATTTGTGAGGCTATTGTATGTTATGTATAAATTTTTTGCTCACAAAATAAATTCAAAATTTCAGTGTTGTGTATAAATTTTGTGATAGTAATCAGTCATTCGAGAGGAAAAATAACGAATATAATGTAGACCTTTTGACACACAAGAAACGCAATCATATAGATATACATACAACTCATATAACCGCATATGAGAGGACTTGAAATTTTTTTAAAACCTAAAATCAAATATTTTATTTTATTTGAATTTTATTTTATAAATTTATTCTCTCACAAATTCATTCATTTCAGGTTTTTATTTTTAAATGTTGTATATTAAGATTATCACCACCAGTAATACTTAAAAATAAAAACTTTTAACAAACAAAATGTAAGTGCAATATGAAGAAGACACCGTGATTGGTATAAATATTGTAAGAAGTGTATTGCATTGGAATAATGGCGAGATATTGGCTGGATTTGGTTAGCAGCCATCATCGTAATCTGGGATATACTGTCCACGTTAGAAATAATGATTAAAACATTGAAAATATTTGTATATCCATAAAGAAGCCGAGATAGAATTCATGAGATGAATATTAATAAGGTGGCCATAAATTAATGCTTGTGGGGTGACCAATTATTTTGAAAGCAGAACTTTCCTTTCCTTTCCTTATGTACGAGTACACCGGGTACAATAAAAAAGTCGTAAAAAATAAATTTTAACATAAAACATATTTATCTAGTATCAATCTTTAAAATTAATTTTTATCTTAGTTTAGATCTGTGTATACCTAAAATCGTCACAAAGAACAAATTTAAACAAAAAAAAATTTATTTAAAACTAGTAATGATACCAAACATTATGCTTATAATTGGCCCATTGTGATTTTTCATATACCAAATCTAGATTTGCTAGGCATTAATTAATATTGTGAACAAAACAACTATGCGGTAAGCGCTCAAGTTAATAAACGTTGGAGGTGCCGAAAATCGGTTCGATCGATCGTTCCTGTATGTACAGAAATTGATTTCTTCTTTGTTCATCTTGATTTGTACCTTTCTGAATTGGGTTGCTTTCGAATGTGTATTCTCCCTCCCTTACAAGTTTGGTCACTGGTGTGATTTTCCTGATGGTAGACATTTTTATTTGATGAAATTCATTCGCTTATTTTAGAATTGTGACAGTTTTCAAAACCTTTCCAAATATGAGTTACGTCTAACTCTAAAATCTGTAGATATGCTAAAATAGCTAAAATACGTCCAGGTGCCATAAATTTTCAATTCTAAGAATTAAAAATAGAAGATGTTTGACGGAATAAATTCAAACCGGACGGGCCACTCTTGATACATCATCGGTATCCAGACTGACGAACAAAATTTCTTTTTGTTTTTTGGTCCCCTCAAAACGTCGAGAATAGCGGTTTTGGACCTAAGTAGGCCAAGTTTTGTCATTTTTATCAGGATTTCAATAATTTGGAGTTACGTAAGGTCATTATCGTTAATTTAGTTCATATAATAATAAAAATATCTATAGAAAAGAATTGTGCAATCAACAACGTCATCATAGTTACTCTTGTGCCACTCAACACCTTAGAAAACTAGTGTATACATTTTCCGGAGATGTAAAAAAGACACGATGCAACGATTATGTTGGTTTTTCCTTCAGTGTAAGATGGGAATGAATAGCTTATATTCATTACTTGACAAGTCAGTCAAAAGAATTGGGACATCAGAAGAAAATCTGCGAAGTACCATTTTTGGTACCGAAAATCGACGGGTCACTAGATTTAAGTCGAATGCATTTACCCACGAATAAACGGTAACATTACTATACTACGGCCAGCGTTATCAGAAATATCCACACACGACAAATGAACCAGACCATCACATCTAGCTACTATAGTTAGATTCCAATTATTTTGTGAGGTGTTGTACAGCTCCTGTACATCACCTCACAAATTAATCTAAAGCTCCAACAAATTAAAAAGCTGCTCAATTTACTTCCAAAACGTGAACAAAATGTCATCTAAAGCAGCACATTGAAACATCTTTCAGTTCAAGCGATTATGCAGACCAATTATATGTTCAAATTTACGCGGGAAAAATATGTATCTATCTCCTCATTCTGGAATCTGGATTTAATGTTCATCAATGAACTGAATATCTTTAATATATCTCAAACTTTTGCAACATTTTTCTTAAATGATGTACACCATAAACCAGTGATAATAATATTCGACATCCAGGAACAAACACAGAATAACAATTGGCATACAAAAATCACTGTAACCTATAACCTCTTTACAGCATCAATTGGCAAGAAGAAATAACATCTGACGCAAATATTGATAAATGTTACGACATTATCTTTTGTGGGTTTGAAAGGACTGTTCCGCTAACAAAAATCCACTCAAACAATAATCTACCTTGGTATGATGATGGCATAGTGAATTAAAAAAAATTTAAAATGCAAGGCTTCTCGAAAAATAAAGAAGAATAAATCAGACCTCAATGAAGCAAGGTTTAAGGAGGTCAATTCTTTAATTCGGTTATTATTTAACCAGTCAATTGCTTAAATACTACAAAATATTCAAGACATGATTATTTTGGGTCAAAAATACTGTTGAAAGTATTTTAGTTCCAAACGAGAATTCAAAGGTTACCCGACAACAATGCACCTAGGAGAACACGTGGATGGTATTCCAGCGTTTATTATAAAAAATCACGCTAATCAAGTTATCCTGCCACATTATCTGCTCTTCAATTTGTCACTACGTAGAGGATTATTACCCAGCAGATGGAAGATATCAAAAACTACCACGATACCGAAGTTATTTCAAATTCTTGCGTGTAAAAGTTTTAAAAATATCATTCCACGACATTTGTCCAATTTCCAACATGGGTTTATGCCTAGTAAATTCACAACGACAAATTCAGTTGAGTATACAAGTAGTGTTTTTAAGGCCATTGACAATATATAAAACCTCTTTTGAAAATTGTTTCAAAAGAGACCCAATTTACGTTATGCTGCACCATGTTGCGGAATGTTACGTCATGTTTCAGTTTATTGCTAAGTGTTGCAAGTTGCTGCGTCATGTGTCATCACGTTGCATCGTGTTTCGTAATGTTGTGCCGTGTTGGACTCTGTAGCCTTGGTTTAGCTTATTTATGTTAATCGCTTATTTTCGAAAATGTTGCTTATTATGAAAAACAATATTAATTTATATCATTCGCTACCTAATTAATGTACTATATTTAAACGCCATAAAACTGTAGGTTTGTGTCATGGATATCAAAATTTGTTTTTCAAATACAAGTGGGTTTTTTTCTTTTTAGCTCGAGCCTTAGATAATAATGAAAATCTAATATAAATTTGGATATGCCGTAGAAAGTTGCCAAGTTGCGTAACCTAACCCAATTTTTAACCGATTGGGATAAAACCTTGTGTGCGTTTAACATACGTAAACTGGGCTCTGTAAAACAATTTTTCAAATAGAACTGAGCCCCTGAAATGATACACCTAAGTAGGTACACCGAAAGAGACGATTCCAGAGAAAACAATGTGTCGTGAAAATTAAAGAAATATATTCAATTGTTTGACTGACGATGTGCTAATTTATCATAATATAATTTAAATATTTGTTGTCTAGAAATAAGGAAGTAATTTATATTTGTTTAGGCTAAATCCATCTTTCAATTCGATCAACTTTTCCCGAGCGATGGCGATAAAGAATTTTCGGATGAATTGCCGAAGCGAATGCGTTCACACAAAATACAAACTGTAAGCATTTTGAAACCCGAGAATAGTTCAACATATGACCTCGGGCCTCCCTATAGTGTATATATTAATTAATTGTAAGCTTCCTCACATCTACAAAATATCTTTAAAGGTACAAATAATATAATAACTGTAAATGATCTATAAATTACCGTATCCATTATTTGTTAAAAAACAACATTTCAAACCCATTGTATAATACCGAAACTAATCTAACATACAAGAATAAGTCAAATTGCCCGTAACTAAATTCTTAAACAATTTCATGGATCCTTGGTAAAATCATAAAAAATAATTTCCAATTTAGCACCTCAATATATGTATGAACAAGGGTACGAGAACCTTTTATTTATTTTTTCATATCTCTAACAGAACCACATCATATGATAACCTAACAACTGCATACAAATGACAGATACAAAATCATAAATTATAAATTTTGGAAAAGGACGTGTCTGGCAAAAATTAGCTGGCTTACGTTATAATTCCGATGACAGATGGGAAGATAGCTCGCTATCATCGGCTTAAGAAAGAATTAAATGCGCCGTGTTCTATAAACCGTACACTTTATAAATCCACTTTCATTTTAAAGATCGTTAGTTCTTTTAATCAAGACAGATTTTTTTATATACACTCGTAAATATAAAATGATGAGACCCAAAGTGATAGGAGACTAAGGTCGACCTCACACGTCATAAAAACGAGAAAAAAACAAACAAAACTTAAAATATTTTAAACAAAACGAATAACGAAGTTAATTTTTTTTCTAAACTAGCAGGGAGTAATAGTTAGTTTTAAATTGTAAGGTATTTAATTTTATTGTTATACTTTTTGGGACTTTTGAGCACCTTCTGACTCTTCATTTTTATGTACTACATACATCGATAGATGTGTGTACGTACTCGTATGTGTTTATGGTAGGCTGTAAAAAGTTTGTTTTAAAATTATGATGTTAACATAAATACATGTCAGTTGACAAGGGATAGGATGGAATTGTGTAGTTAACTGAATAAGATAGTTGATTGAGCTGTAATATTTAAGGAATATTATCCGGGTGGTATTAGCAATTTTCTTGTTAAATGTTTTTTTTTTGAGTCAATGAAATATAAAATTTATTTTAAAAATGCCGCTTCTTTACAATTATATATACGAACGCCCATGTACACCCCACATATAGTTATAAAATTATTCCATATTTGAAAAAATGTGCGTTTATGGGGCAAACACTAACAATAAAAGAAAAACCACAATTTTCTGCAATGATGAAATTAATCAAAAATTGGTGGCATACATATTTCCGAGGTTATCAACGCAATAAAATTAATTTGTAACGATTTAATTAAAAAAAAAATTAATATTACTTTGCACATTCCAATTGTGGCACCTACGCGCAATTTAGATCCGTATCACAGCGGAAATTTTTATAGGCCGATACGAATAGGACCTGTAAGTATTGAAAGGAATTTTAGGATGTCAGATACACGAAAAATCTTGTAATGTTAAATCTTTAACATGAGTTCTTCTTGTACACACAAGAAGTAAATGAAGAATTTATTATTTATTATGGATGATTCTTATCTTTGGAATTTTTTTTTTACAATTCACAGCAAGAACTCTTAGAAAATTGTTGAATTTTTGTTCAATAATTTTGATGGTTAATTGTTATGACAAAAAAGTATGAAGTCGAATACAATAAAATGTAAGAACTTTGAAATTTACCGGCTTCTTTGTTTGCATTTACTCTTGAGGGTTGAAAAATAAAAAATAAAAATTTTTTATTCAAAATTTTTGGGTTTATGTGTTATATGGCATGGCACTAGCATTCGATGCTAAGGACGTAAGGTGTGATTAGAAAACATAAAAAGTATGCTATGTCGTTATGTAGATAAATGATACATAGAAAGAACAATAATATGTAAGAGATTATTTTGCTGTTAATTTTCTATAGGCGAGATTCGAAAAGGTAACCGATGTAAATATCACTCTAAGGACTTTGTCTCTTGTCCAAAAATTTATTGAATATAAGGAATTTATTATATTGCTTGTAACTAAATGAAATATAAGAAAAAAATGGCTAAGCCCTTTCACGGATTAAGGAAATGTCAAATATATAAACAATACCGTAAAAATATGCATCTAATATTTGGGGTTGTGTACCTGCCACAATAGATATATTTTAGCATAATAGGGTTTTTTACAGTATACACAGTAGAAGTCTTGAAGTATGTATTAAATATATTTTAACAATATTTATTTATCTTACGGCTTACTAAAACCATTTACTACACTAAAAAAAATATTTTTTTGTAATACGAATATAATTGCTTAGCGATTATTTAGGGTTATTGTATTTGCAGTGGGTGCAAATCCAAGGAGATTAGGCCACTAGTTTTGGTGGTAACATTTCTGCTGCCGTACGGCTTCTGAGTTTACTTAAGTAAGTGCCACCATTTTACTACGCTTATATATATAATTGTGAACCCACTTTTGTATTGAAATGTTCTTGGATCCCTAAAATTGTTAATTGTCGTCTCATATCCAAGATACAATTAACAAAACAATCGCATATACAATTTACAAGCCTGAAAAAACAGTCATGGGAGGAAATCCTATAACAGTTAAAACCAATTCCATTACGAAGCGCAAAAATATGAAACAAACGAAAGCAACCAGTATCAGCATCAAGACAAAAAAAAATCAGCTACTAACCGTTAATGCACTGTATTGTCCACAGCGATCTAACTTAAATAAAGAACCCATATAACGTTAAAAACTTAAAAGCTTAAAAGAGTAGTTCATGGTTGAAGGAGACCAGAAACTTTTGGAAACAGTAGCAAAAGTAGAATGTGATAGACACTCCACTGAAAACATGCTTTCCGGGAAACAGATGCCAATAAAATGCCAAACTTACTCGACTTCTGTATAACGAGGGGGTTACTGATAACCTATACATCCATAGATAAAAATAAAATTTATGTGGCTGCTGTAGTTTAAATAAGTTTGTAGTTGTCAACCACGGGAGCAATCTATACACTCAGTTTTAACTAAGTAAATGTCTATGTATATGGTTTTTAAGGCAACAAAAGCATTTTCTCTGTTCGGGTATTTTGTGCTCTCAAAATTTGCCGAGTTCTATTTAGAATAACACAAATTAATTAAATTGATTTGACCGCCTTCTTAGAATCAATGCATTGATCTATATAATAAGCGAGAAAATTTTATTTTGTGGTTTTCCGCTTTGCAGTAATGATAGCAGTAATAGACGTATTTCTTGACGCATGATCTAATCCAGTTCAGTTCATGTCTCTTTTTCATATAAAATTGGATCTGTTCTGGATCTATGAAACGCACCAAATATTTTACGTAATGAAAATGAAGAAAATATTGGATGTTGTGTTCCGTACAATCTCACATAAAGCCTGTAAATAACATTCTTTAGAATTTCTAGGGCCTAGGCCCCAGTCTTTCCTTTTACTTATGAAAACCGGCACCCCGAAAGTGAAAGTTTTCTTAAGTAGGGCTACGAAGGATCGAAATTAAATTTGTATGAAAGTGTTGCACATAACAAAAAGCTCTACAGTAAAATCAACCCTCAGTTGATAAATTTTTGCAAATTGTGAGCTTTCATGATCGATAGGAAAATTTTATTTTTCAACTTTTACATAAATCGGGTTCAGTTGATTGGGAATTAATCTTTGGAAAGTATACAAATTTCAAACATATACCGTTCTGAGCCTAACTAGTTACTACAAACATTCAAACATTTTTATACGCCAAATTACCCAATAGAAATTAGAGACTTTTAGAGAAATGTTGCTCGTTAATGTAAACATTTGTGGGAGTATCATCCTTAGAAAATTGGAAATTACTAGATTTTACAAAGGATAAATGGGAGAATTTTTCAAATTCGAATCAAAATTTTTGGTATCACGAACTTTCAAGATTGCATCATAGGTACAGGTGCTTGAACCAAGCCCCAAAAAACTGCTGATTATAAATAACTATCTATGCGGCTGCGAATTTGCGAATTTTCCACGCCAATATGAATCTTTTGGGTTTACGAATAGTTCTCAAACCAGTTGAAATTTTGGACTCGAGTAGCGCGAATTTTTACAAATTTATTGTGGTGCTTATTTTTCAATGAGTATCGGGTGTAATGCACGGGGCTCCAGGAGTTATTATTTTTTTTTTTAATAATTTCCCAACGATCAATTATTCCTCCATGACCAGACGTCGGGAGTCTCCATCTAGATTATTAAGATTAAAGCAAAATAAAAGTCAAATACAAAATATTGTAATCGAAAAGATTGATGTATTACAAAAGCACGAGAACTTACATTAAAGCTTACCTTTTAGAGCAGGTGACCTGACATTCGATACCGTCGCGTATTCAGTATTAGCTGATGAACAAAAACAATATCTGCGACAGTTCGGTGATTACTATAGGTTAATCACCTTAGACGATCCAGGTAAGCCGGCAAATAGTATATGTCCACCCATGATATGGAGGGTCCTCATGATTTGGTGATCTAACTTTGCTAGCATATTCCAGCAGAGGACAAACTAATGTCATATAAAGTGTCTTTCTAAGACAAAAGTGTTTAACAAAACCAAACAATGAATAGGTTTTATTGATAATAACTATTATCGATATGGTCTCTACAGCTCAATTCACAATCATAAATTGCTCGCAAATCTCTATCGGAGATAGCTCGAGCAATAAGATCGTTTTTAATCAAATACTCTCAGACTGAAACGGAAATAAATTATTGATTGACATACACCACACGGCAAAGTTATTTCTGCAAATTAGTGTCATTAAATATTCCGAAAAATGTTCATGTCGTTCCCTGCGACGTACGTCGAATGTTTCGTGATTGGCCGGTCTATCATTCGTTGTAATAGAGATCGTCCAACGTAGCCCATCCATCTAACTCGGTTGAGTACCGAGAAATTCATGTCCATGCTGTGACGGTTGATTTGGTGAGTCTGTCTTTATTATTATTATATTCAAACTTTAAGTTTGAGAGAGTGTAGCTGGGATTATAAGCGTGCGGCGTCATGGCACCCTAAAAAATATTTATTTATTTGTTGATGCCATTATAAAAAAAATGGTTAACGTCGATGTGTTGTGATGTAACTTTTTTTAAATTGTTCTTTGTTTAAATTGATAATGAGCCAAGCTCTCAAAATTGACTGTAAGGCAACAACCAAATTGACTATTCTTCTATTGACTTCTATTATAAATATGAATTGAAAAAACAGAGATACGCGAATTAATATCGAAATTCTAAGTGCTCCAATCTAATGCTGGGAAAGTTAAGCTACAAACGTAATGTCATATAGAGTCCAGTTTCTTCCCCAAATACTAGTGGCACAAAACTTAAAAACTACTGTGTTAAAATTTTCTAGTGAGTGATTAAATTACGACTCGAATTCTCCAGAAATACGATTATAGAGATAACTTGGGTAGGGACGATTGGTTACATAACTATCACGGATAATACACTCCAGAGTTTCAGGTTAAATCTTTTACATTGCCGTTTACTTACAAATTACACAACGAGCATAATGGCTTTGTTGACTGGGACCTTTGTCATTAACACCATAGGACTACAGGATTTCGGGTCGGCTATAACAAACGAATATTATAAACAATTGGTTCGCAATCACTTTGATCGTAATAAGTACGCTGCACTCGTTATGACAAATCAATTTATATGCATATTGTAGCATACGCTGTGCTGTACCCGCAAATTATTCACCTTATAAAATTGATATTTTAATAAATTAACCACAAAATATGCAAATAAGTCTTTTTGTCGGTTAGCTTGTGTACAGTAATAATATAATAATAAGCATTAATTTGATCGTACAGTTTATAAATATTCGTCATTTTTATGCCAATTCGTATACGTTTTATTTGTATTTTTCTTAAGTCTGTTCCGATTGTTTTCTATTCTCGCATATAAAGAAAATTAAATAAGATCACAACGCAATTCGAAGTGAAATTTTATTCATAATCACGTTTCTCGCATATACGTCGTAGGTAGTGCAGAATTATGCAAATATTTGTGTTGGATTTATTTAAACTGTCACACATTTCGTGCGCGCTGAAAATTTGAGTGTCGCTGACACCAGCAATCAACCACAAACCGTGAACAAAACTCGGATTCTTGGTTAGGGCCAAAACCGGAAGATTAAGATAGACATCAAAGTCTTCAATTGCTATACTTTTTCTTGTCTTGCCCGTATTGTTGTAAACACACGCAGCGCTAATTTCAATTGTTTATATGCAAAATAATTAATAGTTTGTGATTTGAATTCGTTTAAAATATTATTCAACTAATTAAGATTTAATATAGGCTGTTTAAAATTGTGTTTCATTAATTTTACATAACTACCTTAGTTAAAACTATTAAATCTTGTGAATCATAAAAAACTAAAGCAAATTGTATAGATATGTAAAATCAAGATTTTAATTATTGCCCTTCACATATCTAAGTCATTCATACACAGAAATGCATAACTCGCTAAATGCAATAAACGGTAATTGCGATTAAGAAAAATTAAATTATACACATACGAATTAGGTGACTAAGTACGGTAATAAAAATCTCTTCTGTTCTGTTATGCACGAGAATACCAGGATGATGATGTTTAATAAAAAAAAAAATCTTTCCTCTGCCGGTGGTATTTAACATCGTACTCAATCAATTTTATTCAAATAAAATATCTGCACCGTCATATACGCCACATGCAGTCCAATCAACTCATCAAATTATTTGATAACAAGGTATAATATATACAAATTATACGCGTCATCTCGTTATTTATTTAAACATGGTTAAAGCGCTAAATTATACCCAGTGTTAAACGCCTTCAAACATTTTTTTTATAAAATAGGGATACATCCATTTTTGGGTTCAACTGTGCCATTATCCGGGCCAAGCTTTATATTTTGTCTTTATTTGTCATGCGCTTACGGATATACAGATTGATTTAAAGTGCGGTTTGTATAGATACATTGCATACGTTAACTGGTATAGCGGATTTCAAACGTTTATAAAATCAGCAGAAGGAATTTAGAATGACGACTTCGGGCTTATACGTTATTTTTTTTAAATTTGGGCCAATTTTTGAGTAACATAATTATAGTCTGTATAACAAAATTGTATGTGTGGAATTTCTAGACAGTATAAGGTTTATTTTATATGAGTTAATGCTCATATTAAGCTTTTAAATTATTAATTCAAAGGCTTTATGCAAACTTAATTTCAGTATAAAGTACTTTTACATGTTCCAACTGTTAATAAATTAGTTAATAAATTAATACTTTATTATCACAAGAGCTGTTTGATGCCATTAAACTAGAAATAAAATAACGCCAGATTATAACCCGAAGCCATCATTAATAGCTCATCTGATGAAGTAGACTAGAACCGTGTACTCCTTGTGATGAATTATAAATAACTCTCCAATCCTACAGTAAAAGGATCTTGATAGTAATAAAACTTAATATGGACGGAACGACTGTACCAGTCATTATTAACAATCCGTAACACTTCCACGGCATGAGAACGTGTATTTTCTGTGGCAGGTAATATAATTACCAAGTAGCCGTTATAATACTGTCAGAAAAGCGCTTATATTTTTAAAATACACATTTAAAAAGGACGAGTATACCCAGGTATACTCACTAATTCAATGTGATGTACCAAATGCTAGAAGTCTACAAATTCCAGTTGTCTTCAAAATACGAGACACAACAAAGCGATGAGAAAATGCCTCCACACCTCTTCGTACCAGTATGCCTTATTCCACCCTCAGACCTGGCTAGGATTTATTGAACCGATTCTTCGGTAATCCAAAAACCATATGATTAGAGAAGCCTCAGTCATACGGCCAAATCACTCCTTTGGACATAAAGCCAGCGAAAAAAAATCCCTCGGGGAATATCTGAATTTCTAAACCGAATTAAACCGAATTCTAATTTGAGATTACGATTGGTAACCGTCCATTTAATCGTAAACATTTAATCGTAGACGACATCATCGTAAATATTTAACCGTATGTCCACATCATCGTATAATCACCTAATCGTATAAGACCAGTTAATCGTAATCCACATTAATGTATGGACATTTGGGGCCGTTTGAAACATCGAAACAAACTTAATTGATCAAAATTGTCTAATAAAAAAATTTCGAAGTAATCGAATTTCGAGGAAAAATAAAACATCAATCTGGTGCCCGATTTTAAAATATCACACCATAGTCAAAATTTCATCATAAATTGCTATTTTACTCCTTTGTTCACATTAGATTCTTAAGAGATTGATTGCCACCTTCAAATCTTCAAAATTGATGCCTCACAAATTGATTCGTAAATGTTAAATTATTCTGATCTGCCTTCATTTATAATTCTCATATTCCTCAAAGCCACTTAGCACTGGATTACCTTACACAGGAATGACTGAAAATGAGTTTAGAAATTTTAGTAAACCGATATTATCTAATCGTTATATATTGTAGTGTAAACTCCCCATATCCGCTTAGAATTAGTTTAGCGTATAGATGGTCAAAAAGGAAACACTAAAAAAATGTCGCAGATCAGATTAAGTGGTTTTACGATTAACTGGTCCAACGATTATTATTTATCAGATGGTGTGGACATAGCAGAAGCGAAGCAACTCGGAAAGTCATGGGTGGAAATCAAAGCAAGAGCATCCAACAGAGTTAAATGGTACAGCCTAGTATAGACGCCCTGTGCTCCTTAATTGGAGATAAAGGGGAAAAAATATTGCTTGAAATATCCAGGTCATATTGTATTGTATGATCATTATTTGCCTAAACAATTTTTTATGTTTTACAAATATTGTAGTAGATACATTAACATTCGGATAACCTTTGGTTTTTTTGAAATTCTACTGAAACAGCTAAAGCATACACTGCATTTTTCGAGCCATTAAGTAAATATGTTACGTTTAAAGTGACTATTTGGTATATGATTTTACTATACCTAGTCAGCAGGAAGTGTATTGGTTAACGGCCGACATAAATATCACCAGCATGCGGCAAGTTGCTGCACCTCCTTTCCACCATTTAATCTTCCGAAGTAGAATACACAATACTATACGGGTATCTAGGTGAACAATTTCGCACTTTAACGGTGACATATACGTAAATGTGGTCCATTACCATATAAAAACTTGGGGTCAAAATTGTGATGATTGATTTTATACATACATGTCTGCACGTGTAGAATATTAATTATCTATGCTGTCTAAACAATACGACACTACACTGTAGTTTATAATGGTTAATAATATACACTCGAAGGGTCGCGCAAACATGTCGTTGATCATCGCTAATCCTTAATGGTGCATAATAATATGTTGGCATATCCAGATATTCTTAACCATCTCTACCCGATTGCCTGTTAATGACCATCGGATATTAATTTCGACTATTTTGTGTAGGTGATTGATAATCCTTAATGAAATAACTCTAATCCAATAACCGAGTAATAAAATTTAATCGTCATTACTCTTAATCTTTGCAATGTGTTTTCGTATATTGGATTTTATTAGAAGTGTACACTTCTTTGAATTTCTTAGGCGTTCTATTAATTTGTTTTGTCATAAACTTCACATTAGTCAATTTAAATGGTACTATACTTCACCTAAAACTTTGATTAGCATGTGTAATGTTATAAAACTGACCAAAACAAGAAAGACACTTTTCTCCGTAACAAAAATTTTGCTATAGAAGTTAGGTGTATGGACAATGTTCGAAAAACAACTCAAACCTGCCCGCTGCGAATGTCTATAAAATATTATTTCATATCCAACGGATCAATCAAATTAAAACGATTTAAATTAGCCCACAATCTCCTTCATTATTACGAGTGTAAAATGAAATTTTCGAATCAACTTTAAAACATAAATAAGAAATCCTCCATCGCTTTTAAATCTATCTTGGTTTACCTTTATACAATGAAATTTGATATCAAATTTCATTTTTTATTTTGTTATTTTATAAAGTCAATTAGAGATTGGTTTAAAGGATACATAATGATACACAAATGTAATACATAATTCAATAAATAAATAAGATGAAAAGCAACAATTGTACGCCCACAGCAATAAAAATTAAGAAAGTGTGATATAATTAAGTAAAATATTTATATTATAATATTTATTTATGCTATATGAATATATAACGTATACTAGTGCACATTTATATATAAAAACATATATACATATAAAGGAAAAAGGCGGGGTGTTTTGAGAGACCACCTTTTTGCGCAGACGTTTTTATTTATTTATATTGCTTATATACTCGTTCATATTCTATTTTTGTTTCTTTCATACAAAACCAAATTGATGAATGAAATAATATGTTCAATACAAATAGAACAGCATTTTATATGTGTGTATAGGTACACGCTATATATGTATAAAGCCATACCACATATTATGCTTTGTTATTATTTACAACATAAAATAGACGAAACAAAATGAATGAAAAATAAAGAAATAAATTCGGCCGAGCTTTTACGCTAATCATGTACAGGTACATAGTAAATATAAGACAACTAAAGCTTTCCGAAGAATTTCCGGCAGAAAAATGTTTAGCGTGCGAAAATATTATTAATGTGTGCTACACGGTGCTATGTACAGGAAATGGTGTAAAAGAAGCGGCATGAAGAAAGCAAACCCAATAAAACTCGATACTTTATAATATTGCAGACACAAAACCTTAAGCGCATCATAACAAAACACCTATTTTATCGTTCTAATTCAATAGATTGCTGTGCGATAATATAATTTATACGGTAAATTTTGTTAAACCAGCTTGAAATCCATATTTTTGTATGGGTATGTATATAGTTTTGGTACCAAAGATCAAATGAATGACAAAAATTTGATAAATCTTATTTTTCTATAAATTCTTAACAAAATACCCCAGAAATAAAAAATAAATGTTTGAGTGAGAACAATAAAACCAACGAAGGAATAGATCTTCACATAAAAATATGCTATATCACAATAAACACTCATAGTGTTACCAATCTATTCATAATTCTAAATATTGATTAGTTTTTCTTTGATCGACCAATTGGCGCCAGTATTATATACTTAGACACAAATACTCGTATATATATATACATTTTTCTATTATATTGCCAACCGAACAGTCCTTTTTCCCAGTTTCACAATATCTCAAAAGAATATAATACAAAAAATATTTATTTCTCTTCAGTGACGCTTATTTCTTAAGCTTAAAAAAAATCGCCTTTAAAAATAACAAAATACCAAAATTCATTTATTCTTCTTTTCTAAAGTATGTGTATTCTTATAATAATGAATGATCAATGAAAAATGGACAAAAGGAATTAAATTTGTATTGAATTCACTGACATTATTTCTTTCTTATGATTTTTGTCCAAAGAAAAATGTAAAAAAAAAATTAATTAAAGCATCATGTAATACAATACAAGAACACACAACTTGAATGCCATACACATTCAATGCTTATTTATGCAGAGAAGAGACATTTCCATTCATAAAAACCGAAAAGGGCATGCGCATTTAACACTTAAATTTAAATACGTTCAATAACATTTAAATTATCACACGATGCCGAAAGCCGAACATTATATCCGTCTTGCTGTTTATTTGCAACATGCTGAGCTTTTTCTAGTTTTAGATAGAGGTGTATCTATATATCGGAATATAGATGCGCACCACTCATCGCACACACAGGACGCTAGAAATAAGGGTGATAGAATAACCACTTTTAAAAAATTACTTGAAACTTCAAATTTTGAAAAAAAAAAACTATTTACACAGAATTTATAGAACATTTAGAAATTCACTCCCCCACACTGACAGATCCCTTTGAGGTAATTTTATACCGTCGGTCTAAACTATATTTCAAAAACACATAGTGACTAATAAAGTAATATTTTATTATTTCTGAACAAAACACATGGAAATTTGAAGCGAGTTTAAAGAAAATGGAATAGATAACGGGCCCATCGGTCTCTTTGCGCTCCAATACAGAAGTGCATGAAACGAACGAATCTTGCTGAGCGAACGTTGCTGTCCGCCAATCTACTTTGGTCCGTGCTTATGTTTATACCCGGCTGTATACTGACGTATTTTGTTTTCGATTTTTGAACTAGTGAGGTGCTGCTTGTGGTTGAAGGAGTGGAAAATTACATTTAGTTCAATAGAACTGACTTTGTGTTAAGGTTAAAGACCACCGAATAAATTAGATTGTTCTTATAATGAAAGTTGAATGGTATAAATACAATAAATACTCGTACCTACTTTTTGCTTCTTGTTTCGATCATTTTAGTTCATTTAGATGGTGATTGGAGTTTATCAAATGAATAAAATTTTATCATAAATACAGATGTATGTCTGTGTTATCTTTTTATAGAAATATAAACTAATAAATTATAAATTAAAAGTTTTGGGTGTTTAAAATTGAATTTAGCGGATTTAAGAATTCTGGTTCAGGACATCAGGCTGGCAGTGATCGACTTGAGGAATTAATTTACTAAAATTTTAAATTTTTGAAAGTTTTAACCGAAGTATAAACTTTTTAGTTTACTTATGGCCGGTTGCACAGAAAACTGACTAACGGCCGGTTAGTTGTGCGCCAAAATATAAATAAATAAATAAATTAAACATCGATAAAATGCCAAATAATATTATAGCAGGCCTTTGATTTTACTGGGTGACCAACAAACAAAACTATATAAAAAATATTTCTTGATGGATATGGTTCACTTTAAAACCAAAATAAGTCTAGCAGCCTTTGCTTTCTCCAATTTCCCCTAAAACAATTATTTTTTATGTTGATATTTTTTATCGGGAAAATGTGTGGTTAGTTCCTATCCTGGATACCACACAATTTATCGATAAAACAATCAACATAAAGTAAAATCAAAGGCATGCCTATAATCTTATTTGGCATTCTACGGATACTTAATTAATTTTGTTAATCGATAAAATTTGCGCTTGGTTCCTATCCTGTTTTCGCAATCAGAAAATCCATGGAAATTTTTAATGACAGATAAAAGTGATTCAATCAAAATTGACCATTTAAATATTTATGCGCAAGCTAAATCTTTCCACGGAATAAAATATATTTAATCAATTAAAATATATTGCGTTGTTTTTTCTGATAGTGAAAACAGATTTCATATAAAATATTTAACTAGCGCACAACTAACCGACCGTTTGTCTTTTTTCTGTGCAACCTATACAATTAGTGCCTTAAGGTTGAAACCAATAAAAGAAGTATCTGAATTTCTTCTGCACCCAATTATTTTGGTTTTGTCAATTTGAAAAGGGAAACTGTAGATGCAGTCTAACCTTACAGGAAAGGACAAGCTTGAGGAATCGTAAGTACCTGAACGCTCGATTTATGTTAAAAATTGCCAATATTCAAAAATCATTATTCCTGCTTAAATTTCAGAAAACCAACAAGGTCAACCCATGTTAAAAATTTAATGTTCATTGAAAAACTGAAAAAGCTCCTACTCGTACTTCTCATGCATCATCAAATTTATGGAAAAAGCTTTACCGTGAAGTCTGATTCGGAATAGTCAATCCGCCTAGACTGCAAAGAAGCCGAAGTTTGGCGAAATAAAGTTTTTTTGATCAAAACTCATCATTTCCGGTAAAATTTAAAAAAATATGAATAAATTTTGTTAACCGCTTAAATTTTGGAAAACTGCAACCGATATTGTTGAAAATTAAATTTAGAATCGTTTAGTACATAGAAAAGTTTAATTCAAAAAACAAAAAAGCTTGTATAGAAGCTGCCGCTGGTTTTTAAAGTT
The DNA here is from genome assembly GCA_963691935.1 of Nephrotoma guestfalica. NCBI lineage: Eukaryota > Metazoa > Arthropoda > Insecta > Diptera > Tipulidae > Nephrotoma > Nephrotoma guestfalica. The sequence goes on along the minus strand of OY829915.1, from coordinate 4,728,568 downwards.
TTAAAGGTGCAATTTAACTGTGCACCAGCACCGTTGTACAAATATTGGGCAGTTGCTCTTGTTGATGCCTTATTGTCAAACAAAGAAATTGGAAAGAGTGGAAAAATATAAATATTTATGAGTAATCGTCGATTCAAGAATAAAATGGAATATCAGAGAAGAAGTGCTATCAAATACATAAATAATTTGCAACTATTTCATATTCCACAATTGATGTATTTCAAAATTAGAATTGCTTCTAATTGGAGGCGATCCAATCAAAAAGCAAATTTTTCGATCTCTGCGCGAGTACTGAACCGCTGTTCAGAAAGAGACGAATGCATTGACCGGAATAAGAAGTAATCTGAAGGAGCTATGTCTGGTGAATATGGCGGGTGGGGTAGAACTTCCCAGACCTGCCTTTTTAAATAATTTTTCACAACGTTTGCAACATGTGTTTTGCGTTGTCGTGCATAAATTATCGAATACTAAAAAAACTTTATCCCTGATTTTCGCAAAAGCAACAAGATCGACTCTTGGTGGTTGAAAATTTAATCTTTAAATTTATTCAAATTTTTAAATTTGTCAATTTTTTGTCATTTTTCTAGTAAATGCTAAACTTTTCAACATGTTTACAAAAAACGAAAAAGCCGCCACTTCCGGTGGACCGATGTAGGCCTAAAATCACTGTAACCTCCAAATTTATGGAAAAAAGTTAAGTTTCATCTCGACCAATCAATCCGCATGGGCGGTACAGGGGCCGAATTTCTGTTAAAAAACATTTTCTTGTGATTTTTCGGAGCTTTTCCGCTTACAGTTTCAAAAACTGATCTTGACCGGTATATTGTTAAAATATAAATTTACAGTATTTTAGTTCATAGCCGTTTTTCTTGTAAATGATTTACTTTTCAAAATATTCGAAAAAAACGAAGCTCCTATAAAAGCTGCCATTTCCGGTAAACCGATATCATCTAAAAATCACTGGGATCGCCAAATTTGTGGAAAAAGCTTAATCATGAAGTTTCACTCCGATCGCTCCGAACGGCACCACACCCGCCCGCATGCTTACACATAGATTTTGTAAAAACCACTTTTTTTACCTGTTCGATACAGCGAGTGGTAAACTTTATTTTACTTCGTACTTTACTTCAACTGATTATTTTACTTCATAAAAGAAACCAATTTAATTTTATATTAAATTGAATATAGAAAGAACTATATATTTTCAAAATGCTTTAAGGCAGGTTGCAATTGTGCGGTAGTTTATGATATCACTTCTTTCACGCCGCAATTTGAAAATTGTTCCAGTTGTTCGAAAAAATTGAGAGTTGAGCTTTAAGATCTTTGATCTTTGAGCATTAAATAAAAGCCAGAGAGAGTGACCACGTAAATTTTCAGCACGGTGTGTGAAAAGGGGCATACAAAAGAGCATTCCATCTTGCTAGGTGCTTTTGCTAAAATCTTAAACCAGTTACCGCTTAGTAATCTAAAGCTCCATAAAACAAACTGCTCCTCTTTTACTGAAGGCAAAACTGATCAAAATGTAAACTAACTAATAACTAAATTATTTAAATTTGTATTTAGAATTGGTTTACGAGCATTTTACAAAATGGGTAAAATGCTAACAATCAGATGCGCAAAATCGTTTAACATGTTGGCTGATCCAAAGACACGACCCATTAATTTAAATTTACATTTGAAGTTATTTTACAAAAACTTTTAAAATTTAACTCTGTCAGGGATAGCCTAATATTCTATTCATCGCTTTAGAAAGTCAGGAATATCTTATGGGTTGATAAAATGTATCCCATTTTGAACGAACATGGGGTGTATAACATTTTGAACGATAATTCAACTAAATTAGGGATGATTCACAAAATTGGCAATTTAACTCAAAAATCTTTAGGGAAAACCATTCCTTATAAAAAGCTGCTTTACAAACATAATAAACTTGAACAAATTTACGAAACTTCTTATGAGTAAAGCTGAGTATTTAGGTGAGAAAACTCAGTTGAACTAATCAACATGGGTACAATCATAGAAATAGCTCCGTCGGTTAAGTTGACATTTAGGGACGAACATTACAATTTATTTTAAAAAAAATTTCAAAATTTCAATATACAAAACACATAATTGGTGGACAAAAATACTTTATTGGTGGGAAAAATTTATTAACTCATTATTTAACCGGTCATTTACGAACATTTCATAATTTACGTCGAAAAATTTAGTTTTCAATGTCTAGATTTAATGATAATTGGAGAGCTGTAGCTTTGAATAACCAGACGGCATAATTCACCTAATTAAATTTGCATTAAGGGTGGTTTACGAATATTTTCTTAATTCTCAAAGATTTGTTACGAAAATACCTAAATTCAATAAAAATCTGTAGGTCTAGATTAATTTGAAATGTTCCTAAGCTAAATTTGCTACAGATTAGCAATTAAATCCGCAAAGCCGAGATTACCAAAAAAAAAGATTCCCCTTCCACTTACATAAACAATGGTTGCAGCCAATTTCGTTGCTCTTTGCAATGTCTTGTACAAAACATTTTATGGCTTTCACCTCAATAAATAAATTATTAAAGGTTTAGATCGCGGACTCCATAAAACTATTATTGTATTATTCGCTTCTGATCATCATCAACCAATTTATTATGGTATCCCATAATACAAAAAATGCTATGCGTATTTGTTTGGCAAAGATTAGATTTGGGGTATAGTTAGTACAGTGTTTGTGATATTCTCATAAAAAACGTATTAATACGAGGTTTATATAACGAGGTTTATTATAAAACACAAATAATCAATAGATGTTAAATAAAATGCTAGGAGTATATTATACGCGGTGAACCGAAAATAATAGACCTCCCGTGTATAAAAATCAAAATAAGAAAAGATAAATAAGAATGAAGTCATGGATAAAAGATGATCCAAGTCTCATAATAAATTGTATCTACACATACATCAATAGCACTGGATAGATATGGTATTGATTAATTAAATTACGACATAAGAACAAAATTTCGTTAGCAAGTAGTAAAAGATGTGCAAACTCGATTTCTAGGTGTAAATATGGAAGGTTATGTTGGTAAGCAACTACATTATAAAGATATTAACTGGCATAATCCTACGAAACCCTACAACGAAAAAAAAAACGAGTAGTGTCAAGTTAGGTGTAACAATTTATTGTTGTTACTGAAAATAAAACAAAACCCCGAGCAAAGGGAAAAAGGCTAACACAAAAAACTATCACACAAGCAAAATCAAACCTATCTTCTGTTTATATATGAGATGTGATTGAAAAATGCTGTGTACCGACAAAGGTAAGCAGGAAAATATCCCGCTGGGTAAGTTCAGCCCGATGTTATTGTTTAATACCAAAACCAAAAAAATATGTTCGTAAAATAATAATAAATAGATAAACAAGACAACGACGAGAAATAAAAAAAATCAAGAAACCAACCAAATATATTATATTTTAATATTTTACACTCTGAACAAAGTATTATAAATACAAAAATTAAGTATCCTAATACCGCCATCAAAGATTTTATCTTTTTCACATATTTTCGACTGAGAAAATTCAAATATTTAATTTTAAAATTTATAATACCTGTACACGGCGTACACTCGACTGGATCTATATAACAACATACTTACATGTAGAAAGGGCGAGCAAACAACCTCTTACAATGACTAATATTTTTATAATTTCTTAATTCAATCCTCATATTGATTTTATTATTTTAATAATAAAACACCATGTATCTTAACTTTTTGACAGTTCGGATCAACGATCCCGATCTACTCTACGCGCACATAGAATGGTTGTCTCAACATGGCGCGCACATTCATAAAAAAACTTTTGACACAATAGAGCTGAATGAATTTTGGCTTTTATCACATAAAATAAATTTTTGTTTTAGATGATTTGATCCTCACATATGTATCTTTCAAAAAAAAATATGTATATATATATATATATATATATATATATATATATATATATATATATATATATATATATATATATATAATTTGATTACAATATATATGTAGGTACCCAGTATGCGTCATGCATACAAATTAATCATCTAATTTAATTTAATTTTGTTGTTATTGTAATACTTTTCAAAAAGGGTAGATTATTAAATTTAATTTTGTTGCTGGTCTAACTTATCTCATTTTTAAAAGATCATCATCTTGAGAAATTGAAATTGAGATATAGAGATGGAAATTTATTATTTTTTATCATGTGAAATCTAACAAATATTTAGTAGACTTTGTATTAAACAAATGTATAAGCCCCAACTATGTATACAACCATTATTTTATTTGATGGAACACTAAGGAATGTTTAATATTTTTTTAACATTCGTGAACATACACAAAGATTTTTATAGACCTCCACGAGGCGTCATCATGTCCATGGAAAAAATTTTTTTCCGTAGATGTGCCGGATAACGAGCGTAGCCTAGGACTAAATACTTTTGGAAAAATACTTTTTCCAAAACTGAAATTCGATGAAAATGTTAAATTTGAATAAGAAGATTATCAGACTCTCCGGTTAAAATTTCATTTGTTTTTCGCAATACATTTTCGCTAAATAGCAACACAACGCTTATTTTTACCTTACCTACCTTGTACCTTACGCCATTGCCAAGCAATTGGAAGGCGTACGGCTATACGTTATATTTTTGTAGCACTATCTGCACAATGCATAGCTCCATGCCAGCACTATATAAGATGGATTAGCCCATGAGTTCTGCACTCCGATAGGGGGTCATACTTGTTGGCATTTTCATCACCGATCGTAATTAGAAGATGAAAAATCCCTTTTGTATCTTGCCCCTATCGACCCCGGTATCTACCGATCCAACCGCCAAAGGATCACTCAGCCGTTTGATCGGTCAAGCAAACGCTTATAATACAATGAATTTATTGTTATGCGATGAGTGTTTTACCGTATTTAACCAATTTTTGCGTTAAACTAACCAATCATCCAGTATTGCAAACTTAATCAGCACCACTACTAATTTATTTGTATTGTTCTGGATTGTCTAAATTTTCAGATGGCCTTGAAAATTTTTGAAATTATTTTAAAAAATACCTGTCGCTGAAGAAGTTCATGTTCAATATTACAACAATGAAATAAGTATAAAACCTTCTTAAAAACCAAGAACAATTATTTCGTCTTGTTTGATTCTAGATTTAATGTAGAACTAAAATACCTAAAGCAGGAACTGACTAAAAACGGCAGTTTATACAATACTCATTTCAAGGACAAATATAACTAGAAACAGGTAATGCATAAGTTCGTTTCCCTTCTTAAATACCTTAAATATAAATAATATGAAAGGTGAGTACTGTAACACCTTCAGCATGAAGATAAACCATGTTTCTACAACATTTCCTCTTTAACTATCATACTCGTGTCCATTCTCCAACCCTTTTGATTTCTAAGTATCTTGATTACGAGTGACTTGATTTCTAATAAAACATAAAAGCCAAATAAAAGCCTCTATTAACTATCTTTACGTAAAAGTGTCGCCTTAAGGCTAATACTGAGGGAGAATTGATCGTAAATCATTTACTATGGTTGTTGGGTTTTAATCGAATCCAACCAAGTCTTAGTTTTCAACATACAAAGTATAGCTCTCTGCAAATTTTTAAAGTCAATCATCATTTACTGCGGTAAAAATCAATTTTAGAACACTTTTTTCGAACAGTTTTCCTTAGAACTTTAATAATTTAATTTACCCAGTGAGTCAGCCCTAGAAAAGAAAAGTCGACCTATGCCATCCAAAATTGTTTGAAATTTAAATTGGAGATACGTATGCATTTTACTTCACCATCAAATAATTGTCACTTATTGACATTTCCGTGCAAAATAATAAGTTTCAATCTCACTTACTAAGGTTGCGGGCTAATAGTCGGATCAATCATTTATTGTCATCAAAATCTATTTTAGAACAGGTTTTTCAGAATAACTCGCGTAGTACGTATAATAGTACGTAAATTGTTTCTCTTGGTTCTAATGAAACTAGGGCAGGCTCATGAATACAACTGGTATGATTCAAAAATATTTCCTATAGTGTTTTAAGAGAAATGACTAATTTGCTAGAAGATATTCGAAATTCAATTTCTACCGGTAGAACGTTTCATTGCAGTAAGCTTCTTCTTAGACCGACAAGGCATACAATTATTACACACGAGGGCAAAGGTTATACTCAAGCGATCCAAGATTACAACTTACCAAAAACCTACTAATTACCGAAGATTCTTAAGGTAGGGCAACACCTGGCCGCTGTATGTGTTCTTTGAACGTCATTATTCCGCTACCCTAACCTCAAAAATATGTTTCAATATGATTCACTTTTGGATGCGGCTGGCTTTGTACAATACCACGATATTATGTGGAGCCAAATCCGGCGACAAATTTAAAATATTTCTATTTTTTGAGGCGATGACTGACGTTTTCAATCTCAGTAGTAGTAAAATAGAATTTTGATAAATCAACAACTACCAAAACCAAAATTTACCGTATAAATTAACGATCAAATTAGCGGCGTCTATGTGATTATATAAAATATTAACGAAGAGAAGCGAAGCACGACGACCAGCGGCACTGTTCTGGCTTTCCCTGGGAATAGGGAAGTAGAGAATTAGGGAAAATATTTTCATAGAATTTTTGTTTGAATTGTGTTTTTTGTTGCCTACTGATGGGATTCGCTTGGTGTAAAAATTTTCGACAATGGGAAATGGGAAATAATTTAAATGCTTACATAATTGATCTCCTCCCTATTAAAGTATTATTTGCAAGATACTTGGACGAAAATTTATAATTGCTGTTAAACTCATTTGTAGAGCCTTTGAGGTATTTTTATTGCAAGCTTTGCGTTAAAATAATTAAATTTCACTGACATGACGCCCTACTTCATTCATACCGAAAAACGCGGCTCAGGCTTGCACAAAAATTTGTGCTGTTTCTGGAGAAGGTGATTTATCAAAATCAGCAGCAAATCAATGCTTCAAGCGCTTTCGTTCTGGGAATATGGATGTCAAAGATGCACGTGTAAATATATAATTTTAATTTCACAACTGTGATAACACCGTGATAAAAAAAATTCCAACGGTAGCTATTTTTCAACCCTTTTTGATAATTTTAATTTTAATTGTTGTTAACAAAATTGTGATATGTTATTGTGATTAATATATTTATAAAATTATTTTATACCTTGACAATGCAATGGATAACATTTCGAAGCGTTGGTGTTCAAATAAATTAAACGTTTTTACAAATATGTTTTATTGATGTGTATGGAGAACTGGGTTCAACGCCGAGAATTTACCAATTTATATCAAAGATGCACCTCGCTCTGGTCGACCAACCACTGGTCGAATGAAAGTCATGCAAAAGTCGATGAAATCACGCAGAAAATTGAAGAAGACCGGCATATAAGCAGCCATAGAACTAAATATTGATCACAAAACAGTTTTAAAGTATTTGAAAATGGCTGGACAAAAAAATCTTAATGTTTGGGTACCACATGAATTAACAGTTAAAAATGTATTGGACCGGATTTCTATATGCGAAATGCTGCTGAAACGGATCGAAATCGACCCATCTTTAAAGCGAATGATTACTGGTGATGAAAAGTGGATAAGATACGACAACGTTGTGCGAAAAAGATCATGGACGAAACGAGATGAAGCTTCCCAAACGGTATCAAAGCCAGGATTGACGCCAAGAAAGGTAATGCTGTGTGTTTGGTGAGATTGGAAAGGAATCGTGCATTATGAGGTGCTGCCACTGGGCTAAACGATTGATTTTAATCTTTACAGTCAGCAACTAACGCGATTAAGGCAAGCAATTCAGTTAAAACGTTCAGAGTTGATTAGCAGAAAGGGTGTTGTGTTCTATCATGATAACGCTAGACCACACACATCATTGATGACCCGGCAGAAACTGAGAGAGCTTGGCTGGAACATTTTGATGCACCCACCATATAGTCCTGACCTTGCACAACCATCTTAATGGTTTTACATTGAATTCAAAAGAGGCCTGCGAAAATGAGTTGTTTAGATTTTTCGCCTCTAAACTACCGAAGTTCTACAGTGATGGGATCATGGCTCTACCAGAAAAATGGCAAAAGATCATCGATCAAAATGGCACATATTTGGTTTAATAAAGTTCATTTGAACTAAGAAAATTCTTTGTTTCAATGTCACCCAAAAACGGCCACCTACCATTTCCCTAACCCTTTATATCTCGCACACAACTTGCTTTATTTACATTTGAAAATCGAGGGTCCTTATTGAAAGACCTTTTATATGGATTTACTCAGTGAGAATTTTTGAGTAAAGCTCTAATCGGCACCTTTTGATTTTTTAGTGAATTCCATTTAGACCAATAACAAGAATGAAATTGCGTAGTACGTTTTTTTGAGCAAAACTTTCATCATCTGCCTTCTATTTTTCAGTGCATCTCATTTATTACAATATAAGACATCTCAGAGATTGCACTAAAATGCTACCATAAACAAGTAACTACTATGGGTCTGGCCTATTAAATGTTGTGTAAACCGTTTATGGCTATTAACAAAACATCACAGAGATTGCACCAAAATGCATGACTTTTCGAAGAAAGAATATTTTTTTTCAAGCTGGACTTACAAGTACAAATTATTCAGTAAAACTTTCATCGAATTCTTCTAATTTGTCTTGTTAATAGCATAAATAGAATTCACTCAAAAATCAGTAGGAGCCGATAATAGTTTTATTTAAAAAAATCGTGCTAGGTAAGTCCATTCCATTCATTAATAGGTCAAACCCTATGAAGTTACTCCTATGATTGCATTTTGGTGCCATCTCTGAGTTGTCTTCTTAATGATCTCAATGCAATTCATTCAAAATCAATGGAAGGCGATGAGAGTTTTACTCAAAACAATTGTACTGAGAGTGACACTATGAGGAGTAGGCTCTCTAAGGTGGCATTTTGGTGCAATCTGTGTTATGTCTTGTTATTTGCACTAAAATTCAAAAGGATCCGATAATAGTTTTACTTAAAAAAACTGCTCTGAGCAATATGAGAGCCATTTCATGTAAGTAGATGGTATTAGAATAATTAATTTATTGAATAAATTATTTTTGTGGAATTTTATTATATTTTAAATGTTTAGATTTTCACTCAAAATTCGTATAAGAAATATTTTAACAGTGTTATTTCCAATACATGCTTATTTTTGTTAATTGTTAAAAAGACATTATTGGTTTTAAATTTTTACCCTATTTACATTAAAATGTTTGTTTTAAGCGAAAACGCCCCAACTTATTCTGTCTACATTTTGGTAATATGAGAATGAAAATTACTGACTTATTGGAGATCAATTTAGTTAAGAATGCAAAACCATGCAAATTGATTTTGCTTATATACTGTGAATTATGAAACAATAAGATCGTTTTGTTTCGTAAGAAAAACAAAATGTTTCGGTATTCCTTCCGACAGAGCTTCAATTCATTCAGGATTCCAAGTTTGTTCCAGACCTTCTAAATATTGTGTGAACTTTATGGTTCAAGTTATTTGAAGTTTATAAAATGTGATGTCAGGTCTACAAAGCCGAGCATCAAAAAACAATTTCAATCGAAAATACCTTTCGCTGGCTCATCAACATTTTCTTTAAACTGAAGACATGTCTCTGTAACACACTCTACTAATAAATAAATATTTAGAGTTAGAGTTTGGGGTAAAACCTAAAATTCTCAGTGGCAGATACTAAAGAAATTTTTGGTTAGAACCACATATCACAAGATAGAGGCACGGATATACGTTATAATTTCGGGATAACTTCAGCAACTTTCCAGTTCTGCGTTGCACTCTATCTAGTTCCTTTTGAAAAGCATATTTATTTTCAGTGTCCTTAAGGTAACCGGAATAGCGCTGGACGATCAATTATAACCGCGTACGAGTACAAATTTTCGCGCTAGTTTCAAAAATACGTAAATGAATCACCTCACACACAGAGCTTTGCATAATTGTAAATGTTACTTGATTTCTTTTAAATGTGTATTTAGTTTCTCACGGTATATACAACAATAAGTATAAGACATGAAGAAACACAAGTAATGTCCACAACTTTTATTTATTAGTCGCTTTTTTGTTACTCTTATTATGTTTAAATAAAGGCACACAATTTCGAGGTGGTCGTTTTAAGTGTTTTTTTTTGTTTTAACCACAAAACACAAATATGCTGCTTTAAATACAAAAAAAATCTACATTTTTTGTACATACTCGGATTATGAACAGATCTTCTTCTTAACCGCACTACATATTTTATTTCATTTTACATTGATTAACTAATTATATAGTTTTGTGTATAGGTTAAAACAATCATTTAGTTTAAATTAGTTGTTACTTTTTATATTTAAAAATTTAACTTTAACATGTATTTAGTCTCTTCAATTTGGTCTTTTAACACAACATATTCATTTACATACTCGTATATTATGAAATTAGACGCTGCGAGAGAAAGATTATAATTTTGTGGATAGTCATCGCAGTGTCATCGTATTACCGATTAAGCGGTTGGCTTCAAACAAGGTAGATAAATAAGCGATTAATTTATTATCACTGATGTATTTAACAAATTGTTTTGTGTGTTCTTTGATATGTAATAAATAAACATGCGGGATATTTAATTTAATTTAATTATTAGTGGTCTACAGATTATATAAGCTGTATGGTTTAACTATGCGTGTTATTTATTTTTGAGATCAGACTTGTGATCATATTATTATTCTCTCAGCTTCTACGATATATAGCCTAATGATGTGACCTACATGGGGGAAAATGATACTTAGAAGATACAAATTAAACTCGTAACTACCGGACCTGATGATCTTCGATAATAAAATAAGAGCTTAATAAGAACACATGATATTTGTACAGTAAGCGAGACTACCATATACATTTCACTTATAACTAGGATTAAATGAAACTGTACTGAATGTATTGAATATTTATGAGACTTATTTCGACTTCCTCACAAATGAACTCTGATTTGGTTTCAATATCTTTGGTACGCGCAGATGATGATGAATTGTTGATTGCCAATTGTATTGCGCTTTTGTTGTAAGATTTTAAGACTATTTGTTTCAATGATGAAGGCATAAGCTCGAGGTGAAGGCGCTTAGGTCAAATAGCTTCCTGTATTGCACATACCATCGCAATGAACTCTGCTTCGGTCGTTGAAAGTACAACATTGGTTGACGTTTTTATCTTCTAGAAACAGCTGCATCCTGCATGATGAAAACATAGCGATTGCTATATCGACTCACCATCAACATGCTATAGAGAATTTGTTTTGTTTTAAATCAGTAGAGATTGGATTGTACTTCGATTGGTCGATTGAAATTATTCCAGCCACCCTGTGGGTGATTCGAACTCCAAATGTAGTTGATGCCTCACGTAAATCTTTCATCTCACAGTATTTGCACAACTCGTCCTTTAACAATTGATCGCATTCGAACGTTTCAGATCAAATTTTACCAGCATTCTATTCAGTTTCTCGCTCCTCACACAACTTGATTGCTTTAACCCGTACAACGATTTAAGCAGCTTGCAAACTTTGTTCGAATAATTGATATGTTCTTTGGGTTGACGCATGTAACTCATCTGTCAATAAGTCCTCAGGCTAACTACTAAAAAACATTTGTTTTACAAAATCCGACTTTATTCATTAACATAGTTTACTTCAAAATTTCAACATTCATTCCAACGCTTCTCTAACAATTCCATGCTTTTTTATAGAACGATTTATCTTTGGCCTCAAAATATTCGTTTGTTTCGGCAAAATAATTTTTTCTGTACCATTTGTTTTGAGAAGACCTGCAAAGAGGTAGTAGTGTCTGGTCATTCGCTGTTGGTGGTTTTTCCTTTCTCTAGATAGTCTGGACGTATTAAGTGACGTAACATACGTATTCTGTTTTGGTAGTAACCAAGAGAAGGCCGAGAGCATTTTCTTTCAAATTAATGGAAATTGGATTCTATAATACAAATTGTTTACGAAGTTGGGAATCCTAATCCCATTAAATCTTTGAAATTAAGTTTTAATAAAGTCGTGAACGTTAGGGTAATTTTGTTAATTTTGAATCAAAATCGAATATATTTTATCTAATTTGGCTGATGTGTAAAATTGTCAGTTTATGTCAGATAAGAAATATGACAGCAGAAATACTGCGGAATAAGTTATAAACAAAGTTTTATATCTTTCCGATTTCCGTTTTCATTCTACAAATCGGGTTCCATTATAATCGACTGATAAGTAATAATTACTTTTTCCAATAAAAAAAAACATTTCCAGAACAGCAATCGAAACTCATATCGGAATTTCCTGTTCATCATATAAAATCCAAGATCTATAATCGGTTTAGAATCGCTTAATTCCATTCAAATTGGCTATTTTCCAGAGTCACATCTAGAATTTATATGGCGCTACATGGCACGCAATATGCATGACGCAATATACAGTGCAACATGATTCAATAAGGTAGAAAATGACACAATGTGGAGCAACATTGCGCGACATGACACAATATTACATGATGAAAATGAAATGACGGCCCCACTAGAGGACCCTTTTTCCAATTTGAGCCCTACCACACTCGGGCCTTACCGAAGGACCCTCTAACCAAAATCCTACAAAATCAGGATTCATCACAATTGCTTCCTGACAATGGATCGGCAATTTTCATCAAGATCGTTTCCTAAACCGTGATAACTACAAACAATGAATACCAACATACAGTTACATAGATTTTATGCACGGTTGATTCACAAAAACTTTGTCTGTCGCTTCGTGGCTGCTATTTGAATTTCAAGGTATTTAGAGCTATATATCCTAGTACTAATCCTCTTATACGGTTAAAAGTGTCATCTATCCTAGTGTTGCTTAGTTTCTGCAGGCATCCTCAAAATACAATTATTTAAATCGAAGTAAACCAAGAAAATTAGGTTTTGAACAGAAATGTTTGAGCGTATTTGTATGTAAAGCTCTAAGTAGTCATTGCATGAATTTGTTACAAATTTGTATATGGAAAATTTTCAAAAAACAAAAACAAATTTTTGAAATGGCAGTTTTTAAACAAATGATAGCGCTTATTGCAGGAAAAACGAATTTTTGCGCTTTTGGACTTATTAGTCTAAACGTAAATTTAAATCAACCCTATATGGATGTGCTTCCCAAAATGTATGTACAACTGCGATTACGGGATCTCTTGTTTTTGAAATATTTGTGAAGCACACCTATATCTCTCACAATTCAGAACTATCAACAAATTCCGAAATGATTTGAGAGTATCATTCCAAAAGTCGAAGTTTAGTTTTTACAGTGACATAAGTATTAAAAATTTTACATATCAATTGTTGATCATTGCGTCTCACTTCTTTCGGGGATGGGACCATTCGGCTAAGGCTTATTCCTCAAGGCAACATTGCTTCATTGTGGCTGTTTCAGCGAGAATATCAAAACACACGAAAGAATTGAATTGAATCTCATATTGATTATGTGTGTGGGTATTCAATTGCTCAATCAATTACCTAATATGAAAGAGTTGTGTAGGCAAATGCCATAAACTTACACAACAACTAGTAAATAACGACGCCGTTCGTTTCACTCGAATCAAATTTAAAGCATTCAAGAAATACCAAATACACCAATCCAAAGTCGAGCAAATTTTCGAATTATATTAAAAATATATAAAGATACAAATTCTTGCAGTGAAATCAAGGAATGATATGCCCCAGTGAATGAAACATAATGATCACTATGTATCGAATACCATTTCTAAGAGTGTTGCGGAAACTCGAATCATCTTTGATGTTAGTAGCTGCGAGCTTGATGATAACATGGCAATAATGAAGCAAATCAAAACTGCCTAGATCTAAATTATTTTATCTGGTGGCAGCCTGCACGTGTATTGGTTAAGATGTCAAGTGAAAGAATTTCCAAACCCAACTATAGGTGCTTTGTAACGAATACAAAAGTGATGTGCGACATCTTAAACAAAACACTAAATGTGAAGTTAAAACTTAAGACAAATAGTCAATAGACTTTATTGGTTATGTTAGCCGCAATATACTGGTTCGAGGTTGAAACTTTTCGAAAAAGTCCTTGTACATGATAAAAAACATAAGATCGCGATTTCTCAAGACCAATGCCAAAACGACGCCTATGATATGGAATACAGCCAAGGAGAGCAGTAGGGAAGTCCTTCATTCGTGCGTAAGATAATCGATTAAAAATGGCTGAGTCAAACTTAGCAGTATTTACCCTTCCAGTATCCACCCCATAAACTGATTTTGTTCATTTGGGAATGGAAAATACACCTTAAATTCCATTAAAATAAAACCCGATTTCTAACGAGAATAACGTATCATTTAACGCTAACTATAATATTTTCAGAAAGCCAATAACCTATTTCCTTTGGGCTTATCATAAAAATTGTTATTCACTAAATGAGGAAAAGCGAAGGTACCACTTCAAGATACAAGATTTCAAGATACTGAAAAGCTTTCAAGATACTATATTGAACGGTAGATGTATTTCGTTTTCGATAAAACCGTTCAATAAAATGTATGTTCAACAACAAATTTCTAACAGAGTGTTCTAAAAGTTCTAATAATGCGCTAGGACACTACACCGTTTTATGTCAGAAGTTCGTTCATTCAATCGCCTTTCTCGTTTAGTTAGAACACCTTCTTTAAGAAATTGATTCAATAGTGCAAATTTTATTGGACGGTAGATGCTTCTCATTTTCAATATAGTATCTTGAAAGCTATTCCTCATAAAAATTTATGAAAATTACATTTGTGTGATTTCTAAAATTTGGACTTCCTTTGAAGTTCAAATTTACTAGGTTTAGTAGCTCTCCGAAACTTCTATTTTTGACATTAGAAATCTAGTGGTAGCCATTCAAAATCTAATTTTATTTTCATTGTCTTTTAGATGAAATTTAAAATTTTAAGTTTCAGATTACGCGACTCCAACAAATTTAATACAAATTTAACGGTATGCAAAGCCTAATTTATGGCCTAGTTTTGGGATTATTTTGAAAACTTCGAATCAAAGTTCATGATATACCGTATGTTGAAGAAACGGCCGAGTTTGGCCAGGAAATGTCTTGGAGAAATTACTTGCTCCTACCTTTAGAATATTTTTTCCTACTAACCTAACCTTATTTTTATGATTACACCACTTCTTTCAAAAATGAATTAAAATTTGTGTTTGCCACATTTGGGAATCTGGATGTTGTGGTTTATATAATCAAGACTATACATGTCGCCATAACAAGTTTCACGTTTGTCAAAGCACATTATCAAAATTGTTTAACAGCTCGTATTCGACAAACTTTTTTAACAAAAAATTTTAGAAGAGTGAAATATATTTGAGATCAAGAACTTTAAGTTCTAAGTATTTAAACCTTTTTCACAGTTTCTTAAGGACCGCAATACAAATTAATTCTACTCAATTCGTGATACTGTAGTTTCTCACTGGTGAAACAGCGGCCGATAAAGAACTCCCTCTCCCTTATTTATAGATTTATCACTGCCTGTAATCATTTTTGATGCACACTAATACGAGGATTTACGAAAGGCCGTTGTTAAACTCCCTCGTTTTGCCTAGCGGACGGAATCTATTTTTAACTGATTTCGGGTTTCAACGACAACATTTATAACTTGTTCATTCATCATCAACATCATTGTTTTCCTGTTCGTTAATTTTTGTGTTGTTTATCGTCTTATTTTTCAACTCTTTGTTGTTTTTTGTATTCGAAATAAAAAAAAAACAAAAAACAAATGTTAAATAAATTCTTAACAAGACATTGTTAGTTAAAAAAAAATTCATAGATAGCCGCGCACGTCTTTTTATTTTTATTTAATCTTTATTTTTTATCATGTTGTGAAAGATCAACACCAAAAAATTTAGAAGAATTCAAATTCAATTTTAACTTTATTATATGCATATTATAATACGAGTGTGGATAATGTAGGTACTAAAGAGAAATCCAAACAAAGGACCACAATCGTTTTGTTCCCATTAAATTCAATCACATGTAGCAACATTTTTCCGGTAGATCAACCTCTGGATCTCTGTGTTATGTTTTTATTTAATTCATTAGCAATAACCGTGCGGCGCGATCGCTTCTCTATTTGAACTGTGTGTGCCTGTGTATACATTTGTGTGTTGTATGTGCGATGTGCAAAGATGGACCGCATACGAAACATTATTTTATATGTTATGTATGCATAAGAAATACCTAGACGCTGATGTCCTAAGGATATATTCATAAAAAAAATTTAATCGAATTTCTTTTTGTATTTTCTTATTATATTTATGATCTAATTTCCACAAAAAAAGGGTCCACACACAAAATATAAAAGATACTCGTATAATAAAAAAAATAAAATAAAATAAAAGCAGAAGTAAGAATGAACATAACAAGGGCGCATAGGCGCTATATATTAATTTTAAAACGTTTTCGTGTAAAGAATTTTACTTGTTTCCGGTTATTTGGTTTGTTAACAACGTATTTTGAAAAAATGTGCAATAATCGATTCGACTTGCGGTTATCTTCAGTCTATACACTATACATTTTATGGTAATTAGAGGTACTATATAAACACCTAATTATCAAATGCCTGTGAATGAATGTATGAATGGACGGACGGATGGATATACGCGGACATCAACAAATTCCTGTAAGAACGCAAAACGAAAAAAATATTTACGTACGGGCATAATACAACCGAACCTAACGTCGAAACTCTATAAACAATGTTAATCGTTTGTTAACAAAACCTAAAATATGAGAACCAAATATATTCGATATTCTTGTTATATACGGCGATATAGAAAGATTATCATGTGCGAAATTCTGCACTCTAATTATCTTTTTTACCGATTCATTTTGAGTATAATCAAATTTTATGTTTACCCGCGGGGTTAGTTAGTTCAAACCATAAACACTGTCATAAAATATTTGATTATATAGCAAATTCATATATTGCATAGTTAGAGTTTATATAACATATTGTGTGTGCATATGTATATAGATCCTCTTGTGGCTACATATATGTGTTTAGCAACAAGAGTTGAAAGCTAAAATACCGCTCGCGAAACTTCTTTTTTTCAGATTTATTTTATGTTATTTAGAAGTAGCGCGGCGAAGCTAAATTTTTGCACACAACATTTTGTTGATACGTGTGTTATGTTTGTTTGTTTGTATACGAGCCATAGTTTTACGCGCAGATTAGAAAATTATATTAGTGATTCTGTAGTCGAGAAATTTTTAAATCAGTTTCCGGTCAACATTTATGTACACTCATACGAGTATGTACAGACGAGATAATTTTACTTACCTATCTGTATAAATAATTATTTTTAATTTTTTTGTTGAGATTAGAGACGTGTTGTTATATCAATTAAAAAAGTTTTTTTTTTCATTATGTGTGTCGTGTATATTCCAAAAGTGGTATCCTAATATGGATTTGTGATATAAGCAGTAGTGGCCAAGTCTTGGAACGTGAACCATTTGGGGCAAAGGCGACACCCATACAGTTGATAGCACGCCGCGGTTCCAAGTTCAAAACGTTTATCAAGTTTTGCACCGACAAACATTAAAGACAATTCAGTGTAAAATCGTTTGTAGAATTGACCACCTTACAAGGTTCGTCAATTATTTATATATATTTCATCCCTCTGAATCAATCCGTATAGGGTGTACAGAAACAAATTTTATCTGAAACCAGTATGGCAAAATATCCGTGCTTGGAAAGCTACGACTAAATATATCCGACGTAAGAAGCGCGAACATATGAGAAAACGCATCGGAAACAGTAGCTTCCAAGCGGAGAACAAACGTGGCAAATGTTCTCTCAGTATGGCAAAATCGGACTGACGAAACAGTGCTTCATCGTGAAGCTGATTCTGGAAAAATGTTAGGAGCACAATATTGACATACATCAACTATTCAACTATATATAAACTTTCAGCAAGCATATGACTCATATGTCTAAGAATAATCGAGAAACTCGTTGTATTGTGGAATCGTAGTCGAAACAACTGTATCAGATGCTTTTGAAACACCATCTAGTGTTTGACAGAGTGATGCACACGCGCCTGTGCTGTTAAATTTGGCGCTAGAGTACATAATACTCTCGGACCAAATTCATGGATATACAGCTGATATCGTGCTTGCTGGATGAAAACCAAGCGATACCAAGGACAGTTTCATCCCGCTCCATCGCTATGCAAGAAGAATTGGTTTGAAAGTGAACAACATTAAAACAAAACTCGTGTAAACACGCACTTTATGAAGCACTCACTAGACCTGTGCATACGAATATCGGATTCTTGTGAATCATGAAGATTCATGGATTTATTGAATCCAACCGAATTAGATGGCTGAACCACACATTGCAAGGTCCCCACAACGACGAATGTTTAAAAAAGTATTTCAGCAACAACCAGCCGGTTTACGTCGTAAAGGGAGACCCCGACTGCGCCGGCGAGATAATGTCGAACAAGACCTATAATAGGATGTTGAAATTGGAGGGCTCGAACTATATACCGAGACATCCGTAGAGGGGGGGGGGGAGGTAAATCCCTTCATGCGGGATGTGCTAGATAGAGAGACCGACAGTATGAGAAAAACGCGCAAATTTCAGCGAATCAAAATATCGATACAATTTTTACCAAAATTATAGTAGGCCTTTGATTTCATTGGATGATCGAACGAAATTTTTTTCACCACAGCAATTTTTCTTTGGTTAATGTTTTCTTTGAAAATAATTTATCTAGCTTTAGAATATTTTTTCCGCTAAATTTTACGCTTACATAAATTTTGATAAACATAAGTGGAACAAGTTTTGTTCGTCCTCGTTTTTCTCATAAATGCTATAACCACAATTAACATAACCACTTTTTCGAACTCTCACTTTTATTATTCGTTTCGCTCTGGGGGAAACTATCTCTTAACGATACGCGGTTGCAATAAAACGATTTTGAAAATGGTTTAACCAACATCTAAGTGGCGGCCTGGATTCTATGACCATCAAGCGGTTTTCTCAAACACCGAAAGATCAACGTTGTGCTAGACGGGAGATCATCAACGACACACTTCCCCAAATGCTGGAGTCGCTTTTTTATACATCAATGACTTGGTGGATAGCACTGTTAACCCTATCCATACTCCTTCAGAACTAAACGGCTATAAGTTGTTACTTTGCTTAATTCCGATTTGAGTACAATATTTGAAATAAATATTGTAAGAAATTATTATGTCACTTCTATGCTGGAACATCATTTGTTGTAATTTTGTCACTTCGCTTTATAATATATTCCCTTTATAATAGCATACAGGTTGATTCGAAGTGATTGAGATGCATCAGCACACCACTTACTGTAATCCATTACGATATTCTCAGTATATATTTTAAATTGAGCGAATTAGTATCGGCACTGAATGCTAATGAATTCTATGTTGTACTGTTATTAAATATTGATTGCGTATCACTCATAGTCTCGTCAGATATAAATCTACAGCAATGTCTTAATTTTTCTAAAGTCAAAGTTATATTTGAAATTGACGAGCCGATTGAGAGAAAATTTTAGTTCTACACTGCGAAGATTTTATAATCGATACTAGCGCTATCTATTATCAACCTCTAAAGTATTTCTACCACTCCTATTTTGATATAGATATGTTCTGTGACCATACCATGAGCATTCCAAAGCCTCTACCCACGTGTCAATCTTTTGAAATTTGTTGAACAAATTTCTGAATTGAAACTTGTTGCTACCACCCCTTTGTATAAAACAGCATATAGTTTTAAATTAATATTATTGGCTCAAACATTTTTATATTTTAATTTTTATATCAAATAGTTTTATAGATTTTTTATTGGTGCAACATTTGTTGCATGCAAGAAATTTGGGATTTTTATTAGGACATATTTCACTTGAGTACGTTTGTGATTTTATTCAAAATGGAGGAAAATGCAACAAAGCAGCGAAAAAGTGTCAGTTGCAGCAGACATAATTACATTAATGCAACAGCGCAGTCAAAAAAATAAGGATAATTTACTAACCGATTAGTCTGTTATTAAATAAGGTTCGTGTACCTTCAATATGGGGATTTCAGCCTATCGGTATTAAATCTATGACAAAGGGATTTAAGGGCAACTCCATATCGTATTTCAAATTTAAGCCAATTCGTATATTTTAATCGTCGAACCCATATTCTCATCAATTATAGAAATATCTACTAATTACTTGCCTAAGCAAACAAGATTGATTCAGATAACCAAACTTTTTTGCAAACAATATAATTCAAAATGCCGATTAGGACACCATCTATTGTATATAGCTTTCACTAATAGTCTTTACATTAAAAAATTGACTCCTTCTAAAGATGTCGTTGCGTTTGACGTACATGCACAGTACATTTGAATATAAAATCTGACCTAAAACATTTAAAATTAACTATAAATACAAACATTTCAATAAACCCGTATATACACATATAAGAAGGTTATTATTACTCAGGTAGCTCACCTAAAGCAGCTATACATATATGAGCTATAATTTATTATAACTTGTAAAAAAAAAACGTTTAAATAGTTCTTTCTTATATTTTGCACACGATCTACGTATAAATAAATCGAAATTATGTTTCCTACAGCTAAAAAGATGCAGTTTTGTTATTTTAAATTAATAATTAAATAATTTGTTGTAATCCCAGGCACGAAACTAAACATTCTTTGTAGTTTAACTTTACATCGTAAAAATGTCTCATACCAAGTTGAAAGTACAAGTAAAAATAATAAAATAATTTTTGGGAAGGTAATTTCCCTTAACAGTAAAATCGTATAACGTAAATTACATAACCGCGCGCTCACATGAACTTCGAGTATAAGAAATGAACGAAACCAACCAATATCCTACACTAACAACGAAACAATAATAATTTTGGTATTATTTTAACATCTTTGCGATTATCTTGGCTTATAGATCTTATATGAATCAGTATAAAAGAGAAAGGTCGTGAGAAGTTAGAATCTAGGTAGCTCGTAGCTCGAACATTGCTAATGCTAAAACGCAATAATCCTATCCTAGTAATAAAACAAGTGTATGTGTTTGTGTAAGTTAAAGTGTATTTGTGCCAAATCTTAATTAACGTCTTTATATTAAACATACACACTACTAACTCGAGACAATACAATAAAGTTGGTAAGGTATTAATCAAGATCTAATAATGGAATAAAATGGAAAAGTATATCTCAAGACACATTTAAGCTTTGTTTCTAATTCAACCAAATACTTTTTTATTAGATTGATCTTATTAACGAAATGACGTATTTAGAATTAGCCCGCGACTTATAATCAAATATAGATGTATCTATATCCGATTAAAAACGATTCGTTTATGATGTGATAGGGTACATCGTATAAAGAAGTCGAGTTCAACTTGTTACATTAATACCCGGGATTATAACATTTGCGTTAAGTAAATACATAATAAATGTTGTACAAATGAGTAAATAAAAAAAATGAAGGTAAATGTTCTACCACTTACATTTTTTTTACCTTTTAGATATTCTTAAATTGTCAATCATTTTCTAAGAATTGAGTAGCGGGATGCTTATTTGTTTAACTTATTTATATAGCCCAATAAAATTTATAACTTTAGTGTACCGTATCCTCCCTTAAAAAATATTTGAGACAACATACAGAACAGAACCAAATACTGATAGAGATGTAAGTGTAAATTTCAGACCTTTTTGGCATCCTTACAGCGTACCCTCTAGGATCATCGCCTCGACATAATATATCATATATTCGGGTTATAAATTTGTTAAACATTATGATGTATGTAAAACCATTAAATTTTGGATGAACATGAAAATTTTTATGTTTTATACTCGTTTTCCTTGTCATTAAATGTGTTTATTAGTTTATTGCCGAATACGTTTTGCATCCCACCATCAGTTAAGTTAACTCAACAAAAAATGTTTAAGACACTTTTTGTCCAACAACAAAGTCTATCTTAAATTATTTTATAAAAACGCAAATATTCTGCAAGTATATTACGGTGTATTAAATTTTAGGGGTTTCCAGGTGTCCGGGAAGTACACAACATTTTTGTTTTAGCATTCGCGTAATTGTGTAAAGATTCCGTTCTGTTGACTAATGAGACGATTAATATGTAATATTATTATGTTATAGTTTGCTTTATGCGCATGTGACGTGTCATTTGTCAGCTACGATATACAATCAATTGTGTTTATCGTGTGGAAGTATATAAGTATGTGTGTCACAAACTACTCTTTCTATAAATGGCATAAGAATTTGTCTCGGCCGGTAATCCCGGAAAATGTTAACAATCGCAGGTAGCCCAAAAATTAAATAAATGTGTTTTGAGGTAATCGACACTTTTCTGTTAATCGGCCCGTGACAACAACGATTTTTTGCTAATGTCAACAAGAGAAAATAACTCAACGATTTTACTCGTTGATAATTAATTGAGCACATTGAAACAGAAAAGTAAAATCTTCGACTAAAGCAAATTCCAATGAAAATGAACATACCCCTACTTCTTCGATCGATAAAGACATCGAGACTTACATCCGTCGACGTAGCGTTACGCCATCGTTTTAGCTAATATTACCGTAGTAAAGATGGCTTTGATCGGTCTCAGTAAAATTAGGTTAGAAATACTCTTCGAAAATTTAAAACATTTTCTAAACAATCTTACATAATTTTCTAATGCAAGAAAAGAGTTTTTACCGTATAACCTTTTACCGTGTAAGTAATTTCATGCTGAGTGTTCCAGAGGCCTAGCTTAATGTTTTGAATATCGTTTTATTCATCCAACAAAAAAACAATTTGGAAAAAACCGAATACTTTTCTGCGACATCTCTTCATATCACTAAAAAATAAACTTCTTAACAAACATATTTTTGTTTTACATAAATTAAAATTATTTGTTTGATGCAATTTTAATTTATGTAAAGCGAAAAAAATGTTTGTTAAGCAGTTTTGTTTAGTGATATGAAGAGATGTCGCAGAAAGGTATTCGGTTCTTAGTTATGGTTATAGTTCATACATTTCTATTCCCTCTGCTGGATGAATAAAAAAAAATTCAAAAAATTAAGCTGGCCATTAATCAGTTAAAATTTCAGAAATTCCCCACAAACGATATTATATATTGTTATATTGATATTATTGATAATTATATTGATTTTATATATTGAACAACCTTCCTGATTTTATTTAAAAATAGAGTAATTTACTTAAAATCGCTGCTGCCATCTATTAAAGAACAATGTAAATTGTACTTTAAAAAAAAAAATGTGCAATTTGCTAAAGTTGGCCATATGGCTTCTATCACATCAATAAAAGGCTTATATAGATAGGTAAGGTTTTGTACTGTACGCAGAGTTTTGAAACCCTGATTTTGATACAAACAAATGGAAATGATGGGAAAGGTTTAAGTTTGTTGGATATACTTTTGTTTGAAAATTTTTATATTCATAAAGTGTGCGGTGCCAAAATTGCATGTAACAAAAATACTCAGTACGATTTTTATTGATGCACTGCATGTCACATCGGAGACATTTCTTACTTGATAATTAAACAGTGGTATACTCGAAGTATTTTGAACCTTGAATTAGTAACAAAATGTTTCTCGACTAAAGTCTTGCCACTTCTCAATTCTAAATAATATTTTAGCACGGCACACTTTATGTAAATAAAAATGTTCATACAAAACTATAAGCAACAAACTTAAATTAAATTCCCACCAGTAGCACTATTCTGGCTTTCCTTGGGTATGAGGATTCTGTCTGTCAAATTGACGAATGGCACGGTGTGCTCTAGTGGAAAATAAATTAGTTCCTTAAAATGGGTTAAATGTTATAATTTCCAGTGGCATCTAATTTGTGTCTTATTAAAACAAATTGAAAAAAGAAATATTTTTGAATAAAATGTAATTTAACAAATGAAAGTACTTATTTTATCGAAAATTAAACCGTCTTAGGGAGTTCTAAATAAAATTAAGTATTTATTTTGCAAGAATTTTCTAGTTAGTTATTTTATTCCCCGGTAGATGTCCCAAACTCAACTTTGGCATTCGTCAATTAACGATATGGAAAGTAGGCTTTGAACAGTTTTCGAACATTTTTGAAACTTGATGTTGCTGTATATGCTAAAATCAACTTTGATTTGTTTGTATCGGAAGCAGCTCTTACTTCATTCAGGTACTTCGAAAATTCATTTATAATATAAGATTAAAGCCGAAATTTTTCTAGAATCCACTTACAGTTACGATCAGAGCATGGATTCGCCATCAAGAAGGCTAGAAGGGATGAAAAATAAAAGCTACCATTGTCATTGAGTTTTAACACCTTAAATTTGATGTAATTTAGTCAAAATTATTAAAATTACCTAAACACGAGTACAATAAATTGTTGAATGAAAACTGGGAAAAATAGTCTTAACTATTCTCAATCGCAGAAAAATATTAGGATTGTTTTTACATCAAATAAGCGATAAAAAGCGATTCACATTTCTATCAAATCAAAATAAATGTTATAATACTTAGGTTCATTAAGCTAACTATCTCAGAAAACTGTTTTAATCCAAAAGTGATCAATTTAGAAGTAACATAATTTGCTATTTTTTTAAAATACAAACAGTATGCCAAGGTGGAGTTTAATTTTCGCCACAGCATTCCTGGCTTTCGTCATAGCGTAGCCGGTTTCAGTTATAAATTTCTCAGAATTCTCTAATACATTGAATGTTAAGTGCTTTGGCAAATTGTAAATAAAAACAAAACGACGCGAATAAAACACCTCATATTAATGTATTAGGGTCAGAGAAAACTAACAAAAATCCTGACCAAGAACATATTGCAATAAATTTATTTAATTTTAAAAAAGGTTTGTGTGCCGTTTCCTATAGAGCAGCTCCTGTTCTTCAGAAGACGGTTGGTTTGTTTCTTGAAGTACGACGAATTGAAGAACTCGGGAAACCCAAGGACTTCTAACTGGTGTCATCAAAGTTACCCTATAGAAAAAAAAGGAGGGCGAAATGTTGGGTTCAACAATAGGGAGGCTTTCAAATAAACATGTTGTTTAGAATGCGCGTATCAGAGACCGATGATGTAACAACAAATTGACCAACAGCGTAAAGCCACAGCTGTTAGACTTAGTACAAATTTGAGTGACCGCGTGGTAACAGCATAAAAGTGTAAAACAGCGTAAAAACCCTCCAGCATGCATGTATGCCGCATCCAGCAGCGGCATGCTCCTTCCAGAAGCCCTGAACCTGCCTAGGATTCATTGGAAAAGAACCTCGCCATGGGCGACTATGTCCTAGAAATGTAATCCCGTAACTACAGCAAAAAGCAACCGTTTACAGATTTTTAATTATTAAAAATAATTCAAACGAATTTGCAAGCAGAACTCAAATCTCATGTGTTAAAGTAAATGTTTCGAATGTAATTTTAAATAGGTTATGATTCTCAATCCCCGGAAACTATTCATCAACAATCCGTGAATGAAACACACCAAATTGACAAGGCGACATTAAGGTGAATTACATTCCAAATCAATTCAAGCCACCGAACTAATTGAATACTCAAAGAATTTATTATTTGTTGGAATTGCCAAGCCATCGACAACATTTTTAAAGATTATCGGGAAGTAGTTTCTGAAATATTTTGCTGCAGATGAGGAAAACCAGGCGTTATTATGTCATTTTGCAATGTCTGTAGAAATGGAGAAATATAATGTTATTTTCAAACAATTAGCCTAGTTTAAGTTAACCGTACCGAAACCAATAAAGATAAACAAATATAAAATCTTCCGACAATATCGCTGGTTGAAAATATTGTTAAGAATTTTCCCTGTTAATTCGATTCCTATCACTGGATTGTGTGTACAGTTATAAATTTGGCGTTTTTTTTACACACTGACCGTCACGATGAGATCATAAAGATAAGGTGCAAGAGTAGCTCCTCCGTGTTTTGTACTAATGGCTACGTTTACTTCTTCTACAGTGGGATGTGGGAAAGATACCACTTCGCCTGGTGAATCTACAACTCGAACACGTTTCATTTCGTCAGTCCTTAGTAGATTTGAAAGTAGGTTTGCAATACTGATTGAATATCAGCCAGGTTTGTTCTCAGCTCGCTATTGCTCGATGTGTTTTTGATGACCGTGGATCTTAGATGGAAGTCTTTAGTATTTATTTCTAGCGTTGATAGAAAAATCTCTCGAGATCCCGTTTTCCGCTTGGAAGCTGATGTTTTCTATGCAGATACTCATATATTCGCGCTTCCTTTGTTGAAGGAATTTTGCTCAGGCTTTCTGGTGGGAGATATTATGTTTGAAAGCTCCTAGTACCTCCAATTATCCCGATTAAGCCGACAGATAATGCCCAATATTCTTCACTGTGTTCGGAGTTCAATCGATTTAAGTCACGTTCCTTGTTCAGAGGTAATATAGCAGGATATAACTACAGATGTTTATAACAATGAAAACTCAAGTAGAAAAATTTCAAACAAAAAAAAAATCCCTTTCATATTTAGTTTTCTTCGTAGATACTTCAGAGTAGCCAGTTTCAAATTTGTATATTTAAAAACAAAATTGCTGAACACACATAAATAATAATGCAATACACTAACCAATTTTATATGTATATGTGCACGTTGTGCATATTCGTTGGGATTTGAATGTTGTACTCAATCAGCTGGACAAATACCATACTAACCGAAAGATTCCTAAGTTCCGAAAAAGTCGAAAGTGTTGAGGGACTTGGCCAAGAAAAATTAAAACGGACATGGATAAGAAAAATCAGCAATCCTTTGAATTATTAACAGACGCGGTCAATTCCCTAATTTTACAACAAACTGGCACTATGAAATTCCGCATATTAAGGACTGATCTCAGTACATATGATATGGAAGCCATTCTGTTCCAAAGATTCGATAACGATGAGACGTCGCTTAAAATGATAGCCGCCTGTTGGTTCTTTAAAACAAAACTGCATCGGGTAGACTTACTCGGTGGAGCCATTACATTCAAGGATACGATTTCATAATTAAATACGTACCTGGCCAAGCCAATATGGTTCCGATACGTTGTCTCGCCCACCCAAATTGATATCTCTATGTAGCACTCACTCCTGAACTTTTATGACAATTAAATAAAAGACACTGACCTGAATTAAATAATTGCGCGCTCCGAGAGTGCGGGGCACACCGAGTATATTAGTTGACGATCGATACATTCCCAAATTATAAACAGAAAGGAGCTTCAACTCGCGTAGAACCTTCCAGAAATCG
The DNA here is from genome assembly GCA_963691935.1 of Nephrotoma guestfalica. Taxonomy (NCBI): domain Eukaryota; kingdom Metazoa; phylum Arthropoda; class Insecta; order Diptera; family Tipulidae; genus Nephrotoma; species Nephrotoma guestfalica. Next base: position 4,701,179 of record OY829915.1, on the reverse strand, counting down.
CTTAGAAATAATGAAATCGTTCCATTATGATCCAACGGACGGACACTATGTTGTGGACCGAAAATACCAAAAGATTTCAAATAGATACTACTGTTCCGGTATACGCTCACGCAGTTTGCAGCTTCATCAAAAAGCGAGATAATAGCCAAAGCTATAAACCATCAGACTAAAGCCAGCCAGACTTTTTCGAACTCCTATTTTGAATCAGCGATTTGTGGAAATATCTCTTGATTTGTTTGGTCCTTTATCTGAGGATGAAGAAGGTTTTCGGAGGGTGTTAATTGTAGAAGATATGATCATCCGACGAGTCAAACTATACTCACTAGAGCAAGCTACTACAGTATTCAGGTGGATAATTTCTTCGTGCGATAAGGGATACCCAAACATATATAACCGTGCCGTTTTCAGTCGAAAATGATAAAATAAAAAGAAATAATTTCATATGGAAAAGTTGTTAACTTGTTGTACATTTCAGTAACACCATTTATTATAAAATATAGTTTTGTCGCATATCACTGAAAAGGTCCAGAAGAATGTCACAAATTAAGCTGAAGCACATTCGCAAGTACCACTATAATGCTGGTAAGTGGCATATCGTTTGAAAAGTCTTGGACCAACACTTTAGTGCATTAATCTGCCGTTTTAGCAATGACGACAAATTATTCGCAATTTTCAATAAAATACCTGACATGAAGGTAATGGGGATCAAAACTGCCAAAACAATTGATTTGGCAATTCTCGTCTCTCTAGTAGACCTAGACACGAACGGTATCAAAACCGGAAAGGACGGAAAGCGTATAGCCTTTAGACTATATGTGGCAACAAACATTAAAACTGATCTGATTGTCCTGAAATTTGTTTGTATAGGTAGCATATTTCTCATTAAACGAAAATGGCGTATTAACAACAAAGTTTTACAAAATTAATGAAGATGATCAGTATATTGTTTTTCGGAGTTGTTTTACGACGATTTTTTCAGAATGGTGAGGTAATTATATTCTTAGGAAAGATTTTCTTTATACACATAAATTACCCACCAAATTTTAAATAAATCAGTTTTATTTTTGCACGACATTGTGTATCATAAAAAAGGTGAAAACTGGTCTGATTTTCCGGATGTCGAAAAACCAATTTTTACAAAATCAATGATGATCAACGCATTTCCCTGAGTCGTTTTGCGACCAACTTTCTTAGTAGAAATTTGCCATGTTCCTAAATGTGCGTGGTAAGTATTAAAATATGGGAGTAAATAATCAAAGGTTTTTCACTTGCTTACCCGTCACTTTCATAAGAATGAGCTGCCCCAACGCATGGTTTTTATTTCGAATTTCTTTATTGTAGATATGCTATTATTACCTTAAGCGACGGTGCCAAGTGTGGACTTAAGGAACCCCTTACGTAATCCAATGCCATATTCACATTCAGAATACTCCGGGACTGCGGTTTATGTTTGCTTTGAAGTTCAAACTCACGTACGTGATCATAAGTCCGTTCAGCACCACACTCTTTTAGGTCATTCACTTTTTTTAATTCCTATGTCCATGCAAATATTCAATTCTAAGAGCATTCTAGTTCACATTTTAGTTTCTCTAGAACTCAGTACTGATTTAATATAGGCATCCGGATGGGTCCATTCTAATATTTCGCTATAAAACAAGCCCGGGGGTCTGAATGAAGAATGAAAACAGGAGGTCGCGAGAAACCCTCTATTCGGTGGATGAATGACGTAGAACAGATTCACACTTTTGATTAACGTGTCTGACGCCCTATTATTACAAATCGAGTTATCTAGAAAAGCATTGCTGAGATGGCCAGCGAAGAACAAAAATAATTACTCTATCTTACGTTTAAACCATTCACGGTGTAATATCGTTGATCTACAAAGCCAAACTTTCGGCGGACCTTTGAAGTAATTTCAAATATGCTGTGCAGTTGATGCAGTTCTGCGATGGAGCCAAATTTTAATTTTTAATTCGACAATTCAGAAATGCATCTCATTCGTAACATTTACGCTACATAGCAATTCCGATCGAAAAATATCACCTCGTAAAATATGCGGGCGCCAAAATAATAATGGAATTTTCATCGTGCGAATACCTGTGACAGATTTTACACATAAATTAGCCATGCATGGCTTTGTGTTTTTCCACAGGATGGACGCATTCCAGAAGTTTAGTTCAGTACACAGACTTATAGCATTTTCGAAGTTCATTGAAGGGACTGGATCCGTGTAAAGCAAATCAGCTATTACTTCTGAGCAAATGCAGATCGGAATACCGAGATATAAAATGATAATTCTCTAACTTCTCCCTATATAACGGGTGTTTTTTTAGGAGGTTTGTTTTTCCGATAGATGTCGTTTTATTTTATGACAGTTGTTTTGACAGCTCAAAGTGGCATTTCTACTCAGTATTGTTTGGCAAATCATTATGAATAGGTTAACTCCAGAACAACGTTTTCAAATCGTGGAAATTTATTTTCAAAATCAGTGTTCAATTAAAAATGTTTATAGAGCACTTCGTGAATTTTATGGTGCACATAATCGTCCGTCAGAGACCACCATAAAGAACGTAATTACCAAATTTCGGTCTACATTCACTCTTTTGGATGCCAAGCCACCGACAAGAATGAGAAGAGTTCGTACAGAAGAAAATATTGCTGTCGTTGAGGCCAGTGTCGAAGAAAACGACAATTTATCGATTCGTCGTCGTGCTCAGCAAATTGGACTTTGTCCATCGACTTTATGGAAAATTTTACGTAAAGATTTGGGTTTGGTGCCATACAAAATTCAATTGGTGCAAGAATTAAAGCCACACGACCATCGTTTGCGCCGTGAATTCAGTGATTGGTCGTTAAATCAATTGAACGAAGATCCATTTTTTTACCGTAAAATTCTCTTCAGTGATGAGGCGCATTTTTGGTTAAATGGATACGTCAACAAACAAAATTGTCGCATTTGGAGCAAAGATAATCCACACGCCGTTCTAGAATTACCAATGCATCCTGATAAATGTACTGTTTGGTGCGGTCTATGGGCTGGTGGGATCATCGGTCCATATTTCTTTAAAAATGAGGAAGGACGACGCGTTACCGTGAATGGAAATCGATACAGAACCATGTTAAATGAGTTTTTGTTGTCAAATCTTGAAGATATGGATATGAATGAAATGTGGTTTCAACAAGATGGTGCCACTTGCCATACAGCACGTGAAACAATCGACTTATTGAAAGAAACTTTCAACGACAACATTATTTCGAGAAATGGTCCGGTGAATTGGCCTCCGCGTTCGTGCGATTTGACGCCACTCGATTACTTTTTGTGGGGATACGTGAAGTCATTGGTTTATGTGGATAAACCTCAATCGATTGACGCTTTGGAAACCAATATTCAACGTGTCATTGCTGACATACGCCCTCAAATGCTTGAAAAAGTGCTGGAAAATTGGACCTCCAGAATGACATTTGTGAAAAATAGTCGTGGTAGCCATATGCCAGAAATTGTGTTTAAATGTTAAATGCCAAAAAATTATCTACCAAATAAAAAAAAATTTTGGTCATTTCATAATTTTATATGTGTTTTATTCAAAAAAAAAATCGGCAACCTCTTAAAAAAACACCCTTTACATTTCGTTGCTTAGTTCAATTATTATCTTGCTGTTGGAGTCGAGTGCGTACCGAAAATTAAAGAAGACCTCTACATCTAAGAGGTCAGCTCCATTCGTAGGATAGATTGATGATGATACGAACTATGTTACATGATTAGGTATATAATAGGTATATAATTCCTGTCTGAGGGGTCTTGTTATTTCCTCCAGAATAATATTGTTCTGCGGAGGATGAAGATTTTAGCTTCCAACGAGATGTATATTGTTTATTTCATGGAGCAAACAAATTAAAGGTTGAGAAAAGTATAATGCATACAAAAAAATAACAAATTGGATTGAATTGATTCATAACTTTTGAAACCAAAAACCCAAATTGTTGTGATTGGAGTTACAAAATATCCAGGTTTAGTGATACCATCACGTTTGTCATACATTGTCATCTATCGACTACAGATCAAATTACCTAGGGTACGCAAGCAAGCAATACAGGTATATAATATATATAATACATTAAAAAATAATATAAAGACTATACGAGTATTAACTTACCGTTTTTCCGCACAAAATTCTTATGTGATGATGATGTACAAAAATGAACTTCAAAATATAAATTCCAACAAAAACATGTCCAAACACGTTCATATTTATTCTCTTTGCATCACTCTACTATTAAAATATATAATCACAAATAAAACAAATTACCTGTATTTTCAAAAATAATCACTATAAATATATATTTATTGTAATTATACAATATTATGAATAATAATCTAAATTAATTACTTAACATAATTAGGTAATTGTATCTATTATATAAGTTTTAAGTGGTGAGCAGTAAAACTAATTACTTTGTGTCATACAATCTGACACCGGAAGTCAAATGCTAAATTTAGACTATGAAGTCGCTGCAAACAAAACTGGCAACATTGTGCTTAATATAAGAATTTATTGCCATTCATCGCAATAAAAATCATCCACGCTTGGAAAATTGACCACCAACCATATATAGAGAAAGTCAACCATATATACATCATAAAAAGAAATTTACCACTTATTTTATTGCTAGTATTGGGTGCAATAAAAAGTATTGTTCCAGGCAGAAAATTTAAATTTACTGCAATGCTATAATCCTTCAATATTGTTTAAAAGATTTGTCCTTAAAGATAAATATATATATACATACGTATATATAGTTAAATATATATATATATTACATTTTATGCTAATCCGGGTGGTGGGTACACAGGTAACTAATATTATGGATATATTTACCTTTATTATTTTATTACTAGTTTTTATTTTTTCAAGACGAGCGTAATATAATTTCACTCGATAATATGAATGGCACTCGTCATCCATATAAAATGGTACATATGATAATCATCCATTAATAAAAACAAAAGAATTTAACATTCCCTAATGAATATGATAGTGGTATTCGGAAGAAACGAGAGGTTTAACCATCAATTGGAAAATTCCCAAACAATTACGAGCTAGTTAACTTTTCCCTACGCCCTTCATTCTATTCTTTATTATTATTATGATTATTTTTTCGTCTATTCATAAAATGTTATATCCAAATTGGAACAACCCACAAAATTAACTACTCTAGATTTAACACCTCTATTATCTGGTTCATCCTATAAAAATATTAACTCCAACATAATAAAATAAAATCTTTTAAATAATGGGATGATTAGGGAAGCACGTGCCTCTCCATAAATCTAAAGTTAATTCATAAAACCAACCAGTCCACAAAAAACACCAGGTGTTAACGTCATTCATCTAATCAAGCGTACCTAATCAAATCGTATAATAATACATAATAATAATATAAAAACTATTAAAAATAAAGTAATGAATGAATCATTATACATATTGAATTGTAAAACAAGTTTATCGATTTTAAATATCATAATGGTCAATAATTCTGTCTATATTTATCTACCAAGTAGTGTGCCTACAAACTTTTCGTAATACAATATTATTATATTATGTAGGCACCTTGATTTAACGTAAATCAAAATCTTACCCATTCGTAATATATATATAGGTATATATATATCTATATATATATACCTATATATACATGTAGACATAGATTTTAGTTTTTTTTTTTTGTTTAGTCTACGCTAATTCTCTTTTCTCTATATGTATATAGTATAACATGTATTTAGAATTGACCTCCAATTATCACACCTGTTTAACGTTATTATAATAATTTTTTTCTTTTATAGTACGTAAGTAAGTAAGCAATAAAACGAACCTAAATATTAAGTTTTAATTATAATTTTCTGTTTTATATTTTAAATTTTTCTTTTGTCATAAAATTTTTATAAAATACAATTTTGAAATAAATAAACATAAATTAAAGCCTCCCTATAATATACATACAATAATTAATAATATAAATAAATAAATAAATATACGATTTAAGATTTAATACTAAAATAATTAACTAATTTTATATATATATATATATATATATATATATATATATATATATATATATATATATATATATATATATATATATATATATATATATATATATATATATATATATATATATATACATTTTAAATTAAATTCATAGTTTTAAAATTAATTTTCAGTACATAATATATATATATATATATATATATATATATATATATATATATATATATATATATATATATCTGTTTTATTTTGTTAAGTATGCATGGGAATTATTAGTCTCAATATTTTATATATATATATATATATATATATATATATATATATATATATATATATATATATATATATATATATATATTTATATATATATATGTATCCTTATGTAATATAATATATCCAAACATGATTTATAGCTTATGATCCAAATATAATATATAAAATAAATACTGATAATAATTAAAGAGTATATAATAATCATAATAGTAATTAAAATGGCAATAAATAGTTCTGTATAATAAATTAACATTAAATGGCTTAAAAATTAAGTTTTTTCTCTGCTAATAATCTTACACATATATAAGCGTTTTTGACTAATAAAAATAATAGTTTAAATTTTTTTTATACATATAATTTATAAATAACATTTACTTTATCTTATTTACTGATTGTTGTTGTACACCTCTGATATAAAGTTCAATAAACTCATATATTCACGATAGATAACCCAGTCCCGAACAATTTTTTTATCATTTAGCGAATCAATTTGAAATCTCTCTGGCACGTCGGGTGTCAATTTCAGCAACATAATGCCCTCATTAATTTCGCACAAAATAACATCAACGTCTTGCTTTAATTTATCATAAATATGAGTCAATTCATAATAATCAACATCATTATAAATATTCATATTTGATTGATGATCTCGTATTATAATTTGTATACCGTCCGCGATACGCATGAATCGCTCGTACATATCGATCAATAATTTTTCCGACTGCAAATATAAAGTAAAGTACATAATATATAAATTAGAATATTTTTTAAAATTTAATTTTTGTTTAAAATACTTACATCTTTCTTATTCAAAGTTTCTAGTTGACGAACAATTTTATTTTTGATGTCACTGGGAATTTTTTCATTATAACTGAACTGCTTGTTACGTTCGGGGTGCAACCATGCACCATCCTCATTACGCCATGTCTGATGTACATCTTCAATAAGAGTATCGTTATTTTTTGATTTCCATCTGATTGATGCCTACAACAAACATAATGATAACAACAACAAATCAATTAAATGCACTTGCGTTAATATTATTTTATAATATATGTATATGTATATATAATAATTGAAAACGGATATTATAAACGAAAAAATAACCACAAATCAATTATTGCTATTTTAAATTGAAAATTTATATTACATAAAAATAAAATCAACCGGATATAAAAAACTTTAAGACAGAATACGTGAATTAAATAAATATATATCTTATTATGTAGAGGTGTACATTGTACAGCACAGTGTATGGCATAAAAGATCTTTGGGTTCTGTATAGCGTACGCAAATTTTCTATATGTGTAATAGGAATAAATAATCTAAATATCTATTTGTGTATAAAACCATATTATATTTTTCAGTGTACACGCGTATTCCTATTTTGAGTTTACTGCTAATCTGTATTTTAGCAGAAACAGGGTGATCGATAGACCACTGAATGGTGCCGCCTCGGTCTCTAATTATTCACTTATCCAGCCTTTGTCTAAATTTATGGCTAACTAAATTGATAATTAAACATACTAGTTACTGATAGATGTCTCTAATGTTTGTGATCTTATCTGAAAAACCGCTAGGTTGGCGACATCTCCAAATTGAGTTTGATTAGTGTTTGATTTAGTTGCATATTGAAATATTGTGGTTTTTACATCACAATTAAGAATGCTCAGATCATTTTCATTGGGAACTTATTTTCTGTCCAACGCAAAATTTAAGAAACCCTAACGTAAAACGCTCATCAAACAAAAATTGCACTAACCCAAAATCCGACGGCAGATTATCAATTTCAAGAATAAAAATTTAAAAATAACACAAAATATCCGTAAACAAATTAGACCGAAATTCCTTTTGCGTAATTTCCTTATAGCCTAGACGGACATTTGATTTAAGAAAACCGAATTAGCAAAACTATCTATTTAGCCAGGTTGAAATTCAAAAAGCTAGCATTTTACAACCCGATTCGAACTCTCAACTCAGGACAAGCTGTAGTTCATTCAGTTAAATCAACAAGCAAATATTTCCAAAGACGCAAAACAAAATACATTTAAATGTGAGGACCTGGACCCGGAACCATTTTTAGGCAAGAATATTTTCGAAATTTGCAGTTTTTATCTAAAGATATTTTTCTAAAACCAATTCATTCAATTATTTTAGTAAAAATTTTATCTAAAAACAGTTCGTCAAAAAATCTAAAATCATTAATAGAAAAACAAATTGACCAAAACCTAAAATGTTACCACCGTTTAAACTCAACTTTGTTTTTAATATGTTTAATTAATTTTACAGGACAAATTTGATCATTTTAAATAGATTTTCCGAGATTCTAGGAGCTAATGGAATACTAGAACTTTCCAGATGGATTTTCTTGAAGTGTAATTTGATTTTTAAAGGAACACAATCAGCGATGGTGGCGGATTGAACATTTATCCTTTTGCCAAATACTGATTTTATGAAAAGACTTAGACCGTTTAATATTTTGAAACAAATAATTTACTTTAAAAACGACCCGTGCTGGAATTTATCGCACATCCCAAACTTTTGTGACCATCTATACTGGTCATACTGTACACGTAAACGTATGTATAAAAAGAAGCGAATAAACAATTTTAATTTAATTAACAATCGATGAAATCGGAAGGAAGCTCGCGCTCGTGAAGTCATTTACATTATTTATTATGCGTATATGATAATACAAAAACAATAACAAAAATGCATGATTTTAAGGCAGCTCTGTCCAACATATGTTTTATAATGCGACCCAAATTTTACGATATGCAATACAAATCGTTTAATAATATGCCCGCGGTATAAAATTTAACCAGCACAAGTAAAATAAATATTTCTCGCGCACTTATAATATTTTGGAATTATGTATAAATTATAAATTAAAATATTATGTAAATTAGTGGTCAAATATTTTAAATAATTTTCAGCTGTGTGAACAAGTTAATATAAATTATTTAGCCAACAGGTATGCGGGGTGTATAATACGAGCGTCTGAGTTACTTCCGAAACGGAAATTAAACGCGCACGATGACAAATTTCTTATCCCAGCGCACAGAGCCTGATTAAAATTCAAAAATTCCGTATACTTTTTAATACAAGTATACAAAATGAATCGAATTGATAGACGTAGACAGTTTGTCGCCAAACTATACAACACAATTTTATACACAACAAACTAAACCAACACACATATCTATACGATATATACATACAAGTTTATATTTTATATTAAATTGTGTTATGATATATAATATATTTAAAAAATATATATATCCAAGATCTCGCGCAATATTAATTAATCGAGCGAGCGCGCACGATCGCGCATATGTAAATTACGCGTATACAATACACATGAAGTAAATTGATTCATAAGTTTTCTTATTACGTTATATATAGTGCGCGCGTACAATTCTTTTAAATATATTAAAAAATTTCATAAATTACATAAAATATTATGACTATTACTGGAATTCCCGCGAGCGCAAATACTTTTTGTTCGATAATAAAATATGTATGATATGTAGAATTGCGATATGACCCGTTGACGGGCGGGCGTCGAGGGCGTCTAAAATATTACTAACTAGGCCAAATAATATATATGTATAGATGTATATACTTACATATTTAGGAGCATGATTTCGGGCATTCTGCAACGCCGTAATACATTCAGATGCAATTATATCAAATATTCTTTTCATTTGCTCTGTCGTGTAATTTGTATCCTTTTGTGACATGTTGGGTGGCACACACGGTCTACTCCAATCGGCTTCTTTATCTTCCCTGCGATGTCGAACCTGATGGTGATGTGTGGTTGGCGCGGACTGTGTTAAGGATATACAAGCTACCAAAACAAGAACACACAATCGTGTATAGTGTAGACCAAATACTATATAGAAATAAAAGTAATAAAATAAACATAAGTATGTAATTTATACATCATCTCTAATTATTATGTATATACGAGTTATATACAGATCTCATCACACAAAGTAAATAAGATTATATAGGTATATATATATATATATATAATAAAACACAAAAAAGTAATTTATTCTGTCAAGTTCATGGTCGAGACAATCTAAAAAAAATAATAATTTACACAACATATTTTTTCTGTTGTTTTTGTTTTTCATGACAGACAGACTGTACATTGTGTGTTGATGTTATTGTCCACATAAAATAACTAGTTCTTTGATTTAAAATTTAATTAATTTTTTGTACATAAAGAGACAAATTTAATTAGCTCGCGCGAGATCAACTCGCCAGCACACAGTATAAATTGCGAAATATTGGTTTATATAAAGGTATGTTATTTATTTCTTTATATATTTTCTTTAAGACACACAAGCGAAATAAATTTTAGTTTTTAGTTTTTTTTTTGTCATCAAGTTGACTCATTTCAAATTTTTATTTTTATTTTAAATTTGTATATTAGAGTTCCGTTTGTAATGAGAAATAATATCTATATCGTGTAGAACCACAAAAACCAATTATAGTTCCGTGCAGCAGCACGTATACAGGTATAAATATTTATATAAAGGTGTAAAACTTACTTGGACAATATTTTGGACTACGTTTACAACTCCAGCTTATGTATTCCATATCGTTATTATTAATATTTTTAATATGACACTGCTCATTACAATTATTATGATTTAATCTATTGTTAGGACAATTGCATAAATGTTCATCTGGTTCGCGTTTGTAGTTACGTGTGCGTATCGTTGTCTGATCACGATTTACCGAGCATGGTGAACTATCCATATCGTTTGTGTGTATAATATAGTTTTATAAATAAATTAACAAAATATCACAGTTAGTACACAGAGTCTTTGATAAAAAATAATATTTATTTTTTTTATAAAAACGTATAAAAAAAATTTTTAATCAATACACTATTTTTATTATTATGTATAGGAACTCACAAAATATGCACTATTTTATAACAAAAACTTGATTAATTATATATATATATATCACAATAAAATAAATTTACACAAATATTAATTATATATATATATAAGATTTTCACACTTTTTGATATTAAAAATGTTTAAAAAAAATTTGATTTAATATTTATTTTATAATTTATTTTGTATTCGATTAACTTTATTTATGTGTAAACATCATCGTTCAACTAATGATTGGTTCGCTCGCCGGACAATAAATATATACAATCCCAGCCAAGATAACACTTTAGAGTGAGAATTTTTATTTTTTGTTTTGTTTTATATTTTTCAATATATAGAGATTTGTCAATTGAGTATATAACATGCTATAAAAAAAACTGAGCCGGAGCGTTTATGAATGATTAACGAAATGTATTTTTTGTTGATATGTGCCGTCGCGATACTTTGATCGAGAGAGATAGAGCGAGAGAAGAGTAAATCCTTCCGGATTTATGAATAAAAATGAAATGCGTGTGTACGATACACTGCAAAAAATATATATTGCAAAAGCTAAAACTACTTGTTACTTGTTAGCCTCTCTTTTATACGTGTTTTTTTATTATACCTATGTATTTAACAACAAGTCGGCGGCGATTTTTCACTCAAATATAATATACGATTCTCTCGTCTTGAAGACGTTTTTCTTACTAGGAGAATATTAGCCATTTACCACCTGAGTTACCAACAACACAAATAGTTTATGTAGCAGGTTTCTCTTTCTACAATATATAAAAGACGGAAAAAAAATAAAATTCATTGATGAAATTGAAATTTCATTCAACGTCACGTTGTATAAAGAAATGTATGTATGTATTTATATATTTACTACTTATAAAAAACGATACAGTTGAGTCGTTGCCTCTGAATTTATGAGAGTATAACATGTGTACTATGTATATATAAAGGTGGGGATGAATACGATCTTTTAGATTTATATATATATATATATATATATATATATATATATATATATATATATATATATATATATATATATATATATATATATATATATATGCATTATTTTATATTTATACAGAAAAGCCAATCACAATGTGGATGGGTATGGTTCTTTACACTAATTAAGGTCGGGGTGGGGCGTATAAATTTTATATTGTACTTGTACCCAGGTATTTATACAGGTATACCTGACGCAGCATCCGGTTTAATCCTAAATATGTATAAGAAAAATTGTTATGCTCGCTTTCTCATAACATTTCCAATAAATTGCACAATGAACATATAGTTACATCGGAAATACCGTAATATAACCCATTCGATGACGCATTTATTGTATGTGGCAAATGTTTCAATTAGAATTTATCTGATGCACATATTAAACATATTTATATTAGACTAAATATTAGATCATCAATTAAAACACAAAATCATAAACAACTCATATCATATAGACAGCACAAAAATCCGCAAACAAAAATTCCGTAATTTAGTTATAAGAAAGGTCTTGTGTCAAAACAATAATATAAAATGATAATTAATTAAACGCTTATCAATTGAAAATATATTTACGTTAGTCGTATCCACATATACATGTTGCACAGTAATGCCGTGTATCAAAACGATAACGTTTTTCTTATAACGACATGATACTTAATAAATTTTAGTATAACAATGAGTACATATGTATATTCTTTATTCAAATTTTATTGTAAGGTTTCTATCTTACGCTCTGTTTTCAAAATGAAATCTTTTAATAATATTCAGACACACAACATACGGAAATTTTACTATTACATCTTATTAACTTTAACCGATCGCCTGAAGTGTGCAGAAATTAGGATTTTTTATATGCAGGTTGGGTTTTAGGTAAGTCTATATGCTTGTTAAAACAACAGTGGAAACTCCGCAATTGAGCAATAGCGGAAAACCCAAGTGTACGCGAGTTTGTGGTTAAATTTGCTGCTTCATTACATTAAGATCTGAAGTTTAAAATATAATTACGAAAGCGTTAAGCATTTCTTTGTATATTTAGTTAGTTAGGAATTGGAATACCACGTAACCTGATTTTTAGCTAAATTGTGTTCATTATTTCATTCTTAGCTCGTTATAGATACGATTCAGGACAATTTCTCGTTAAATGTGTTGCTTATGTTGTCGTACACATTCGTTGCCACTTTCGATTATAAAAACGTTTATTTTTATTTTGCAAACCCCGTGATCTGGAGTGATATAATGCCTCAGTTGAGACATGGTCTCTATAAAAACATCGGCTCGTTAAGCTAACGTAAGAGATTTTAACCATAATTGCCTTTTATAAACCGCTTCGACAAATTGTTGCCCGAGCTTTAATAAAATGAATAACCGAGACAGTTTCGTTCAATGATATATGTATATAGGAATTAAGGAGATGAATGGTAGCAGAAGGCGATATATAATAACATTTGTGCATCATTATCACCGAATGTCTCGCGAACTAGTCCAGCGCATTAGCTGCAAAAGCAATCATAGGCGTCCAACGGTAAATTCATTACAAATTAGCACATTTTGGTGCGAACTTACATAAACGAGTCAATCAATCAAATGTATTTAACTAGTTACGGTAATAATACTTTCAGGTGGATTAGATTCGGCAGAAGCAAGACCGTGCCCGGATATACACATATAACTACGTACATAGAATAATCTATAGAATCTTCTAAATGCGAACATTTATAGCCAGTAAACGAATACTACGAATAAACAAACTGGTAGAGATTAAGCAGTTTTACAGATTATCAGATAACGATGTAATATTTAATGTGGATAAATATATTTTTACTATTGAAATTTGAATCCTCAGATATACTATACAAGCGCGAACGGAATAATTTCATTACAGAAGCGTATCGAGCTCGCAGCCAAAGACCTAAATCAGTGCGTTAATTAAACCATTTCTTTGTTAACACCAATTTTTATTGAAAATTAATTTCTAAGGGGCCACATGAACAAGCCAGTTTGCATAGGACTTCTTAAAATGTGACAAAAAGCAACTTTAGTCTTTGGTGGCAGCACTTAGTTTTTCTCGGTTAGGCTAAACGATGCTCAGAAACTACATACAGTGAATACGAGTGCGAACTATTGACCGCTTATTCAGGAATCAAACATTTTCAAAATTTCATAGAGACGAAATTTTACTCTGTCCACTAATCACAAATCACTAATCTACGCGTTATAGCAAAATATAAGAAAGGCGTCGCAACGACAGATTCGAAATTTGCAACGATTACGTTTAGTTTATTACCGAATTTTCTCACAAAACCGGTGCAATTATCAAAGTGGCACAGATGCCATTAAGTATAGGTCAAATTTCTTCAACTTTTAATTTCAATATGATATTCAAATTTTGACAGGGTCTACTCGCTACATTTTCTAAATATTTAAACTATAGTATGTAGTTTTTGAGCTAAAAATGCAAAACGGTATTCCATTGAATCATCGAGTTTTTGTAATGCCCAAGTATGAAAGCAAATTTTAAGACGAGTTCGCAGCAAAACACGAACCCTACCATTTCATATACACGTAAATAAGTGCATAAAATGTTCAAACATTGTAAGAAATCCCCTGTTCTCTGTACAGAAATGGCTTATTTGATTGACCAAGCAATTAGCTATCATTTCCGTATAAACTATCTGGGAACAACTTTTGACATTTTGACGATTAAAATTTAAACTATACTCAGTCAAGTTTAATTAGAAATTTTTTCAAAAAATCGTAAGTACCACTGTTCTCCATTCAAAGCTGAGACTTGACGATTGGACAGACATATGGCCATCATTTCTAAAGAGAAGCAAAACTTTAGTAATTTTTATTGCAACTCAATATCTAAACACCTCTCAAACAAGTAAATTCATTTTTAATTTCTTTAACGTAGTAAAATAAAGTGTAGTATCATGAAAATTTTTGATCTCGAGATTTTTGCAAATTTATCATTCGCAATATCACCGAAGTCCGAAAAATAAGTTTTCATAAAGTTCTATGTGTGTCTGTCTGTCTGTGTGTGGTGCTGTGCAGACTAAATATCAACGTCCTCTCTACAGCCGAGATTTTTGACCGAAATCGGTCCACCGGAAGTGGCACTTCTATAAGAGCTTTTTTGCAAATATTTTGAAAAGTATATAATTTATGAGAAAAATGGCTAGGAACTAAATGATTCTCAAGTAAATTGCGACAATATCGACTCAAATCAGTTTTCCAAAATTTAAGCGGAAATGACGATTAACGACAAAAAACTGTTTTTAAACAAAAATTTGGCCTCCGTACAGTCCAGACGGTTTGACTGATTGGGATAAAATTTCACACTTAAGCTTTTTTCACAAATTTGGAGGATACTAAAGCTTTTCTCATAAATTAGGAGATTTTTGCGACATGTGATGAAAATCTGTGTACCGGAAGTGGCGGCTTTTTTAATTTTTGCAATGATGTTGAAAAGTATAGCTTTTATAAAAAAAAAACAAAGAATTAAAAGATTCAAATAAATTTAAAGTTTAAATGTTCACCAACGCACCTTGTTGGTTTTCTGCAAATTAAGCGAGAATAATGATTTTTGATTATGCAAAACAGTTTTTATCAAACATTCGGTATAGGTTCAATTTTTTGTAAAAGAAAGTCGGGTGTTGGCCACAACATAATCACCCTCCGTTTTTTATTGGAAGAAATTTCTCGCTCCTCCGTTTAGAAATGGCGTACAGTAACAAACCCAACATATGTTGTGGTGAAATAACATCTGTAAAAAAATGGTTTATTCATAATTGAAGGAAATTTTGTCTATTTTATGAAACTAAAGATCGTTTTATTTTATTTGGTTACTTTTATGACGTTGTTAGTGAATACAATAAAAAAATTCTAAGTGTGAAAAAATGCTAATTTTTAGACGCAAACAAAGTTTCCTAATAATTCGTTCGCAAATCCAACTTAGCCATGTTATAAAATATTAGAAACCGAATTCTTCTTGACCAAGCATAAATCTGAAGAAATGCAAAGTAATGTAAAAGTATGCAATCAGCTATCAAAACACACGACAAGTTAATCTATTAAAATACCATTACCGACTGGTAAATCATCGATAGGAACGTAAAAATTGTAGCATTTCATGCAGGTTCGCTGATAGTTTAGATGAAATTTTCAAAATTGGAGCTAGATTTATTTTGGTTTCAAAGCGAATCATATCTGAAGAAAATTTATTTATTTAGTTTTGTTTTATGATCACTCAGTTAAGCCAAAAATCTGCTAGAATTTTATTTGGGATGTCATGGATATGTTATTGATTTTTTAATCTGATTTGTTGGCGTTTGGTTTTCTACCCAGATTTGAAGTAAAGAGAGCACATTCACAATCACAACTAGCAATTTTTTTGAAAACTCAGTAATGCGTGCATTATTACTGTAATGTATGCAGTAAAGAGATGGTAACTAGTGACATTGATAATTATTATTTGTCATTAATCTTGTACTACCAACATTTTCTCCCGAGAAGAACACACATTTTTTGTCGCGTCTTTACAAAGTTTGTAATTTGGGTTTGCGAATAAATAATTGGGAAAATACTCTTTTAGATAATTGTTATTTTACGGAATAAAAAACCAAATAAAATAAAATGTATTCTCGTATTGGAGAGATGCCAAAATTTCCTTCAATTATAAAATATTTTTTGAAAGACGATATTTCAATAAGATACAAACTGTTAAACTCATTAAAGTCTTCTAGTTTCATTCAAAGAAATTTAATATGCCATTTCAGATACTATCGAAACTTGAATCCAAATCTTAATAGAAATCGGAGACAATGGACATTTAAAATTTTCACCCAACTCATAATATTTGAATTGAACCTCAACTTTAATAATTAATCGTACATTTAAAGAAATATTGATTAGAAATTAAAACAATTAAGGTAAATTGCAACGTATAACAATTACGTATAGTAAAAGCCACGTGTTTCCAGAAGCTTGTTTGAAATTTGTATATGTTTCCAACTGAAACCATCAAACTCAACTCGATATGCTTTTAACATGTCTCAAAAAGACTATCTAATTTGTCTTTCGCTACGGCTGCATACACAAAAAGCAGCACATTTCTTTTTGGGGATCTATTATGAAAAATACGATTTTTTTAGGTCTTTCATTTTGATATTATGAAACATCCTATTCCCATTTAATAAGCTCTGAGTAGAACGATTCGACATATATTAAATAAAATGCAAACGTTCAATACTAGCCGGATATCATTTGCTATGTGACAATTGGCAACTGAAAAGTAACTCAAAATTTAATCAAAGCAAACAAAGAATGCGATTAATTTTAATGTCATAACAAATAATTTTGAAAAATATAAAATACGTTTTCGACGTAAATATTTCTTATTTTTGAGTTTCTTTACCCCCTCTGGATTGTATTATTTAATTTATTTCATTCAGTTTTTTGTGATATACAAAGAAAAAAGCTGATGAATGCAATTATTCTTGACAAATTCATAATTGGCTTTTCGTGTCAAGATACCAACCCATAAAATTATAAATTTCGAAAAAGTTGCTCTAGTGGACAATAGGATAACTTTGCATAGAGTAATGTTATTCCTACTCCTACAAAAACTTGGAATTAACTATTCTGGTTGGAATGAAACGTATCAAAGTAAGGCGCTTCCAGATTTTATATTTTTAATGCCCCCGTTTCTTAGAATGCTTTTCTAAGAAACCTGCAACTAGGACAATTGATAGTTTTTTTTACTAGCCACAACCGAGTTTTAGTACACATAGTTTGAGAACCATACAGCCTTAATGCATTGAAGGCATTGTTTGCACTTTTTTGGCGACTCCTGGTACTGAATGATTGAATCGAATTAAAACAACTCAGATTTACAGCATTTAAGCTTTTGTCACGTAGATCTAATGGCAAAATATTTTACCGTTTTGCCTAGCAGATTATTGACAAACAAACATCCAAAGTTCAACCTGACCTTCGAAATAATGCAATTTAGCATAATCATCTTAATCAAATAACCGGACAGGACCACTGCAGCCATGAACTTAACTTTCGTTATAAAACATTTGCACAATTTCTCAGGCTACTGAGAACTGAAGCAACTTGAAACAAGTGAAATTATTTTTATATATCTTTACCTTATTTAATGTTGGTACCTCAAAAAACTTTTCAAATATTGAAGCTTTCGCTATTCCCTCATATATGCTAAATGTAAAAATTTGAGTAATTTTTACGCTTTCGTGTCGGCACACAAAGTTCCTTTATCATATTGCTATATGGCTCTTCGTCAAATGCTGGAGTTGAATTAATTGAGTAAGTTGGGTATATCTTCATCATTAACAGCACCGCGGTTTATTTTATTTTTTTATAAGGCAATACACGAAACACTAGTTTCTTTAAATATACCGCTCTTATTTTCTGCTAAACGTATGTTTTGATTTTCGATTCTTTTTTTCAACTGACCGGAACATAGTATTAAAATTTGTTTTAAGCTCTGCCACCTATAAAAGTATTAAGAATAAATTATTTTTATTAACATAAATGTTATTGAAATTCATTAACTTCTTTAAATTTCAATAATCAAACCAAGAAATTTAATGAAATATGTTTAAACTCGTACCATAATTTCGGACAGTGGAAATATAAGCCCAAATGGAGTCTTCTAACCAGGAAAATAAACTTAATATGAATGAGTAACGTAAAAAATTCAGTGAAATGGCCAAAAACTTTCATTCACAAGGATTTTTAGACTCAGACTCCGATAGTATCTAAATATTTTATTTATTATTGATCCAACGGCCGCAAATTAATTCTTAGGCTGCTTACTAATAGTTGGGTAAAACTAAATTTTAAGAAAAAATTTCGGAAAACTCAATTATTTTCAATAACGGCTGCAGGCTATACTTTCTATCAGTTTTGTCCATTGATCATTCTCTTGGTGGTTTGAGGTTACACCATGTTCTTAAAAGATGAGCATGACTGTAAAAATACTTTTTATTTTTATACCTAGATGATTAATTCCTAATAGTCGTTGATACGAAACAGTGCAAAACAACCCACTTCTGATGTTTAATTAAAATTTGATAAATAAAGTAAGATTTATCAATCTTCAAATATTACTAATCGAAGAATGAGAAATCTAAACTAAGATTATAATTAACAACAACAAAATTGCAATGCTATCCCAACCCAGAATTTAATTCCAAAAAAATTAATTTCGATCTCTCTTGAAATTTCATTATAGTTCAGATATTTTCAAATTTTAATTAGGCACCTAAATTTTAATATGAGAATTGAAAATTAAGTAAAAATGTAAGAAAAGCTAAAATAAAATTAACTGATTTAATCTAATTTTGTGTAGTGAAGTGGGCGGTTTCGCTGATGTCGAGGTAAAACTTAAAGCTATTACTCGATTTGTTTAAGAAGGGAGCTATGATGATTTTAGCCAGCGCGTGGATATAGTCTTTATAATAAAACGAGTTATTCTAAGAGTAAATGTACATACACCACAATAATAATACCCTTAATAGGCCACTTATAAACCTAGACAAACCAGGCCGAATTTCTTTATTTTAGAAACTCGCAATTACTCTCATTCAAACAGCTCCGTTTACAACATGCAAATGGGTTTTATATTATGACAGTATTAAGTAGAACACACACATCGCTAGCCTTTGATAACCCTAAACAGGTCAGCCCGAATATCCGATGGTTCATTTTAGAAACATGACACCACTCTGATTAAACCACCACAATTCCGTTCAAAACACAAAATGTTTTAGCAATGATATTACAAAGTCGAATAACTTATAAGTTATTTGCAGCCTTTACGAACTTGACCAGACCTCTAACATTGCAATATTTGTTTATTTTATTTTATTATAAAATTTCAATTAGAATTAAACATCATTCATTTTATAGTTGCAAGCTCATTCTTATAATCTTTTAAAATTCCAAGCGCAATGCTTTCCTGCTGAATAGTTGGCTCAGTTATCGAGAAATTTATTTTTTAAATTAAATTCTGGGCTGAAACTACAAGGTAATTTTTGTCAATGAATTACATTCGTTAAGATTGTCCTGACAAATATTTGTAATTCGCAATTCATTATTTTGAAGGTACATACGTCTATAGTACCAAATTTAATATAATGTTTCTTTGCCAATGTTTATATTTTTACCAGAATCATTACTTGTAAAGGTCTCGCCTTACTAAATATAACTTTGAAATAAACATTACTCCTCTTTGAAATTATCCAAAAGAATGCCACCCTTAATACGAACGATAACCAACCTCCTTTAAAGTTTAAGTTATAACATCCTTAGGTGTTATTAATTTTTTCTCCCTGAGAGGATCTTTACCTATTAAAGAATTGCAATACTCCTTTATTACTCGCAGTATTCAAAAATAAATACTCGGCTGAACTTTATCGTTATCATTATTCCATAGGTATACTTAAATCGTTTTGTATAACGTTATTATACCTACATGATGTTATAATAAAGTGTTACGTACGTGAACTGATAAGCTTCGAAAAAAACGGCGGATATTATGAAAAAATAAAATACTTGGGGCGAAGTAAACAAATCAAAAAGTCTTAAAAGATGGAATTTCGAGAGAGCGGACCGTCTAAAAATTATTTTAAAATTCCATTTTCATGAAACATATCGAAGTTCTCCATCCAGCTCTGTATATTTCATTTTAGCGCAAGAATCACTTAGAATGGTTGTGGTTATCATCAATATAGTCATAATGTTTAGAAGACTGCAATCATTGAAAAATATTCGTTTGATAAACTGATAAATGTATATCAACGCATACCATATGCATGACACATGAGGATATAGACTATTTTAGCCTATAAATCAGCAAATAAGTTCTAAAATATAAATTATCAATCACACGCGCATTTTTATTTACGCCATTCGTAATATTTACGTTAGTGCATTGTTTACCAATAATTGATACAAAATTATCGCTTTACGATATCGTTAGTTATAAATTTGTCATATTGTTCCTCTACCTAAAACACAACAGCGATTTTTTAGAACGTCGCGTTAAAATTATTTTTTAACAGCTACTCTTAATCTAAAACGACGTGGTATACCATATTACATTGTGTATTTGTGGTAATTTGTACAAAAAGCTTACATAGTAAACAACAACCTCGAATTTACTCGAAATGATCCTTTGTCGAGCATCGAAATATCCAAATTACCATTATTGAGCGGCTTATAATTCGATTGCAAATATCAGTTATATAAACTATTATGAACACACACAGAGATTATTAAACTAACAGGTCATCAGGCTGTATAAATTATTTCATTCATTGATATAGCACACAACGTTCATAAACTTTTTGTATAAAATAAATTCGTGTGGTGCAAATAAAATACTGAGAGTAAGAAACTGCGCGTGTACCTAAAACATCTATTCTACAAACTAAGTATATAGTTTGGCACCCAAAACTCATTAGAAATTAATCAAGCACATATACAATTCATATTTGTTGTTATTTTGGTTTAATCATGATAGGTGTCGAAAAACAAGAAAATCCTCAGTCACACGTTAACATTCTAAAAATAGTTCTTGGAAATAAGCACTCTCTTGGTCTACGTATATATAAAAATTTGAAGATTACTCATGGTATGTTGAAATTGTATACGCGTAACAACTTTTATATTCATT
Organism: Nephrotoma guestfalica; assembly: GCA_963691935.1. Classification (NCBI taxonomy): domain Eukaryota; kingdom Metazoa; phylum Arthropoda; class Insecta; order Diptera; family Tipulidae; genus Nephrotoma; species Nephrotoma guestfalica. The sequence continues at coordinate 4,679,238 of OY829915.1, read as the reverse complement.
TATAGTTGGTACATCTTGGCGCCAAAAAATTGTTAAAACAAATCCTAAAATGAAAATAGTTGACCTCTTAATCACGATTGTTTTTCTCAGTTATTTTGAATTGTCACTCTGCTGGAATTTCTTGAGTGTTAAATTTGCATTTAATAACAATTGATTATAAGCGTGACATTCAAAAATATTTGTAATTGAACTTGTAGACACAAATACAGTGAAACCTGTTTAGTTTAACAGTTCAAAAGACTTTATTTCACTGTCACCAATACTTCTTAACAAAATTGAACCTTGTAACAAACAATAGAATGCCTTTAACTGGGACCTTATTGGGGCCTGCCACTTACAGAACGGGCCAACATATAAAATTTTTCTTCGATTTGTTACTGAGTTGGTTAATATGTTGGTTCTACTATATTACACAATAAATGACCGTATAATTAAACAAATTAAAAAGTTTCAAATTAGCTATACATTATCTCGCTTAAATTGTATGCATACCTACTGGAATTCAATGTACGTCATTGCGTTTATTTAAATAAGAATAACTACAGATTGAAATATTAAATACGATGATCCCAAATACAGTACAAAATCTTGTACCACTGTTTGGTCATGATGTAGTCTTAAGGTTCCACGGAAATAGTTCACATGAGATGAAACTGCTTGGAAATGCCTTGTAAGAAAATTGTTTATCTTTCATTGTTAATTTCCAAAATCTTATGAGTGCAGGGAAAATCCAAAATTTTAAAATGCGTCACAAAATGGTAAAACAGTATGAAGTTATAAAACAAATTGATACAAGGTAATTTCCAAAATTTTAAATGTCATGCTATTTGGGTACACAGTAATTTTGTGCACTGAAATTTTAATCACCCTGTATACACAAAGCCTTTCGAATGGATATTTGTTTGATAGAAATAATGTAACAACTGAATCATATTGAAAACTGATTCATTAAATTTCCGAAGAAGTATGTTCTACCAAATTTATGTTATCTTTCTACGTATACGTGTAGTAGAACCATAACAACATAAAAGAATTCCCTAATACTCAAAAACAAATTTTTTTTATTTTGATTTTTACTTTTATTAAGAAAAATAATTGAATTTGGTACATAATTGAATATTTCTTACACGTTCTCTGCCTACCAGCATTCGCATGACGTGCAAGCATATTTCCAAAAATTAATTGTGAAATCATATGAATCACGTGTGATCAAGCGAATGTGATGTGTCGAATAGTTTAATCTAATACTAAACGAAACCTATGCAACCTAAAAGCAAATCGAGTACGCAAGGAATTCTGTCCGGAAACAGAAATCCTCCGACAGGTTCCATTAGTATGCATCGCGTCTTAAGTCACTTGCACATAGCAGTGCCATCAGAAAGCGAATGTATGAATAGGTCCCATGTTGTTGAATGATACCCATGATTCTACTGCTAACCTTTTAAACCCTGTTTTGATATTGATTATAAATCTCTATAGCCATATATAATACCCCAGAAATACTCGACTCAACCGACATGGCCGAAAAAATAAAATATGTGGTCTGATAATACAATTATACTCGACACGATTATGGAGTCCAGGAAACTATAGAAATAATTTCTAAAAAAGTTTGTTTGAGCGAATAAAATTAGTAATTCGCGTTATATGTAAATATTACCTATAAGTGATATGGGGCGGGAAGAAAAGTGTTACTCCATTTGCCTGGGTTATAATTTTTTCAATCAATTTATTGAAGCAACTGAACTGTAAGCAACCGAATCCGCGTAATCAAATTGCACAGATGCCTCTAAGACGTCTTCATTATACACATCAGCAGCACAGATAGTATACATCATGGCAACAGTGATTCAAACTCCCTTCCACTTTCTAGGAATTACGAAATATGCCGTCTGTTTACCCACCTCATATAATCGATTCCAATAAATCCTGCGTTATAATATTGACGCTTTAAATATTCAAGTTAACCGAACCAACTCTGAAGCTATTAAAGAAACCCTCTAAAGCTATGAAAGAATTCCACAATGACGCGAGGAAATACTCCAACCGACTTTGCTGAAGGAAAAATAGCGCGCCATTCAATGAAAGAAATCGGTACCGCTTATCATCCAAAGAGCATCGCAATTTGCAATAAATCTAAGAGTCGTAAATGGGTACTAACCTAGTGCACTAGAGAGCATCTCATATCTTTGCATCAGTTCGATACCAAAGTAGAAATAACACCATCCCAGGCTCAAAATTATGATGATGGGCTGAACCTAGTACCAAATAACAAAAATTACAAAGCACCTGGTGAGGATAACAATCCGCCACGAAATTCTCAAGGACGGCGACAATCAACTCCTGAACCTTATATCACTTTAAAAAAGGGAGATCGGCAGTACTGGATGGATTGGATGAATATGGTACACACCCTGTGACAGCACCCTGATTCTTCTTCAAAACCGATAATCATGTCTACAGATTTTTTAATAATTTATCGTGTCATACTCGGTTTGTATCACTTGACATATCTTTAATTTTGTGCCAAAATTAATCGCTCACCCTGACCTTCATATTTTCATAAGTGAAGCTCAAACAACTTGCCTGACCATAATGCACATTTACTATAGTGACTTGTTACGATATTAGAATATTCCTCACAAATGAGTTCTTGAAACAAAATTGCTTGGGGATTTCTGGTCTAAAGCAACAAATAGTGAATCATTTTAGGGAGATACATATTTACAAAAAGGTTTGAGAAATAAAACTAGCCGCGGGGTTTTGATCTATTAGAAACCAATAGATTAACGACTAGTAAAAGATTTGCCAATTTGGAGTTGATAAAAATTTCAGCAATATTATTTGCTAGAATCATGATCACCACACGGAGAGAAGTCCTCGAATATATTGGCAAGGGAACCGAACTAAGCATTTTTAATTTTAAAAAAATATTAAACCTCCTGAGTTTATCTTTACTTTGAAACTTGGAGCAGAATTGAATTATCCGCAATTACGAAAAATTACACATTTAATTTGGAAAACACAGGGATTGCATGTTTAAACAAGAGAATATTGACTTTAAAGCACACAATCAATACTATTCACTGTTAAACAGCCCGCTGGAGACCCAAAGTGCGAAATGGTGCCTGATCCATAAAATGGCAAAAGGTTAAACCGCATGCTGGTGTTTCAATATTGGTGATCGTAAAAAACAATCTGAAGCTGATACCTTGCTCAGAGCTTGACCAGGGTTTACTAAGCTACAAAAGTCTAGAAATGCAGACAATTCTTTGCTTGACACACTGATGATGCAATCCTGAAACTATTTATTGTTGCAGAAAACTCAAATCCAACGGAATGACCGGCTTAAAGTTGTTATATTGTTTGATATTCTTAAACAAATAGCTGTTGATTGATTCCAAAATATCCTAAGTGTCATGGTATAAAACACTTTATCTAGAAAGGGCAAATTACTTTAATGAAATTATAACTCCACATAAAGTTTTGGAAGCCTATTTATCTACATCGACAAAATAATCACAAATGATATTGAATCTTTAAAGAATGTTCGATTGAGATTTGGGATAAAATGATACAACCAATACAGAACCGCGGCACGCAGCATTTCATTGCAAAAGAGATCTCCTGCTATAGATAAACAACAATAATTTAGTAAACCTAAAAATTTTGTTTTGTTAAACTACATTAAGTGGTTTTGATAAGGAGTAACATTATAGATCCAAGATGTAAATTTACAGCAAAAAAGCTATCGCAAACTTGATAATCTCTGTCTTTAGCGGTTACATTCCGACCAAGAGACAATGAAAAATGATGATTTTTTGATTTTTGCAAGAGTGTAATACTGAACTTTTATAGATGGATTACAAGAACAAGAGATTTTCTAAATTTTGTAGAAATGAAAATTGTATACCAGAATTTAGCCACTGGTTTCAAATTTCTTTTGATTTTAGTAACCCAACTAAAAAACTCACACTCTGATTCTATATTTCCATTACGAAAAGCATATATTGGGCGATTAAGCTCCACACTGTTTGCATCATGATCAATGAATGATTTTACTCATCATATATGACGAACGCTTGGAGAACTTGAATGCACCATTTGTACACAAGGCCTTGATTTTGCAATCCGGATATTCGAATATCCAGACATTCCAACCAATTTTGACTATTAGATCGTATTTAATTTTAAAAACCTGCACTCCGATTAGCTTTATACAAATATTATACGCACATATATTAAAATAATTAAATTCAATATTTGTATAAAATTAACCAGATTATTCGTTCTTAAAATGTATCAGCATCTTAATTAAAATATCGGTTAATATTAACTTGCTAACTAAAAATTACTTTTGATGCCGAATTTCATGAAAAAAGTAACTTAAATGATTAAATGTCAATTTGTACAAAAGAAAAACGAAGTAAAATTACGGTCCAAAATCATCTATAAAATTAAAAGAATACTTTTAAGAAATCATTTTTAAAGTTTCACTGAGCAGTAACACTCATGTGGTTCTCGAGAAGAACCAAATTGAGCAACTCATTCCACTTGCAAAGGGATGTCCATGCTTTTGACAATATTAGTTCAGTTGTGTTCCGATCCACAAGATATAAGGTGCTATTTTAGAAACCTGTGGTATTTATTCATTTCGTACAACTCCAATTTCAATTCGTAGTTTGATTACGAGTAGTTTTTGGTTCTTTTTTCAAATTATTCGAATATTCAGGACATCCGAATAATTTTTTTATATTATTATTCGATAGCTATGCAACAATGTCAAATAATTACAAACTCTATCTAATCCCAGTAATAACTAAGCATAAATAGTCATCAATTAGTATACATACTCGTATATGTGATTTGATTATTACGATTAGAAGAATAGTTCAGGACTTTATCACAGTTTCTGATAAAATCAATTGTTAATTGATAAATTGTACGAATGCTGACGTAAAAATATTAATCTTGCTTTTAATTTATCTTCATCATGGTCATTCATTTTAAAAGGGCTCGACGAATTTGATTTGATTTCCAGAATTTTACAAATTGTGATAAAACTAAAATTCATTAAATCATTGTCACACGATTTACTTCTATTCAGTTGAAAACAAACCGATTCTTCTGCTTATTCCAATTTGTAATTTTTAGCATATTACAAAATATTCCGCAATCAAAGTGAAAACTCGTCAATTGATTTAATCGAATTAATTCCATATAGTACAATACAAACTGTTACATCCATCCAGTATACAAAATAACGAAAGTCCAACGAAAACAAATTTAATTTTCAACATGTTTTATAAAGTCCCACGACGCAAATTAAATACAAAACAACAACACTTACTGGTAAAGTGTACATAAAATCAAAAAGTGTAAGGTGAACGTTGATACCTTGTGGTTGTGATTCAGGTCGGAAATATTTTGAATTTTTGTAGAAAAATCTACTTATTATACACAACATAAGAAAATTATAAAGTTTTTTGTTGCTTTCTTGTTCATTATTTACCTCGTTTGAATTTGCAATTATATTCAAGACGCAGGTCTCTCCTTCAACAATATAAAATAAAATACGACGACATTAAAAGCAATATAATTTCTCAAAGTAATGCTCTCGCGCGGCGCAATGTACACCGCACGTCGCGTATCCGCCAATATATGATACAGTAACAAAAAGTGTGTTGTGTGATGCAATAGCGTCATTATTTCAATCAATCATTCCAGAGATGTGTTTATAGAAGACACACAGCCACAAACACGCTTTATTGAATAAACTAATAAATTAAAAGATCATCATGATCATGATCATGATGATGGAAATTTTCACGTGACACGTAATACAGAATGATTCATCATTATTGTAGATTAAAAGAGCATTATATCTCGCGTGGTTATTTTCCTCGACTTTTTGTTGTTTAATGTTTGTTGTGATTTTACGAAATTGATAATTTGCCATTGGAAATTTTAAGAATTAGACAAGTAAAAAAATACCGTTTCGATGAATAAAAACGATATAGTTATGCAGGTAACGACTCGTGATACACGTAGATTTCATATGACAATTATATGGCGATCGTAAAATTGGACAAATTGCTGATTACAAAGTTTCAGATCTCTTACGTCAGTTAGATTAAGGACAAGGGAATTTCGTTCCTATCGCCCTTTCACTTTTAAAAAGTAAAACAAAATTATTTCCATAAATCTCGTGTTTACGTTCATGTTAAGACGATACTAAGTTAAAATACCTACTCGTATAGTTAAAATAAATAAATCACTTGATAATTACCTTACCATTTCAAAACACCAAAATTCACTTGTAAAACTATTCAGGCGGTATAGTGTCATTCAATTTGTATTATGGTAAGTACACAAAAAATTAGACGGTAAGCAATAAATATTTTAGCACCTCAAATTTTAACAAATTTGCCTTAAGCAAAGATATAAATGCTTATTCAATGCGGCAGAATAGAACATTCGAGTAAAAAAAGGAAATTTATACGAAAATTCCTTCCAATTCGATGTCCAAATTAAAGGATGTCGTAAAATATGTTAGAATATCGGAAGTAGAACTAAGTTTTTCGATGGTGTAAAATAGAAGAAATTTTGTTTCCCGTTCTTATTTTTAAGAAACAGTTGAAACCAAAACCTTTAGCGTGACACCTTTGAGAAATATGATGATTTATTTGGGATGAAGTAAAAAAGTAAGAATCTATGTCAAAAATGTACGTAAACATGGAAGTTAAACCTTTTTCAGCATGTGAAAAAATCAAAAACATGTTTAGCTAGGTGTACCGAATTCAAATATGTATAGAACAAACATAGGTTATGTTTACTTCTACAATCCGAGTGATGTATAGAGACGTTGCGTTAGTATCAGAATGTAGTGGTAGAACTAATTGAAGAACAAACATGAAATACTGGTATTCATTCATCTATCACTATGTCGTTGTGTGTAGTTGATTGTCTAGTAGTGTATTTGCTTTAATAACAGTTATACATTTCTATAGACCAAAAATATGAGGACAGCTAGTTTGTTTAAAGGATGACCGCATTGTAATGACGAACAATGAGTCAGTTATAACGGTAATTTATAATAATTTAAAATAAATTAAATTTCCACACTTCATATATGTAATCGTATTTGCAAACTCGGACAATTCTATATGCCAAATCATACAATAGACTCACACAACCTTGTACCTAACGTACTTTTGATAAAACCGAATGTACCAAATGTTTGCCATGGAAATTTCAAAAAATAAACGTCCTAGAACGTAGTTCGATCTAATCCACAGGATGTTATTACTTATTACAGATTTTATAGGCTTCTCAAACTCGTTAATTTCAGATATTTCTGTATATGTACACAATCCTTAAAGAAAAAGGAAATAATCAGACTTAAATAGCCATTTTTCTGCATTTTATGAAGATATGCTGGGGCACTGTTTTTTAACTTCAATTGTTTAAATCATTCCATAGCTAAGTCACGATTATTGAATCGAATGGTGTAAAGCCGGATTTACACGATTTACTTTCGATTGTCATCGCAAATGAATCATCCAAATTGAAAAAAGTAGAAAATATTTCGCTTGGTTCAAAGTTTACTAATTTTGAAGCTTTCGGATGCTACAACCGCGATGTTTTTAGAAAATGAACCAAGCCACATTAACACAAAGACTCGTTCGGTAGATCTTTGAAAATCACAAAGAATTTATAATTCATTCGCTTATCAATATTTTAAATTGCAAATGTTAGATTTTGCCAACGTTAGTAAATATGACAAATCTGGTTTTAGGGCTAGAGGATACAACTTTGTATCTCTCATAAAAATAGCGAAACGTGGGTTTAAATCAAATAAAGTTTAACCACTTACTGAATTAACATTCAACCTTTTCGAACTTTCTCACATACATTATCGAACATTAGTTCTGTGATAAAATATCCATTTCTAAATTTCGACAGAATAAAATTGTTAAACAAATGTTCTTTCTCTAGCACCTCGGCCTGTCAACCTTTCCATGACAGAGACAAAGCAAACCAAACTGAATTGCCAACGGTACAGTCGTGCTCTGTCACACTTTATGCCTCGTTGTGACAGTGTTTTAATATGTTTTCCTTCCGCTATGCCGACTTTGCAATAGCTCGGTAACCGAGGAATTTAAATTACCCATTTGTATTTAAAATTTATTAACTAATAAAATATATAAAACAAATAAGTGAAATCGGGAATCCTTGCTCTATACATGTTAGGGACATATAACATCGTTATAGAACTTGACAGAACAAATCGGTCTGATTTATTTATTACATTACTATAGAAAAAAGAATTACATTAGACTTACCCCAAGTATACTATTGCGAGATGCAACAGGAAATTTATGTTTTCTGAAAAAAATAAAAGGATTTCGATTAGTAATGATCGTTTTAATCAATTTCTGAAAATTTTAATCAAGATTTATCTTAACTTCGTGACGAATATATGAAAAATGTATATAAGGTTTAATCAACCTTGCTTGAAATCGTGCACAACTGAAAATTCAATGGAAAAATAACCGCAGGCGTATCATCAAAACTGTACTTTGGGGAAAAACTTAACAAATTCATTTTTACAATATCACCCGTATTGATCATACTTCTAATACACGATATACTTTCAATGGATTTGGAAATTCCCTAATGCAAAAGTTACGTCATTTGAGTAATAGTCTATAAAGAATTTGAAAACAATTTACCACTAATAAACTATTACGGTCTTGCATCGTTATAAAAATGATTATAATATACAAAAACAATTTAGGAATTTCGGTACTTCGTACCCTTTACAATCACGAATAGATATCCCTTTAAGGTGATCATATCGTCATCTAAATATCACGAAATTACTAGAAAAATTCGGGACAAATACAAAATTATGTATTCCAAAACACGTAAATCAAAATTATAACATTTACGTGCATCATATAAAATATGTGAAATTACACGTAATAATTTATTTGGTGAATCCTCAAATATTTATCGAAAACAATTGTCATGCTCCTTCCAAGAAAACAGTCAAGGTATATTATTCACAAATACCGTTAATAAAAAAATATTCGCCGGTAGTTTTAATTTTTATCATAAGACGTAGGTATAAATAATTTCATCACAAAATGAAAATGAAAATTTTATAAGAAACGTACATAAAAGAAGGCAAAAAAGTGACCAAAACACTTGTTAACATGATTGTTTAATACGATATCGCATTCTAGGTCAATGCTAGAAATGAATCGAATATTTGTGTAAGTAATAAACCGGAATGTTATTTTACACTTGTCGTATCTAAAATGCGCCGATATTACGTATTTTTACTAAACTCTCAATCTACTATAGTGAATTTTACCAATTTCATTTAGCTTTTTGGGTGTGTATTTCAGATTTCAAACACGGAGTTTGATGGTACTTTCCAGGCGTTAGGACCTAGAGATCATAAGATCATGAAATAGCGTCGTTGCTGCGAGCTGAAATCTTTATGCAATTCGAAATAATAACACCTCTTCAAATACAATCCGTGATTTTTGGCGGTGCTGTAGCAATCAACCGAAATTTATTTATTTTCGTTTTAGCTATAGCAAAATGGGTGTAACAAGATTGTCCAGCATTTACAATGAACTGCAAATTTAGGGTTGCCTTCGGGCTATTATGGTTGAAGTAAATTAATCCTGAAAAAATCTTCGTCAATTCATGTATTGCTTAATTGTATTACATATTTTACTTTACGTTTACGTATACTATTTAAACCACCGTATTGACAAAAAATCCTTAAACACAGTGTTACATCCTGAACATCGATCTTAGCTTAGTAACAGCAACGTATTTCAATTTTGGTGACATATACCTGCCGTGAATGAGTATATGTCACTTATAACTCAATTATTTTAACTTAATATGTCCAAAGTGCCATTCTCACCTAGGTTCGCCAAGAAATTGTAGTTGAGTACTGGCGTACTAAACATATTTGACTCTATCTAAAAAATTTCAAATTGTGTTATTTAATCGTATACCAATCGATAGCTACAACCGGTTTTATCCATATAATTAATAAAAACAAATGGGTTATATGGATTGTTATTCTGGAGAAACCTAATCAAGAAAAATAAAATACGATTTAGTAGAAAAATGTCACGTTTTCCAACTATAACAGTGATTTTCTCAAACTCATTTTTTGAGCACAATCATTACAGAAAAATTAAATACATTTATTTGTTTAACACGGCAGATTATATAAGTGACATACTTATTGACGGTGAGAATTATAATATTCAAATAATAATCCAATTACATTATCTCGCCCACCGACTCGCAAGTGAAAAGGGTACAATTTTGATGCGTCCAATCACGAAAATTATCAGTGAGAAATTTCTAATTTAGAGCGTTGATTACGTAAAAAATTTAAATTATTCAACCTGTTAAAATTATTAGTTAGCATCATTGTCAATTCAATTCGAATATTGAAATCAAGTTAGCATTAAGATTTTAGACGAAATGACTTAAGCCAGACGATCGTTGAGTTAACCAGTGATATTCACATGAAAGAAGACTAAAATGCCTCTGACCCAATCCAGACAAACGAATCGATGTAAATTAGAACGAGGAATATTCATATTATGTTTAGCCGAGTAGTAAAGCTTTTCTGAGTTGTGGTTCGGATTTTGATCATTAATGAGGAATTCACCTGGAACTTATACAATTTACCCCCCTTGTTTGTTTGCGTTATATTACATTGAACTGTAAATGTGGAATCGTGCATGCTATGCTTCGAATGCGATGTGAAACTAAAAATTGCACGGACTCATTGAGCAGGGATCTTAAAATTATCGATGCAGAGTTATAGAAATAAACACCTAGCCTACAGACATTTCTTGCATTAGATATGTTTCCTCCCAATTATATATTTTAGATTCGACATTTAAAAATAAATATTCTTTGACTGCACTTCATCATTGTTAGAATGTTCTTTCTTGTAATCATGCAAAATCATAAATTTTTAATCATTGTCCCCCAAGTTTGAAAGGTCGAGGTCAGTAATGGTAAGAGATTTTTTGTTTAACCATTATTTTTGACTGGTGCAGGACATACTTTTAAAATGTCCTAGCTCCTTGTAACTATCAGAGCTCCTGCACTCAACGCGCGGTCCATCAAGTAAAGGTTAATAGCTGCCTTAAATTTGTTTATTTTATAGTCCAACGGTTTGTTTGTTAAAGATGCTTAAAATTACTTTAGTTCAGTCAGTAACTAAGCCCAGTTTGTCATAATGTCAACAAATAAAACTTGGTTTTAAACCAATTTTAATCAGGACTCAGAAAATTTTAATCACAACAGACTATTTTAGGCAAAACAATACAAACTACATCTTTTTATCATCTAAAATATTTAATCAACTTAGCCTAAAAATAATAACTTTCACAATAAGATTATCGTTTATCATAATATGTAAAATAATTTCACGCTTCTAAAATACATGTACGCGCGTAACACCACAATTACGATAATCATAATTCATAATAATTTCTAACTAAAAAACGATGAATTACTTCAATTAATTAAATAAGCGTGTCAGGCATCACTGCCGGTATACAATATGTATAAACATATGAGTCACATAAACGCATATAATAATAAGCAATTGAAATCGAGAGTGTATTATAGGAGAAATACTACACTCTTATTTTTAAAAAAAAATACTTAAATAAAATTCCATGAGTCAATAGTATTTCACAATATTCGCGCGTATACATAAATTCGACACCGCCGTTCAAAGTCTATTTCATTTCCCTATCCAAAAGAATTTCCCATGATATACACGTTCCTTTAATATTTTTTGGCTTTACAGCAATTCTCTATCGATTCGTCATTTCATCTCGTTACTCTTCCGCGAAAATTTATTACACATAAACAAAATCAATTTTATTAAGATAAGATTGAAACCGCACACGTTATAAAACATGTTAACATCTGATTAGCACGTTTTTCGTTTGCATAACAATCTATGTTATGTACATAGATTATCATATTTGTATACCGTGCAACATGCTCTTTGGTTTGCACCAGCCGATTCTTGAGGTTTAATCTTACTCGTATCTAATTTTGTTGATCAAACGTGAGATAGTGAAATTCTTCTTAAAATTTCAAAAATGTATCCAATCTTAAAAGTATATATTTATGTACCACAGAGCGAATCATTATGATAATTAATTGAAATACATGCCACAAGTATAAGAGTACGTGTGTATATTTCTCGTAAGCAACGTACGTACACTGATAATAATAATAAACTTAAAAATAAAATACCAAAAAATTATTGTACATATGTATGATTTATTGCTCTATACCGCCATCTTTGGGATAGTAGCCGAACTTTTAAAATTAAATAATCGGGTGCGTTCCATCGCGGTTATGTGTTAAAGACATATTCGAAAGGTTTTGATAAATGTTTGTCCCGAACTTGACGAAATAAATAGAGTATATATTTCCGTTCAATTCGTATTAGTCAGCGTTTTACTTTTAAAATAAATTATAATACAAGCAGTCAAATTTAAACCTTTAGAAAATATAAAAAATAGGAGGGGGGGGGGAACATTGTCAGGTTAAAGGATACGCATAAATTTCAAAAATAAAGAAAGCAAATATCCTTATTAAGCCCAGGTTTCTTTCTAACGACGTTAATATAAAAGCCAACTATTTCAACTTCTTTCCCTAAGTTCAATCTTTTTGTTGAAAATAACTCGAGCTTTTCTATATGAATTTCGTAAAAAAGTTTCATCGACCTGATTTAAAAAATTTTATGTTAGCAATATTGTTGAAAAGCAATTTTTAATCGCATTAAAAAAATGATTTGCATCGATTAAAAAATTGATCGATTTTTTATAAATATTTGAATCGATTTTTTAGAAATATTTTGTTACCTCCATTTAGAAAACTTTGTTTTATATTTTGTACTTAACTTGCAGCAAAAATCTGTATATGTTTTATTATTACAATCTTTTTAACTGTAATTTTTTGTATTCAGTGTATTACGAGTGGACGATTTGACTCACTGTTGTTCAATTATGGAAAAAGAAAACAGTCGTTACTTTTACAAAATCAAATAGTTTTACGTCCACTTAACTTTTTACTACTAATAAACAACTTGAACGCACCCCAAAATATTCTACACGCGATTAATTATACATGTACATACGTATGTATGTATATTCAATGAAAAAAAAATTATAGTCGTCATGCTCACAAAAGTACAATACATAACTGGTTTCCATTCACAACAATCTATTTAAGAAGACGAAAACAAATTTTGTAATATTTTGAAGACGAACGCGTTCACGTAATTTTTAAGATTCATGTTTAATTCATGATCGAACAAGTTCGAATCGTTTAAGCCAGCCGTTTGTCTGTGTCTTTTATATTAAAATAATACTATAGTTTTAACTAATGTTATGTAATAAGTTTAATATGTTTGTATACAACTTTTTATGCAAATGTTGACATTGAAATATTTTTTACGTGTGAATATACGAGAACAAAAATATTTAGGTATTTAGAGCTTTTGTTTGGAATATCTTAACCGAGATCAACAACCGAGAATGATACAGAATGATACAACGTAGTGTTACTTAATAATAGGTGGCACTAGTGTTCTTCTCGTGAGAATGAAATTTACAGCAAATTAGAACCTACGTTAATGCAAGAACACCCGCGTAGCACGAAAGTCTCGATTCTAATCTTTACATTTTACGCTTTATAAATAATTTTCTAAGTATTAACAATCAATAATTTATTGTTATCTTTAGTTATCTTTATATTTACACCCACATCAACATGTCTATATCAATTGACCCATATAAAATTAGAGAGTGTATATTATAAAGAAATCATTCAGGCGAATTGAAAATTTGTTCGAGCTCAAATAATTTTATTTTTTGTTATCAAAGAACATACTGATTTATAAATATAATAAAATAATCATTAATTAATTTTTACTTTATTACAAATCATAATTAAAAAAAATATTTTTAGATACCGTATAAATTGTATGTAGTTGTCAAAATGGGAGATATATATAATTGAAATATTAGTTAGGGATTATACGGATTATACACCTTTTCAATTTTAAAAAGTACAGTTTAAAACCGAAATGATGACCGGTTTAACAACCACGAATTGTCTTATGGCATCTTGTGGCCATACCAAGGTTATCGAATTATTTTTTCTTGTCTTTTGGCGATAAAATAACTGTGGTTTGGTAAATATTTTGTTTTTTATCTCAAACAATAGTAATCTTATTTAACTGAAAGTAGTACAATTAAGCGATATGGTCTCAAAATTTAATATTATCATGCCAGTAATTTTGAAAGGTTTTATCAAGATTTAATTTTAAAATTAGCTAAAACAAGCGAACAATAGCATTAATAAAACTTTATCGGTAATACATATATTAAAAATGTGAGTGGGATTTCTTATCTAAAATTGAATATAGGAAAAACTAGTTTCGTTGGCAAAATAATGAAGAATTAGCCATAATATTATTTATCATAGAACCAACTTTGGCATAGTTTAAAAATAGTATAATCAATCTAACACTCTTCCGGTTAAAGAACGAATAAAAACATTAAATTCAATTGTTCAAAAACCATCCGAAACTTTTGTTTCTAGAACACAGACTAACTACAGGCTGAGTAGAAACTAAACGGAACGCACATTTTTCGAAAAAAAAACAGATAAATGGTCTACGTTCTTATGCAAACACAAAAACACAAATTATTTTTTGGAGATCACCCAAAAAATAAAATTAAAAATGCTTGATATGCGATGCCTATATCTGAAAGAATTAATTAAAATATGTCTAAAGGTAAATTCTCAATTTACTTTTCTTTTACGCATGTTTCAGTAAATATGGAGACCCTTCCCCCTTCGTGTACACTTATTATTATATGGCTAATCTAAACAAACTAATTTAAGTGTGAAAGTTCTGCTATTGTAATCTAGATGGCAAATCAAAAGGTTTACCTGTATATCGATTTAGTTCATGTTTATTATATGCGTCTTTTACGTACTTTTATTTTACAATTGTTGTTGTACATTTCATTTTAACCAGAATAGTTTTACTCCAAGTTTTTGTAGGAATAGGAATAAAATTATTCTACGCAAAGTTATCCTATTAACCACTTGAGGAACTTTTTAGAAAATTATATTATCTTGACAAGAAAAGTCGCTTTTGTCAACAATTCAAATTATCAGATCTTTTATTTATCTTGCACAAAAAACCAAATGAATTAAACTAAATAATACGAAAACGGACTTCAGTGATACGTTAAATACACAAATAGGAAATATTTATGTTGAAAACGTATTTTATATTTTTCATAATTATTTGTTCCGATCAAAGTAAACAAAAATCGCTTTGCTCTTGCTTTGCACACAAATTGCATTCCTATTCGAATAGGAATATTATATTTCCCAAAGTAACTACTTTGAAAACTACTTGTTTGAAAAGTTTCTTATAAAATTATGACTACATATACTATTCTTTGTAAAACCCTCTAAAACCTCTACTAGTATTTGATATTCCTTTACTTAAGAAAATTAACATAACATAAATTAACGTAAATAAACATTTACAATTATGTTTAAAAGTATTCTTTCGAGAAGTAAACAACCCAGTTAAAAATAATGCACATGTATATTAAACTTTTACTAAAATTTATAAACAACATTTGTTGCGGTTTCTCATAAAAGCCTTTGAACAATAGCATGATTAGATGTTCTCGCCCTCCTCAAGAACTCAAACCATAACCAACAACCACCAGCCTACACATTTTCATTATGTGTCTGTCTTCAATTGGGAAAGTAGGATATGCGGAGAATGTGGAAACTTGTAAAGCTATATTTGCAGGCTTACATTGGCAAACATTATTCCTACTCGAATAGGAATTAAATTTGTGTCCAAAGTAAGCGCCGAGCAATATTTTTTTTTATTTATATCGATTGGTACAAAATTTTATTTTATTCTTATATCATAACAAATAATTATGAAAAATATAAAGTATGTTTTAAGTGTTTCTTATTTTTGAGTTTAATTTACCGTCAAAATCCGTTTTTCTATAATTTAATTTATTTCATTTGGTTCTTTGTGAGAAAAAAATAAAAAATCTGATTAACTGCGTTCTTGAGAAATTCAAAATTGACTTTTCTTGTCAAGATGCCAACCCATAACATAATTTTCCAAAAAGTTACTCTAGTAGTCAATAGAATATGATTGCATATAATAATTTATTTCCTATTCCTACAGAAACTTTGAATAAAACAATTCTTTCTGGTTGGAATGAAATGTATGGTATTGTTGTTGTAAAATTACCAAAATTAGACACTTATTTTAATGTAAACAAGCCGGAGACAGCTCTTATTTCATCAATAAAACGTGGTATATGGGAAACATTAGCCGAGCTCCATTGACGTTAGCAAGGTACTCGCATGCACTTCTAGCTACTCACAACTACTCAATCAAAATTTTAGTTTTCTCGTGTTTTACTTCTAACTAACAAATTTGCGTTCGATGAACATCTACTCACAAGCATTTGCAAGCTTTGCTAGCGCAAATGGAACCCGGCTATTATGAACTCTGAATATAATGTAAATGTTTTTCGACTAAACGTCGTAACATTCGCCAAATGAATTCCGTATCAACATGGATAGAATAATTTTAAATAATTTGTTTGGGATTTACTAGGTTACTGTAGAATGGTTTTAGTGCATTGCAACGACATCCCATATTACTATGTAAATAAGCTGGTTAGGTTGTATTAAAATATAATCACCTCGGTTGATAGAGATTGACCGAAATTTCGGCGGCTGAAACATACTTTGGAAAAATGACTTTATCATTCGAGATAATGTCATGTAAATGGTCTATAGTCCAAGACCCACCAAGAATGGTAAATAAGAAGTTCTGTACAATTGGTTGGATGAATGTTTCCGATATTGTATATTAATTTAAAACACAGCAACTTCATCCGCTGGTTTTCGATCTAGATGCAAACAAATTGCTGAAGTTTGGAAGGCTTTTGGCACATGCAGATATGAATGGCTGCGAATACCACCTTAGGGCATTACAATTCCATGGTTTTCTCTGATTATCTATTGTTGGATAACGGATTCAGTTAGAGGCCAGTAATGGCTCGTTATACTATTATTAAGAACTTTATTATTTAATTTTGCGTTTTTTAGATAATTTTGCAGGAAAATGTTGTTAGTTGTTCAACGTTTAGTACATAAGACACACATTCTTTCTAGATGGTATCTTCACAACAGGCAGTCTTATTAGTATTTTCATTTGAACAAAACAAAAATGCGTGTTAAAATAGCACCTCAGACCAATTTGTAGACAAAAATACGCCACTTGTAGTAAATGATAAAGGAATACAACTTTATTTCTCGCAAATTTCTCTCTTATTGTCAGGAGGAGAAGTTCAGGATTAGAAGGGTCTTTTGACCTAGGACTGATATCTGTAGTAGGTAATTCGAATCCGTCATTACAAAAATTACCAGTTTTTGTCAAATTACCAAATATATAATACATCGTAATAAATTTATCTTTAAAACGGATAATCCAAAAATTTCACCATATACATTTCAGAAACTTCAACTGCATTCTTTGATATATATGTTTAGTTTAGTCAACAGACAGAAGATGGTGCTATAGTCATTGTAGTTGTATGCTGTTTTTATATAAAATTCATTTCTGGATACTTCGAATGTATAATGTTTTATAACTCATACACACTACCATTTATCAATTTTCCAACTTACTCGGAATATGTACTACAATATTTTATATGCATTACAAAGCATAAGCAGCATAGTACTCTAAATATCACCACAATAGTATGCATTAAGAAATTCAATTCTGTTTTATTCTTTAAATCCATTTCACAACTATTGAATCAAATGGTCCACGAAATTGTTTGATGAAGTTCACCAGTACAAAGCAAATAAATATGAATATCTTTTACTACGAATGTCAAATCAATACAGATATTTTTAAGACGTCAATTCTCCTTAGATTTTGCGTTGCATTTATAAATTTACCCTCATACTTTATATAGGGGGTGTGATTATATATTTACACATCACTAAATTCATTCCAATAATTTATAGGTTATCGTTGCTGAGTAAATACAAATACGCAAGGATATTATGTGCTTTTGATTTGAAATGTGACATGTATAGATAGACATAGTAACGACCCAATTTTTCCACTTGACAATAATTTCAAAATCAATTTGAGTTTGATAAAATAGACTATTAATTACCACTACAAATAATAAACCAATAATAATTTATGTTTATATGTTTGTACAGCGGGTGGCAAGAATTAGCGTGACAGCTGTGGCCACAAAAACAACCTTATGAAATATAAGTGTATACTTATTCGGAAACACTATAAGGCCCGTCGCACACTTATTAAGCTAAGTATTTTTTGGTTTGGAAAACTCAAAAAGGAAAAACATTGTTGGTAAATCTCAACCCCTTCTGTGCAATATTTAAATGTTCAGCTAATTTTGCTTTGGAGATATATAATTAGTTCACGTTGCTCGGAATATGAGCGTTGCTAGCTCTATGTTTCTGTCCTACAGATTTAGATAAATCAATGCATGCGAGTGAGTTCACCTAGCTCCACGAGATTCATTTGAGCCCAACGAACTTTGAGCACCCAACGAAAATTTCAGCGAAAAAAAATTTCGAACGAGTTGTTATTTCACGTCTAATATCGAATATTAAAGAGTTTGGCCTGTGTTGTCACGTCCATTTTACCGAAAGGAGCTCCTGCAAGAGATTACGCTGGAATCTAGAGATAAAGATGCTGGACTCTAATGACTGCTCTATAGTTTGTATTTTCGTGTCAAAAACTCTGATTTAATTGGGGAGCCTCAAAACTGATACATTGAATTGTAGTATATAAAAGGAGTTACGAGAGTTAAATAAAAAATGGGATGCGATGCTGCAAATCCCCCAAGAAATGTTTAATGGTTCCTAAGGACAAATGAATTATGAAAAGAAAATTCCTAACTAGTAAAAATTTGACATAACTCTACGTAAGGCATAAGAATTAGTTAATAAAATGATGTAGTAGCAGTGTATATATTCGAAACTAATTATACGTTTTAGTTACTATTTATAATAAATGTTTTATTAAATCGCGGTCTGCGATTGTAACGAGGTGACGGTTTTGTCACTAAAACATAAGTGGCTTGGTAACATAAACATACGTGAATTACCACTGCCTATATTACTATGCAACGACTTACTCCTGAAGTTTCAGCCATATTGTGCTGAACTGATCAACGTCTTAAAATAACGGAACAGTGTACAATAGTAGACCGGTAAAACGGAATGTACATATCTCCCCGTGACTAGGGACGGTAACGTTATAATTTTTGAATTATAACGGCTGAAATGTACAAACACTGGTATCGGTTGACTCCGCTAATTGATTTACATGAAATTGGCTAAGTAAACCGATACAAATTTGAATAATTCTTAGTTTAAGGTTATACCTAGGTATAAGAATTGACGTAAATTTTTCCGGAAATGTTGACTATGACGAATGAATGAATGACTGTTTCAATCTCATTAGTAAAATACAAAACGAAAATAAAACGCCTCTAAATTAATGTTTAATTAGGGATATCTACATGGCTGTAAAAATGTTATTTCCATCAACGTAGGTAACATCTGCTGGACGAAGTCCAACCACAGAATTGAGATTAACCTTTAACGATATTGTTGGTTGCGACTCCGTCTAGTTTAAGACAAAGGGAGCAATTTCATATAGAGGTATCATAATAGAGATGGTATAATATACTACTTTCATATCAATATTTCCGTTATTTCATTTTTTTATCAACAGATGGTACTTAATGATGAAAACAAGGATTACTTAAATATGAATGAATATGAATGAATGAATATGAAGGTACATACTATCATAATTTACTACTGGTAAGATCAGCTTTCCTTGTTGAGCTATCAGGTACATACTCTAAATTAATTAACTTATTCTTGAATATTTTATTTTTTTATTGTGGCTCATTACCACTTATTAAATCAAACGATGTCAAATAATTGTTGTATAGTACAAACTTGTCGAATGTCACCACAATCAGTTACTTAACAGCTACATGCTGTTTCAATGAGCTCATTGGAGACCTCGCAAAGTGACTCAGCGAACCGTACCGTAAGCTTAGTATAAAATAAACTAAAGCTAGCATATGCGCGCATGGAAATTCACATCTTAATTTCTAAACAAGTTACGGTAAAGGTACGACAATCTTTGAACAAGTATATAGAAAACAAACCTGCAAACAGCTAATTGGAAACTCGAGAGATTGATTTATAAACGCTAGAATTTTAACTTAAATATTTCATCCAAGAGCTAGAACCATAAGAGCCGCAATGGACAAAAGAAAAATGTTATTACGTTTTTTCAGTACTGCTATCGTATTACTGATGTCCAACCGACCGAGAGCATTACTCTCTCATACAAGGTATAGCTCCACCTTATTCCGAAGTCTCAATTTTAGACTCTTCGAAGTGGAAATAAATGTTGTAATTAATGAAAATCTCAAGGTATTGATTTCACGGCGTACACACACTACCACTACGGTCTTTTCGCTGTACTCTGGGATCAGGAAGGATAACCGAAGGACAAGATTCCAAAGTTGCTCTTCAGAAATGAATCATGGTTAATTATCTGGAAAAAATGAAGGAAACCAACATTAACATGCATTATCTCTACATTGATTTCTAACTAGCAAATAATCGTACCTGTATTGTATCCCTTTTACTCCAAAGAAGCTTGATGCTCTGCGCAGATCGACAACATATGACTCTTTGTAGAATAAGTCAATACTGGAGGCGAAGTACCAAAAAATGTACCAAATATTTGCACATGATGTAAATAAGCCAGAAAGGCTGCCTAAACGAATTTAACGTCACATTTGTGTTTTTTATTAAAACCAAAATAATATTAAATTAAAGATTAAAATAAATAAAGTTAATTAATTTATAAATATATATTTCACTACTTGTGATTTTTTGGAAATCTTTAAAAAATTTATTTTGTCCAACCCTAACATCAAATTTATTTTTCTCGCGCATTGTAAAGAAATATTGTTTCCTAAATAATTAAAAAAAACATGTTCATCGGTAAATATCCAAGGAGAGAAAAGTAATTGAGCTAGGCTCTCTAATTTAAATGGTGACTCAATATAACTCTTTTTTTCCAAGTGTACTTTCAACTCTCACTCCTGTTACCTAAGCGCCCACAAAATTTGAATTTAAGTTATCTGGACATTTCACTGATATCGTAACTCTTTACTTTCACCAAATTTAATTTTTGGAAGTAGGTAACAACCCCAAATCAGGCTTTATCGGAGAGCTTGAAGTTTCCGATATTCCAGCAAATTTCGCCAAATCATTTTCTATAAAGATGCGGAACAATTCATTTAAATCGCTAGAGTAATTGCTGGCGGTATTGATATTCCTTATATCCAGATCAAATATCGGCTCACGAAATCTTCACTGGGAAATATTGTAATTGCTTTAACAATTATTATTAATATTAAAACAAAATTAAATGTCATCGTGAGATGTCAACGTAGAGAATTTGTAATTAATCGTAGAACACCGCCCAAAAATGTATACGACTATGTAAAATAACAGTAAAATTGCAACCACTTAGGATTTGGCAGCAATGTGATCTGTCTCCTCAAACCAATATTTATAAAAATACACAGTATAAAATAGGAATAAAATGCTATCCTATATGTATGAGTATCTCAAATATTGCATGCAACTCAAACTTATGTAAGACAAAGTTTACAAAGTTTCCGCGATTATAAACATACAATCAGATAATTTCACAAAACAAGGTAAAATTTAATTAAATAAGTTTTGTTCAGATGTTCACAATTGATACATGCTCTAGGTGAATCCCAATCGATAGTTTTACCGTTGATAAAATTGTGATTGTTTACATGTTCAGCTATTATTGTTTATAACTACGGAGGATTCAGTAAATCGATACGTGATGCTGAACTTATAAAACATTTGTGAATTTTGAGCAGGAAATATAAAAATGCAGAGTTCATTCATTCCTATATACTGCAACACTATTCTAAATAATACACAAAAATACCGGCGTACAGGCAATTTCGGCAACTTCCGCCATAAATTACGCCACTGGCATTAAATAATTCATTATTGATTTTTTTTTTCATAAACATGAAAAGGTAAAACTATTAATTCAGGCAGTATGACCGTGAAATTTTAATTTAAGGTAATATTAATATTTTATAAGTTCAAGAAATTTGCTAAATCATCCAAAATTCAAAAATGTATGATAAATTAATAATGAAATTTGAACCGAGTGTAGAATGTTTACGCGTAGTCAGATAAAATCTTCAAAAATCAAATTCAAATAAAAGACGAGATAACCAGTTCTCAATGCCAATTAACCAAAATGTAGAACAACAAACAATCAGTGAATGCATGACTAAGACACGAGTTAAATCTTTCGAAAATTCGACTTTCGACGTTATAATAGGTTAATATTTTACCATCTGACAATAAGTTCGTTCAAAAACAACTTAACTAGCTAGCATCAAGTAAAAACTGAATTATACAATACAATATTTTCTTACCTATATTTTCTTGTTATGTTCAACACACAATTGATTTCTTTATAATATTTTAAGAATGTCTTTTTAATGGCAATAAATGTGTCACTAACAACCACAGCAACAAAACTTTCTTTAATTACCTACTGGAAATAACCCAAAATCGAAGTATAGAAGCTTCACACAACTGGCAATTATAACAACTTATTTTTCAATTATAACTACTCGTGGATTTAATTTTAGAACTGAATCAAATACAATTACTATGTAATGATAGTAATCAGTAAAATACACAAATTAAATAACACAAAACTATGAACGAATTAAATTCTCGCGTTCTTTAACTCTGTGGGTTTATTTTTGTACTGATCGCTCATATACAAAAAATAGAAGTTTCATACAGAAAATTTTGAATAACTGTATTGGTAAAATACACAATACACAAATATACATAATACTCGTATGTTTGTTGATTTTTATAATCACATTTAAATTAAGTACACTTGATCAAACGAATTGTTCTTGATTTGCATAACATATAGAATAACAATAATATTTTTGACCGACTGTACCCATTAATTTGTTCAATTAATAACACATGCACTTCTTTAATCTATCAAATCAATTATTTCTTAGAAATTTTCAATTATACAATACGTTGGGTTGTTGAACATATTCCAGCAAAACGAGTAATATATACGTTTTCGAGTAATATATTTTTGAATACCTCTGGCGTTTCGACTATTTTTAACATAGGATTTTAAATTTCGGAACATAAACAGAAAAAAGTTTAATTTTAGAATTTCTAATGTGTATACAAGAACCGATGATTCTAATATTAGCGGGATCAGCTAATAATATACTACATCTATGCGCCACCGACATTTCCTCGTATTGAATCGATATGTTTGCCAAAACTCATTCGAAAAAAATTTGCATTTCTTATAAAATGGCACGATAATCTGGGATAACAAAATACGCGATTTTTAGAAAAATATAATTCTTGAAAACCAATCGACATAGGTTTGTTTTGTAAATAATAAATAAAGCGTGATTATATATTTGATTTAAATCACACTTGTGTACGGCAAAATCCGCGAGCCGTAAAGATTTCTAATATAAATCAAAAATCTTATTCAATCAGTCGTAAATATTCGCAATAGAGTGAATAAGTTGTACGTAAGTTGGGTTTTGAGTTCGACGTCAATTTTTGTCTTATTGACAATTAAACTAAAGGTGATATTTTGAATTAAAATACTATTTGCTCGAATGTTGAGATCAAAAATTGACCATAAGGCCTACTTAGTTCTATTATCTAGGCACCTGGTTTCAATTCTCTTAGCTTTGACCAAAAAAATAAGGTAGATGATGTTTACAAAAGTAAACAACCGGTCATTATTTGGAAACTTTTCACGTGAAATTGCAAGGCAATAATGAGTCGGGATACTACAAAAATTATTTATAATCTACCTGATTAAGTATTTTTTCGAAATGTTCTTTTACCCAGCAGGAAAGTCATTGACGACATACTAATGACTCACCAGTGACAATCGAACACGACATACATATAAACATTAATCAGCAAATGGGAGAAATATTCGTGTGTGCCATGTCTGAGATGAATCGTATACAACATGGCTGAGATGAATTGTATATGACATGTCCGAGATTAATCATGTTTGACATGTCTGAGATGAATCGAATTTTGTTCGTAAACCGAGGCGAATTAACGGGAACTAATTTATTGTTGTTTAATTTACAACAATAATAAAATTTAATATTAACAATTTTAGTATGTTTCTGAAACAACAGCGGAATTCCAAAGTTCCGGTTTTCGACCAAATTCCGTTCACTGTTGTCTTGTCCTTTCAAACGCAAAAACTACTGTTTCCTACCTGTCAAAGTATTCAACATTTAGTTTCAACTGGCTTTGAAGATATCGGTTTATATTACAGTTTACCGAACACAACATGTTCTTTAAATAATATATAACAAATTTATTTTTTAAAATGTACAAATGTGTGTCCATGATTTAGCTATAGTTCCTAGAAAATATTAATGCTGTATAACATATTTTACAAACGATGGATATTTCAATTCTCACGCCTAGATGTCATTGCTGAATTATTTCTAAAAGCGATTACATATATTATTCTATATTTTACAGTATCAAACAAATTTAACGTACATATGTGTATACGTACAACAGAAGAACTTCTAGGGATCCGTACACAGCTTAACCGCAGTGAGACGACCGTTGCTAAAAGCTAATCACATGAGCGAGAAATTTGGGTTTTGAGTACGCTTCCTTAAGATTATTGAAACTTGAAAAATTTGTCTCACGAAAAATCATCTTTAGCTACAGTTTATGTATAAAATGGATGTCACTAAAGAAAACTATCGAGATTAAAATAATGCAAATCCACGAATATCTCAAGACAAAGTGTCATTGATCCTTATTTTTGAGAGTAGCAAAGAGGCAAAATATAAACAATTTCATTATTACTTCAGCATCTATTGTTGTCCGGACAACCATGAAAACACAGAGAAGAATGTATCCAAATGGTAATGAACACTAATATAAAATGTTGTTAACAATATTCTCTAATTACTTAAGCCCTTTTAGATTAACGTCCAAACTCCATAAGCCCCATATTACCGAACCCAAATATTTTTTCAATAACTAAAACGTAGCTAAACCGATGGAGAAAATTTGTTTACGTTTTTTCAATTCAAATCTTGCCGATTACTGAGATTTACAATTAAGTTAAAAGGAACCCTAAAAGTACAAATTTAAGTTCTAGACAAAATAACATATTTTCCTTGATGCAACATACATCAATTTTTAAACCGATACAATGCATGCTTGAGAAGTTATATCAAATTTTGTCGCGATACAAGAGACGAAGACTAAAAAAATCAAGACATCTGCTTAAATTATTTCTATTATGATCATATTGAGAATAACAGTGATTAAATTCTTAGCAATAACTTAAAGCAAAAAAATTTGATTTACAAAATACTTCAACATCTTGTCTCTAGAAAGGAAATAACAAAGTATAATTTACAGATGTTAACAATAATCTAACACACAATTTGTAATCATTAGGTAGTAAATTATAGTTTGGTATTTTTGTGCAAATAATAATATTTTTTAACTGCATAGTTCTTGTTGTAGATAAGAGATAATTATATGAATTTTACACTTTCCAATCAATTACTGAATTAAAAACGGTTTAATTGACTCAAATTTTAAGATCGGCAATTATCGCGGTATTTATGCGGCCACATATTAAAATAACGTGTGTAAGGAGGGAAAATATGTATAGTTTAGAATTTATAAAAATAATTTATTAAATTTTAACTATTTTTTTAAATAATTTACAAATTTTAAAATGGTATTTTTTTTGTGCCTACTTTAGGCTTTTCTAGAACTCGATTAAACCTGATACTGTTCTTCATATCTTCATCATTATCATCAGAACTATCAAGGCCGTGCCCATAATTCATTGGACCTCTGTTTGGTAAATGCTTTTTTTGGGCTAATTTTCGTTTTTTTAATGTAAACGGCTTTTCCTTTGACTCAGCGCTTATAGATAGAATTTGCCCGCTTTCTTTAATCTGTCTGTGATTAGATACAGCTTCAAGCGATATATCGATATTACACAATTTTAATAATATTTTGGTGCTATTGGCGTTTGTCAATATCTCATCAAATTCATTGCTTTTGGTATGCACCAATTTTCCCGATTCATGAAAAGCTCGAACATTAAATTTAGGTGTGATTAGTTTTTCTAAATAAAAATAAAACATTAATAAAGCATTCGATTTAAAAATAATTTTGTTACTTACCTCTTGTTAGTGTGGCCCCATCAAATTTATGCTGTTCAATTTCCTCATCCTTCTTTAAAATTAACTCGATTAAATCATTAGTCTGTTTTTTTGTCTTAACCAATGCACAAATAAGCGAAACCATTAAATCACTGGACGATTCAATGGGACTACATTTAACTAAATTCCAAATGAATTTCAATGTGTACGTATCAATTTTAAATTTAATCGATAATTTTCTAGTGCCTCGATCAGAGTCGGGTTCAATTTGCATATCGGTAAAAATCTGAAAGATGTTTGCCACCAGATCTTCCAATTCGATCTCAACTACAGGATTGATGTCCTATTAAAAGAAATATGCGAACTATAAATGGCATTCTCGATTTCGTAAGCCAATTAAATTTGCTGGTAGAAATGAAAATTACACTCGTTAGTTACTTTTATGGATGGCCAATAACATGAGAGAGTTATATAATATCTATCGAGTAGGCATCCTAGGTTATACATATTAGCATTATTTGAAAGGGTTAAGCACTTATTAATACGCTAAGGTTTCTGGATACTCCAAATTCCCCCCACTTCACTATCTGCGGAACACAAATGTTCACTTAACAATACTGGCAAATTTCAGTGCCCATTAGCCTATGATAAGATCAAAATGAAACAAATAAAATTTGTAGGGGTGCGTTTGTTATCTTGCAACCAACATCCATTTCAATAAACGACAAAATCACAAATCCTTTATAATAACAACTCAAATACTTTGATCAAGGACGGGGTGATTTTGTCCGCGGACCACAATTAAATTTTAAATTAGATTTTTTATAATTGAACGTTTGGATTTATCTATAAGATAAAATCCTTGGTCATTTCACATCTCCAGTGCGCAGGTTTCTTGAAACATGAAGATTTGATTATTATTTGAAAAGCTAAAAATATTTTTTACTACTTTAACTGAGAAATTCGAATTTCCTTAACCCTTAATGGGTTTAAAAAAATTTATAATACGACCGATACACGGTACGATTTTTCGATCGTTCAGATGTTCAAGTTAGACTCACTCTTCACAACATGTTGCAAGAACAAACCAATCTAGTTTGGTTCAATATTATCTTAGATTAGTTGGTTACACGATCAACAAAACCTATACTGCTGACCTATAGCGATTGTAAGGCGAAAAGTCGTATGTTTAATTCTAATCTTTTTATAATTTTGAATGATAATGCTAAAATAAAAAGAAGTACTGCAACTGTTTGTGTAGCTCCAGCGAGTATGAATAAACACGAATAATAAGTAGATAATTAAACACAAGTTCCTTTTGCAATTATTTTTAGTGAAAAATGAACGCCATTGATGGTTGCAATCATCAATTTTATATAGGTAATATCATTCAGAATTTATACGATGTGTCTATCTGAATCCGGATCATGATCATTTAAATATCACTGTAAAATGAGCTATGAAATTTGTTAGGATAAAGAAGTTTAGAAGAGTACTAATGTAATACAAGCGGGAAAAAATTAATATAATACGTTATTTCAGCACAATGAGGTCTCAAAAGTGTTTGGAAATGAGTGGTTCTCAAATTTGAATAGTTGCAAAGATCAAATGATTTACTAAATCTGCACCACTTCCGCCTTTGCGGCCGATAATTTCCGCGATTTCCCTTTTTATGTAAAATTCCTTCAGATCGATAAGTAAGGAATCTGCAAACATCGAGAAACCAATAAATAAAAACGCGTTTCAGTTAGTATTTCCAGCAAAAGCTGTGATTTCTCCTAATTTACATGAGAAACTATAAGGAATTTTCCTTGGCCTTTCTGATTAATTAATTCTAACAAATTGCCACTCCAGGTTGGCCGACTAAAATTTCGAGACCTTTTAATTTACGTGCATAGCTTAACTATTTTATATACGTAAATCGAATAAGACAGATAAAGTGCCCGAGTATTACCAAAATAGTGTCATTCATATTCTACAGGGAAAAATTGATTAAAGCTAACTCACTACTTAATGATATACATACTAATAATCCATTATTGTACAATGTACTGTTTGTGGCTCATTTTTAATCGTTCCTGTTCCGTACCATGTCCTTTAGTGTACTATGTGTTTTATGATATCCTGTTCCGTGCCATGTACTGTTTTGTTATCAAACACTAAGCAGAGATCTTGAGAACCACACAGGAATTCTTATAGCAAAACCACCCACACAGGAATTTTTATACCAAAAACACCCAATTTAATTCGGCACGGTCATACTCTAGCATTTCTCATAAGATTCTGATTGGAATGTAATTGCAGTTTACAAACCTGCGTTGAATCCAATAAGAATATACATATTCAATTCAGCATAGATTTCGCAATATTCCGTTAGAAACTTCAAGAAAATATCAGAATTCAAATGCACATAATATTAAAAATGGGTGTTTTCTTACATTTATTGGTAGTACAGGAGTTTGGCAGTTAGAGCTGGTTTAGTGTTTCGGGATGAGATTTTCTCAACTAAAACGATTGTCCCACATATGGCAAAACACTTACAATAACGCTTTATTTGGACGCAAACGTTTCGGATATTAATTTATAGCCGAAACGTTGGCACCCAAATAGTGTTTTACTAGACGTAAATCAGAGAATGGAAGAAGATATATTAAACATAAACAGCCTAGTAACCATAACCAATTAAAGTAAATTTACTTTACGGTGTTCCTGACCGTATAATGAACCACTCGATTACTACTATCCAGACCTTGAAAGCCAGGTGTACAAGGTAAAAAACCAAAAAATTATTTTCCTGTCTCTAGTCTTGCACAAACTTCAAACTTTGATTGTCTGTACACACCCATCGAGGGAAATAGTGACGAAACCTCAGAATAGATATAGGAATATAGAATCAAGTGAGCAGTGCTGAACGGAGAAAGCGATCAAGCGATGTTTACAGTACCATCGAACTAAATGGCCAAGTCAATCAATATTTTTGATAAATCAAACAATACCTACATTTCCTAAAAAAGCATGGGAATGAAATGTGCTTTCTTGCAAACACGTTCCATGTGCCTGATTTTTCTTACGCTTTGTTTTAAAGGGGTGCAGGGCCTACTTAGAAAATTTATCCTTTTCTAGCATATGATGTTTAAACGCACTTTCTTTCACAGTTTCTTGTGGCCGACTTTCTTTTCAGGCATGGAATACGAAGAACCATCTATAAGAAATATGTTGAAAGAAAATTCGTCGTTAGGGGCCAATGAGGGGCCAATGAGCTGGGAACTGTTTCAATTAAAATTCTGGCAAATATGGAGACACATTAGCATAAATCTAATGGTAAAGAAACGTTCAAAAGCTAAGTAGGAGACCAATAAGCTAAAATAATGCCATTTGTATAACTATGTGAAATTTGAGCCTTCAGTGATTATTGGCCAATAATTAAACTGCTAATATACACAGACACACTCCAATGAAATATATAGAATTTTACCCAAAACCCTTAGGAGTATTTTACCTACTCTCCATGATAAAAATGTGAAGCCGCCACCAATGTTATCCCATACATACATAAAACACTTACTTTAGCCCGTGACAATAAATCATTTGCAGAAATTTCTTCCATCCAAGTTGATCCTAAATCGCTTACTATACATTTAAACTGATTATTATTATTTTCATATTTAATTAAATAAAATTTATTTTCAATTTCCGTAATGTTCCAATTTGACATATTGTTGAATTATAAAAGTTGACAGTTTACTAATTTGCAGTTTAACCAAATAACCAAAAAACTTGTTTTATGGTGGAAGAGGTATGTTTTCGTAACCGTTGCTTAACCTACATGAACAAGAATCTAAGTACATCCTAATATACTTGAGTATTAGTATTGCGCATCAACCTAACGGCCACTTCCGTAATTTTATCGGTCTTTCTATTATCTCCAGGGTTCTTACATCCTTAGGAGTGGAGAATTATCTAGCTACATGCCATAACTTAAGTCTTGCAAATTAATGCGCTGTAGCGAAACCCATTCCCGAATGAGATATTACGGCGGGTCTTTCTCATTAGCTCCAGAATATCATCAATTCAGTCCAGAAAATGAATAAAAAGATGTAAATAACTGATTATTGCTTTTATTTTTAATTATGTTTTTATAAAAAACAATTTTATTGATAATATATATGGCTAGATTCTTTGAACTTATTGTTTAGAAATCTAATTTCAATATGGTTTCGGCGAAAAACGATTCTAACGCAGCATCTTCTATTTAGGTAAATAGTATACACCTGCGGCGAATACCAATTTCTGCTCTTTAACCTTTCGCTGAAGAAAATTTTTTAATTCTTGCTGTGAAAATTCCATACCAGGATCTTGGGCCGCAAACATTTTTAACATTTGATGTATCCGTTCAAGCGGTAAGGAATCTAAATTGATTAGCATACCAACGATGTATGACCAAAACACTTGAAATTCTTCTTCTCGCTGATCATGGGCCGATGCCATCGCGGAATCAATTTCATCATCTTCGCATATATCATGAGAATTACTGATGTCATCGAACGTATCTTCAAGAGATTCATCGGCTAATGTGAAAACAGAATCGGTCGTTTCTTTTATAATGCCTTGTGATTGCCAAAAATTTATTTTTTTCCGTAGTATCGAAGGTGGGATCTTCATAACATGGCTTAAATTATCCAGTTGCCATTCAGCCGTGTTTTGGAAGTGCCATAAAATAGTCGCCTGGACAGTAGTTACACATAAATTAATATTCCTGTTGGCAAATTCAATTTCGATCTCCACTTTACCATTAAGCGTATTCCAATTAAGAGTACGATTACCTTTATACGCTTCATATGATTTAGCGAAACATTCGAATTGTTTCTTAATATCGTCCGGTATTTCAATAGTTTCCTTCTTAAATGGTGGCCAAAATTGAGATGATACAATTAGGGCAGTCATTTCAAACATTTTATTATCATTGTATTCGAGATTAGAATGAATATGCGAATTTATACGTTTCGAATCGCTTATATCTTTGAGCATCACCTCACAACTGTGTAGTAGAGTTTCCCCGAATCGTAATTTTAAAAGTTCCAAGTTTCGTAACTCTTTTTCGATATTAAAATCTAAATTAAGCAACAGACGTTCGGCCAATAAACTACGATATTCGTTCACGAAAAGTTCTTTACTACCATAAATGTCGACGACCATGGATATAATATCTGACGGCCGGCTAGACCGAGATACTTTACTCGGGTTGGCATCTACTGGATCAGGCATCCAAGTTTCCCAATTTGTCATATCATCTTGTTGAATTTTTATTTCGTCTTTAACGCTCTCACTTTTAGCTAATTCTTCCGCCAAATCAGTAGGCCCTTCTTCGGTTAAAGCGGTAACAACACATCTTACTGTATCTCCACGCATTCTTAAATATTCCTTCACCGGTTCGGTTATAACATCTAGTAGAACTCCACTGCTATCCAAATGGCGAAGTGCTTTTATAGCAGCCACATAACCAGTTAAAACATCGCTTGTATTTACCCCAGGATGCAATAATCGGGTCTCTAGCGATTTTTTAACGGTTGAAGCTAAATAATTTCGAAGATCAATTTTAACCAAGCATATTTTAAGATCATCTATAGCTGGTTTCGAATCCGGATATTCAATAATAATGTTGAAGAATTGATTAATTATGGTATAGGCGTACGTCTCGAACAGATGATCGGTAAACTTGTATTTTAAATTTTCAAGACCCTGATTCCCATTGTCAATAAAAAAGTTCGGTAACCATTTAAATACTTGATTGTGTAGCCATTTTTCAAGTTGTTCCAGATGTGATACATCAGTACTCCCTTGACATGTCTCCTGTACAAAATCCGAAATACGTTGTTGTATCAAATCGATAATGGAATGACCAGCCAATCTATCAAGAATATCCATTTCATTTAAATATGCGGTCGTATTGTTAAATATTTTCATTAGTTTGGTACACCGACAATTTTCTCGCTCAATGTCACATCCATCACAGACCAGAACGCCCTCCAACGAATCCACAATCATAATCTCGTCCTCGTTCTTCATGTTGACCAACACCTTGAATATTGTTTCAAAGTATTGATCTATAATTTTACTAAAACTTACTGGAAGTTGTGACAACAAAATACTTTTGAATATATTCTGGAAGTAGACATTATCCTTGCGCATTTTGAATCCTTCCTTTTTAAGTTCAGCTTTGTGTTTGAACGTCTTCAGCACCTCCAAAATGTTTATTAGTCTGGTATAGTCACGATACAAATTTTTCACGGATATTTGAAATTTATCGAAACCAGCACATTTATTATCATCCCAATTTAGAAAATGTTGCCAAAAATTTGGAATTACCATAGTGCTTAAGACGTTTTCGAAATCATGATACACCGTATCGTATAAATCTTCGGCGATCCCCAATTCCGTCGTTTTGGTGACAAAAAATTGGAAATCTTCAATTGTATATGGGGCGTCAGATATTAACTAAACAATAGATATTTAAAATTAATACAAAATAAATGTATTATTAATTGTTTACCTTTTTATCCAAAACTGGGAAGATTGTTTTCGACAATCTCCAAATCAAATTCAGATCATTCATTTCTTTGGCCTATTGAATGTAACTATAAATATTCAAACCGTTTACTTGTTCTATTAATAAGCTACGCATTAATTAATAAACTTTTATAAATCCATAAAACATTATTTAAAAATTACCAGACATCAAAATTTAAGTTCGTTTTGCTTTTGACATAAGGAATCGCGAAAAAAAAATATGTTTTGACATTTGTACTACGTTTACACGCAGCAACAGAAATACATTTAAAAACTGCGTATAGATAGTCGAATTAGGTAGGATTTTTTAGTTGTCCATTGCCGCTGTATAAATGGCCATGACAACATAAAAAAATTGAGTTAGCGTTAGTGACAAGCAGCCACGATAATAATTTTCTATTGTAAAATTTTTTTGATTACATAGGCTTTTTGCCAAGCAAGTTTAATTTCGTTTATATTTCCTTAAATACTTCAGTTTTTCTTAAGATTTTTCAATGACATTATCATTATCATTTATTTTGACATTAGACTATTTTTAACCCAAATTTTAAAACTTTTATTTAATAATTTCATTTTTTTCTAAAAGTTTCATTTTTTTTTTTGGAAATGATTTTTTGTTAAGAATTATGGATTTATTTATTTATATCTCGTAAATGTGGTAGAAAAATAAATTTTCATTCTTTTGAGCGTGTTTTATTACCTTCAATTTTGATAAACCGTTTTTCATTTCTAAGTTAATTTTCTTTCTGAATCTTACATTTTCCACTTTGATGTCTTTAATTTGACTATCGTCGTATAGTATATAATTATAGAGCAAGGTTTGTGTGTATGCATGAAGAGTAGCTGACATAGAGAGAAGAAAACGAAATAAATAACTACTCTTCATGCATACACACCAACCATGGTCGATATATTTTATACGACAATCATAAAACAGAAAACATGATAGCGGAAAATGGTTAAATTCCGAATGAAATCTATCTTAAAAATGAAAAACAATTTATTACAGTATAATTAAAAATAATTAAACAAAGTTCACGAAGAACTCGAAGAACGAAAATTTATTTTTCTACCACGTTTACGAGACATAAATAAATGAAGAAAAACTTAACAAAACAGAATTTGCATAGCATTTGTATGAACGTTTTTTTGTGCTTACGGTGTTTGGGCCTGAATACATTAAAAGTCCACACGTCGTGATATGGCCATAAAAATACATAGGCACTGGTTTGATGTATTTATACTTCCTCTCTAGCAATCAAAAGAATTGGAAAAAAATAACGTCAAAACTGCTATAAGATGGAATTATTTTTGTTTCCATAAATAAAATTTCCAAACGTTAGAACACACTTTGTGGAGTAAAAAATTCCCAACTGCTAGAAAAACGTCACTAGTTCCCAATTCCCTATTCTCGGGAAAAATCAGAATAGTACCACATAAATGGATTTTTCCGCCTGCACGTTGGTTCTCTATCTCGGTTCATCTCACACTTCCTCCACTATAGACATCCTATTGTTCGCAGGTCTTGTTCAACATCGTTGCCCCAGCACTGGTTAGGTCCTCCTCTGCGACGTACGTCTACTGGTTGTTGAAGGGATACTTTCCTTATCATTAGTTGTGACGAGGTACGTTCAACGTAGCCCAGCCATTCTAACTCGGTTGTATTTATTGAATCCGATAACTTCACAATTTTCAAGGAGAAGTTTGATTTCGTGAATCATTCGAACCCGATATTCGTGGTTCATAAATGGATCGAATGTCCTTTCACCAGCACAGTGACACCATGTTCTACCAGAACATTGACGATACTTTATTGAAGTTGAAGTTTATGTCTCGTTTCTCTATAAAAAAATTTAGACACTATTTCACATTTTACATCATTTACCACCCTGCTAGATTAACTCATTGTGATATTTCTACTTTATTGCTACCACAAAATAATTTATTCTCGATACTTAAGCGATATTAGGGAAAGATAAATTGTTGGAATTTATTTTAGTAGTTTGAAACAGTACCAATTTGATTTAAGGAAAAAGAGACATAAACTTCGACAAAATATCGCAAATGTGATGGTAGAACATGTCACCACAGTTCTACTGTATAAGCATATATATAATAAATGGTAAAATTTTGAATCAAAACCAACTTGAAAATGAAAAAGAATTTATAAAAACTAAAAGTAAATAAACATAGTTCACGCTCAGAAAATTGAGAACTATTTTTTCTGCCACATTTACGAGATACAAATAAATAAAGTTCAAAAAATCTTAACAAAAAATAACTTCCATAGCATTTGTATGAAAGTTTTTTTTCACGTTTACGTTTTTTGATCCTGCATGCAATAAACCATATTTTTTTTATTTGCCTTCTACTTGGCCGTATAAATATACGTAATAATACTATTATTATTAGGAGTATCATTGCAATGTTACTCTAATTTTACAAAATATTTGATTTGTTTTATTAAAATTTCTATATTTATACTCAAATTGTGATTTTAGATCATTACACAAATTTCTTGGTCTTCGCAACGGTTCTGTTATTTCTACTCTATGGTTGAACTGGTTGAACTATCATTATAACGTTTAAGAGTTGAGTTAGAGTTCAGCTGAATTTTGAGATAACCGGAAGTCGAGTCAGGAAAAATGTAGTATCTACATACTAATTTTTATAATTTTAATTTTTTGACAGGCGAAGCTAACGGAATTATTTAACCTGTACGTGAGTGTTGTTTTATCTTTAATACACGAAAACTAACTAGAATCTTACACAATAAAACAGTGAAAATTCGCCTTTATACTAGATCAAAAGTTCTCAGAAATTAAATTGTGGAATTGCCCTTTGGAAGTGTGTATTATATAGCTTCCCTTATTTATTTTATGAAACTAGTACCTTTTATTCTAAAAAAGAATCGTCGCTTGGCCAATAATTGAAAAATTCAATGTCAGTATTCGTTGATGAACTTAATATATTTCTTAAAACTGTATAAAGGTACGTAATTAACACATTATTTTACATTTATTGAGTTGTGTTTGTGTATCTTTGGTTTTATTTGGTAAAAATCCATTGTTTAAATCCTGACAATGTAGATTTGGGTTGGCACAAGAACGGATATTTTCAAGATGTAAGGCAAATCTATTTTTCCAAGAAGGTCGTAGCCGATAAATGGTGCTTACAATGGTTGTCATCTATTTATTAGTGTACAAAATATCTTTATCTTGTGGTACGCCTTTCGTGTCCAATACGATAGATGTTGGCAAGCCAAAATCGACCATATTGCACTTTGAATCGAAAGGGATACTACTTTATTCATACAATAAAGATGATCCGGTAGTACGCATACGCCCACAAGTGAGCGTATGCGTTTACCTACAATAAATCATAATCAACACATGTTATTTCTTTTAAATTTAATTGGTATACTCTCCCCAGCATGCGAGTGTAGAGCTAGCTGTAGACTATTGTTAGGCGTGTTGACATCACGATTCCAAACAATTTGACACTTGTGACAAAGTGCAAATCGATCGGGTGACGTGGCAATCTTCAGCCACGCCAATAGCTTTTCTTTGGTGTTCTCACGTAACTACGAACGATTGTATTCGCGGCTAGAATGTACGATGCGTGGGTGGCGCGTGTTGTCGTCGATAGTGTAAAGTTTTCTCCACACGTATATACTTTTCCATTCGAAGACGGGACACACGACGTTGCGCGTATAAACGTTGAAGATACGCGATAAATTGTAATCGCCAAGCGGTGTAGATGATGTAATGCTTTGGTCCGTGTGACAGAGGAAGTCGAGTCAGGAAAAATGTAGTATCTACATACTAATTTTTATAATTTTAATTTTTTGACAGGCGAAGCTAACGGAATTATTTAACCTGTACGTGAGTGTTGTTTTATCTTTAATACACGAAAACTAACTAGAATCTTACACAATAAAACAGTGAAAATTCGCCTTTATACTAGATCAAAAGTTCTCAGAAATTAAATTGTGGAATTGCCCTTTGGAAGTGTGTATTATATAGCTTCCCTTATTTATTTTATGAAACTAGTACCTTTTATTCTAAAAAAGAATCGTCGCTTGGCCAATAATTGAAAAATTCAATGTCAGTATTCGTTGATGAACTTAATATATTTCTTAAAACTGTATAAAGGTACGTAATTAACACATTATTTTACATTTATTGAGTTGTGTTTGTGTATCTTTGGTTTTATTTGGTAAAAATCCATTGTTTAAATCCTGACAATGTAGATTTGGGTTGGCACAAGAACGGATATTTTCAAGATGTAAGGCAAATCTATTTTTCCAAGAAGGTCGTAGCCGATAAATGGTGCTTACAATGGTTGTCATCTATTTATTAGTGTACAAAATATCTTTATCTTGTGGTACGCCTTTCGTGTCCAATACGATAGATGTTGGCAAGCCAAAATCGACCATATTGCACTTTGAATCGAAAGGGATACTACTTTATTCATACAATAAAGATGATCCGGTAGTACGCATACGCCCACAAGTGAGCGTATGCGTTTACCTACAATAAATCATAATCAACACATGTTATTTCTTTTAAATTTAATTGGTATACTCTCCCCAGCATGCGAGTGTAGAGCTAGCTGTAGACTATTGTTAGGCGTGTTGACATCACGATTCCAAACAATTTGACACTTGTGACAAAGTGCAAATCGATCGGGTGACGTGGCAATCTTCAGCCACGCCAATAGCTTTTCTTTGGTGTTCTCACGTAACTACGAACGATTGTATTCGCGGCTAGAATGTACGATGCGTGGGTGGCGCGTGTTGTCGTCGATAGTGTAAAGTTTTCTCCACACGTATATACTTTTCCATTCGAAGACGGGACACACGACGTTGCGCGTATAAACGTTGAAGATACGCGATAAATTGTAATCGCCAAGCGGTGTAGATGATGTAATGCTTTGGTCCGTGTGACAGCACAATATCGTACTTTTTGTTGATTTTGTGCATTAACAGCTTTGCCTGATTCATCGGGTTGGTGGTCGTTTTTTTTCGTCGCCTGCGTCTATTCGTCTCATTCGATATGATCGGCGTTGGTGGTTGTGCGATCTCGCGTGGTATCACCGGCCGCGCGTATACTTTCGTAATCGCACCCGTCTCGACATCTCGCCCGTGTCATTGAAATGTTGCAGGTTTAATTTTGATCGGTGCATGATGTGTTATACTATGCGTTTTGGTATCGAAAAAATATTCAATGCCGCCGAGCATCAAACGTTCGCCCGAATCAATTTCGTGTAATTTAATAGTATGCACGTGGTGGTGAGGCGGTGTAGACGTTGATGACTTTCGTTTCTTCACTTTAGTCTTCTCCGTGTCCAGCACACGTTTCAGGCGTTTCATCGATTTCTGAGGTGTCTCGGTTGATATGGAAGACACCGCCAATTGTATGGACACCAATATTGCCGGGTATGAAGTCGAAAATTTGCCCTTTTGGCTTCTTCGCCGCTGATTAACTTCATGTGACGCAATAAATCATGTAAATCCGCGGTGTCGATATGCATATATTTTCGAACAGCGTGCATTGGTGGAAATAGTATAAAATTGCGTAACGCATTCTCCTGGTTGTAGCGCTGCAGACGATGAAAGAACATCAAGTATTTGTATGCTTGGCGTTTAATCTCATGAAAATAATGTGGTTTGTCACCAATGGCATAATTTAATTTTGTGCGAATGAGTTCCATGATGAAAGCGCCCACCTTTGAATTCGCCACTTGTTGAGGATCGTTGGTGATGTCCGAGTCGGTGGGAAATAGTGCTCGCATTCCATGATAAATTCGCGTCATCGAATAATCTCGTTGATTGGCTGCTGCGACATTGTCGAATCGTCGTACACGATTGTACGCATGTTTCCAAATGTTATTCTTCAACACGGCCTCGTATTGCTGATACATACAATTTAGACTGTTGTGACACCACGGAATATTTTGGTAAAATATTCCATCTTTTGTTTTCTCGTTTAATATGAAACTGATATTTAACAAAAACAAATGCCTGAGAAAAGATTTGGGGAATTTTAGATTGCGCTTCAATACCTACTAGATAATTTGAAATTTATGTTAAATTTTGACTGTTCGTCTCGCTCAAGCCTAAATGGAAATACAAAATGATATATAAAATTTTTCCTGATGCTATTCATAACACATATGTAACAAATTCCACTGATAAAAAGACATTACTATGGACCAATGCGAGATCCTCATTGAACTTCTGGAGTGACTAGGATAATTTTGAATTTTTCTTTTGCAGCTTCTTACTGTTTCAACTTTGGTAGATAAGAACTTCACGATTTATCAAATTATCGATATATTTTTTATGTACTAATGCTAATACATATTTATGTATCGGCGAAGCACCGAAATGTTACAATTATCTAAATGTAAACATTGTCCGTTCGAAAGAAATTCCAGAATTGCATTAGTCAGTTTTTTTATTTGGATGTCTCATATACACACAGCGGGAGTCTAAATAAATGCTAGACTTTTTTCTTGAAAATGGTACAAGTTAGGAGAAACTAACTTGTTATGAAAATTGTACAATGTCGAGTGGGACGTTTAGTGGCGATCTTGAAACGGCCGAAGGCGAATGACCTGAAACTCATTATTTTGGAAGATTTCATATATCTCCCAAGCTAACGAGTTTCACGTCGTTCAAGAGTACCACTAAACGTTCCCTTTGACATTGAACAATTTGCAACATAACAAATTTTTTCCTATCTTGCATCATTCCCGAAATAAAAGTCTGGCATTTATTAAAAAACGTCACGCCTGGCATTTAGTAAAAACAGGTAAACCCCATATTTTTAAATTTCCCAGTGTGTTGTAAGAAAATCTTGTCTGATTCGCACCCGTTCGGCTCGCACCTTTCTTGCGCTTTACGTAGTAAACTTGGATTATCGGCATTGTCGAGGTATTGTATGGCTTGTTGGTGAAGGGTCGTCTTTGTTCGCTGACTAATGAACCAAATGTAATTTCATTGGCTTACTGTAATGTTAATAAAAAATTGAGTGATAAGTCTGTAATGTTATCGAATTGCATTAAATTAAATTAATTAAATAATGGAAACACTAATATTATCTATATTAAAATTAAATCAATTATATTATAAAAGCTCCTTACACATTTATTCGCACAAAAAACTGCATACATATTTGAAATAAAGTAAAATATAAAAAATAACAAATTACATGGCTTTAATTAGGGAGACCGGTTTCGAAGATCAATCTTCGTCATTCTCTCTTTTAGTGATCCTATTGAGCAAAAGGCTGATACGAAATTGCTTTCTTCAGTAATGGTTTTAGTGAATGATACATTTTGTGTAAATTGTAATTGATAAGAATATATAGTTAGCCATTTGAAAGACTACACATGCGAAAGATGATTGGACTACTATTTAAGGTGACAGCCGTTTATTAAAAATAAATTATAAATATTATTATTTATTTAAATAAAATGCTTTTATTACCTAAACACCTATACATACATAAATTTATCTCAGACATATCATAGATTCATCTCAGATATATCACAGGCAATTCATCTCAGACGATTTGTCTAGGACTTTTCGCATATGGCCGATGTTACACATGTCATAAACGATTCGTCTTAGATTTGCCACAAACGAAAATTAGTCTCATTTGCTGATAAATCTATATACCAGTCACGCTGCATTGTCGCTGATGAGTCATTAGTTTGACGTACGTATAAATTGAATCTACTGAAACATCGATCTAAAGCAAATGCTGATTTCTTCATATTACAGAGGAATTTGATGAAAATCACATTTATGGCAGTTAAATAGAGAAGTTCCTGCGCGTCGTCACCCACTGAAATTGTAATTAAATGTAACAAACAATTTAAATTATATCTCGTAACATGTCTACTTACTGGCCTTTTATACTTTCACTGAAGCTCAATCATCACCTCCAATTAAACAATACGATGAAATTACTATATACTTATTCCATATTTTATTATTTTAATATATTATTACAAAATATCCAGAATGTTTACAGTGTTTATAAATTAAATAATTATTTTGTTAAAATATTTACACAATAAGGGTAATTAATGATTAAATTGTCTTTTTATTTTTATTTACATTTATAATACTTTTAATTAAATGTAAATTTACTCAAATTTGCGTGAACCGTAAAATGTGAGATTTTGAGATTCTGAATCACTGATTTATTATCAACAAACGACATGTATTACATAAAAAAATTGAAATTTGATATTTTAGGCCATTGTAACATGTAATCTAAAGAATAAGTCGCAATCACATGTTTTTTAAAATATGTATGTAAACTAATTACATCCTGTTTGTAAGTTTATATTATACTGAGAAGATAAAAATATATATTTAGAAACTTCATCTTGGATAATAAATTTCAACTAAATTTAATCTATATAAAATAAATATATCACATTTTTTCAATTATATTATTTATATATAATAAAATTGTAAAAAATTAAATTTTTTTTGACATTGTTAATATGGGATGTATCATGTTTTATAGTTCCATTGAACACATAATCTAACTATTATTTAATAACTAATTTTTCAATTAAAATTAACTATTTTAATATTAATTTCAAATAAAAACTTCAGTATAAATGGCTTATGTCTTATATATTTATGTTGTATATATTATATTTTTATTATTTAATAATACTTTTTTAAAATAATTATTTTATTATTATGCATTACAAATTTTACATTAAATTAAAAATAAAAACTAATGTTTAAAATTTACATGGAATTTTAAATAATAAATGTATAATCTACAATTTAATAAGTCGATTAAAATGTTGTATTCAATCATTTGGGCGAATTAAATATCAGCTAAATTTTGTTTCAGTAGACTCTTCTCTATACATCATCAGAACATTATATTTGAGACGAAGATTTCCATGGTACACTGTAAATATTTTAAAAATTACCTTCGAAGCGTTTTCTCATAAAGCTAGAGGATTAATGCAGTTATGTTCTGATGAGCAAGACGTTCAAAAATAGAAGTCATACAGAGTAGTAAATTTCACTTTTATGTTCCTTTTAATTGAAGTGTGCTACCTAGAATTAACGCAA
The DNA here is from genome assembly GCA_963691935.1 of Nephrotoma guestfalica. NCBI lineage: Eukaryota > Metazoa > Arthropoda > Insecta > Diptera > Tipulidae > Nephrotoma > Nephrotoma guestfalica. The sequence goes on along the minus strand of OY829915.1, from coordinate 4,637,010 downwards.
TTATTGTAAATATATCGTTACCAAAAGAGGTATGCTTTTTTGGCCCACTTTATATGCATCAGCTGTTCTTTTTTCCATTTCAGTAGATGAGTATCGCTAGTTTTCACAACTTTGATAATTGTAAAGCAAATTGTGAATAAGAAAAATTAAAAAATATGTTTTCCTATTATGCGTAGATATGAAAGAATATCCCAAGATCTTAATCTAAGTAAGCAATCTAAGTATTTAGTTAAGTGCAAAGATTTGGGATCCGAGTTACAAAAAACTCACGAATTGCTACATCTCGATACGTGTTCTTGGTTCTATAAGCAAACTTTGGTGTTTTCTTGTGGTATTACTGTTAATGTACAACATGTTGTTTTAAAACTAAATATATTGAGAACCGAGAAGTCTTTTTGTACTAGTTTGGCTAGAATACGTGAAACAAGGAAATAATTAATTTTACATTTAAGCCCCTGCCACATGTTACCGTCAGATTCTTTGGCGGTGCTCCAAGCACTCTGGTCCGGGAAAACAAGAGCATCCCTTACATGTAGATGCGATAAATTAATTCTAATAGCATTTTAACGTTTACTTTTCCTCATAATTTTGGCCATCAATTTTGTTTCGTCTATTTTTTTATTTGTAATCATCGTGAAATTTATAAATTGATATTTGAAAATAAATTAAATTTACAACCCGATTCCGACTTAATTTCAACGCTTGCAAGTTTTTAATTTTCGTGTTGTAAAAATTAGTATATCGCGCTTCTCGTAGGCACTATTATTATTTGGCAGGACCATAATTTTGTACATATACCAAAATTCCCGTTCTCAAGCTAGATTTTTAGTAATGTCTAAATCAATTCAAACCCGTTTGTTGGAAAGTATTACATTAAAGTAATGTTTTTAGTTGTACCGCTTGCTTCAGCTAACACTGAAATAATTCGCGCCCGATATACGAATAGTTTGTGGGTTTTATTTTACTACAGCTAAGCAGTAGGTTCTATTTTAAATTCTATACTAAGGCCTTAAATATCTTTAAAATCTGGATTTTAAAGATATTTAAGGGCTTAGCATAGGATCCAATATTCAAATATTATTAATTTAATTGTGAGCATCATCAATTCAAGTAACCTGCCTAGATGTGGTCCACCATTTATAGTACTTTTTGTTTGGGTACGATAGTGTTTTACGGTTGGGTACAAAATACTAAAATGGTCATTGTATAAAACTAACATATGATGAAAAACAGTTAGATAGAGATAATTTGAAATTATTCAATTGAAATAAAAAAGAAAAAAAAACCCGTACTGCGATCGGTTGTAGTTTCGTTCATCGTTTGAAAAGTAACCGCTAGTCTATAGAAATTTGTTACCATATAATACCGGAAGTTTAGAGCAGGAAATTCAAACCAGGGTCGCTACACTTCCTTCGCTTAGTTTACAATAAAGTCGAACAGTCCTTAGTTTATAGAAAAGTTCAGCTAACGGGAAGTATATTACGTCACTCAATACGTCCCGAACCTGACACATAGATGTCGCATCTAATAATAAAATTCATATTATTTTAAGAAAGTACCAACCTTCATACGATATTCATCAACATTTAATGCTAATCCAACCATTAATTTAAAAGTTACAGATGTTTTAGTAATGACACTTTTGTTATCGGTTCGTGCGTTGATTAAACACTTTTTTGATCGGAATACCGTTCTAGCAAACCAATGTCTTAATAAGAGTTATAGGGACCCTACTCCATCGAAATCAACCTTTAAAAGTTGGTTGGCTAAGTTTAAATGTAGCCTTACAGACACCGATGATACTGAACGTTTTGGTCGTTCGAATTCGGCAGTTATGCCAGAAAAGATAATAATATTACACAAAATCGTTTTGAAGACCGTAAAGTGAAGTTGCGTGATATACCTGATATCTTAAAGATATCAGAAGGCACACAGTGTATACACTATTTTGCACTGGAATATAAAGGAAAAAGGTGCTATTTCACCAAGATAATGCACCGTGCCACAAAACATTGGTTACGATGGCTCCAGGGAAGCGTCAAATGCTGAAGTCATAGCATAAACAAACGCTTATTTTGAGGCCAAAGATAAATCGATTTAAGACATCAAATTGTAAGAGAAGCGTTAGCATTAATGTATCGCTCTTAAGGAAACTATATTGATGAATACTTCGTGCACAGACAGTTCAATCTGTATTATCGTTCAAATTTTGAGCCAAAACTCGCTTTGTTATCGTTTTAGCATTTCATAAACTATATGATGTTTTTTAGATGCCGGTCTCGACGACAACGGTTTCAGCAATTCTCCACAATAGTGAAAATAGAAACGAAACGATTTTGTTTTGAATTTAGTTTTCATCTTAATGATTTGCTTTATTTGTGTTTAAGTTTGATATTATTGGTGGACATAAATTACATATACAAATATTAGACAAAATGTAATTGTAAAACAATCAAAACTAATCGAACAAAACTATGACCTCGATGTTTAGTTGTCGATAAATTAAAAGATGGATTCAGCCTTGAGAAAAAAATTATTAATCTTAATTCAGCAATCATCTTTTGTTTTAATGTTGTTATAAAAAATTTAGCTTACAATTATTTTGGGATCATGTTATTAATTATTATAAAATACTTCTTTTGGAGATGTTTAAGTAAAATTGATTTCAATTCAGGTAGTAAATTCAAATTCAAGTATTTCTTTCTATTAAAAAATGGTAAGAACAACCGTTTAAATCGGCCATGGTAGAGTTTCACAAAATTACGGTAAAACTGATAGATGATCTGATAGCAAAATTTAATGCGCTTAGCATAAAACTTTATTATTTTTTATCGTTCAAAAAGCAGGAAGAAATTACTGAAAATTAAACAAATACATTAACACAAAAAATTGTATAATATCACAGTGCAAATTTTAATTATTCTGTCAAAAACAAAACAATGAGATTTACATTAATTGGAAACTATTTAAGATAATTGGTAATTTACGGTTAAAATTAATCAGTATGAAGAAGACAACATTTTATTCAGTCGATTTTGTGTGGTGATAAAATATTTTCTATTTTGTATAATAAATCTTTACTTAACTCACTTAATTTAATATTATAGAATATACAAAGATAATTTATTTTTATCTATATATTTTTTTAGAACTAAATCACAATAAGTTTAACCACTAAAAATTATAATTCTGCAACTAATAAACTGCTAAACTTAAATTTTAACAATAATGGAATATTTTTGAAGAAATTTCACAGAAAATTGTATTATGTATAACAAAAAATTTGTCAAACCTTTGTACAACGCACATAGTTTTTACGTTGATTTGGTCTCGGTTTTTATATCATTATTGTTGGAAGTCTTTTTAACGTTGATTAAACTTACTTCGGGATGATTTGGTAATATTAGTCCCTGTTTACTATTTTTCTCCTGTTTCTCACTATTTTCATTATTTTGTTCGTTATCGTTTTCCTTATTATTATCTTCATCATTATCTTTATGATCCAAATCGTCGGTTGAATCAATATCTACATCGATCTGATCTTTTTCTGATTCATCATAAGATAGCCATTCATTTTTCTGCAACACAAAAACATTACAAAAATATAAAAGAGTCTCTAACAACAATTAACAATTTACTACCGTAGACGAATTCATTAGATCAGCAGCTTGCTGTAGGGATAATCCTCCTTTTTGAAGTAAATTTAAAATTTCAGTTGGTGCTGGATCCGTAAAATATTCCCTGAGCCTAGAAACCATGAATGGTCCTCTAAAGGTAAAAAACATGTTGGTAAAATAAAATAAAATCAACATATTTTATCAACATTTATACCTATAAGGGTGTTTTAAACAGCCGTATGTTTCTCGATAGCGTCCATATAATGTGCCGTAAGAAACTCCTAAAATTTGTGCGGCCTTTTTCATTTCTAGATTTTTATTTTTAATGGCATCCATAACCCTTTTACAAAATGGTTCTTCCCAAAATTGTGGCCTTCGGCCCCTGGTCAGATAGTCATTCATTTTTATGACATCTTTCCATTCTTCGATTTCTTGCTGTGTTAGAAAGACAGGCTGCGATATCGACGAACCTGTGTCTAATGGACTATTCGGTGATGATAAATCATCAGGATGTGTAATGCTATCGTATGGCGTTTCTGGACGTTCCAATTTTGGAATTATATTTGGTGTAGGCTCATCATCTTCAAAATCCATGTGCGTGGTTAAATTTTGTTCTGCCCATGAAACATTATTGTTCTCAGTTAATAAATGGTTTTTTGTTGCTGTATTATGATCTTTGGAATTGTCGTCCATTAGAACCGTTACTAAATTTGCGCTATCCGTAAATGTATTAGTTACGTGATTAGATTTTTGTTTTGATAGCTTAATTGATCTGAAAATTAAAATTTATAATGTGAAGTAAGTTATTGCAGCACATTACACAAAACTTACTTATTATATGACTCATAAGCAGAATCAGCATCCAAAGGCGGACGCCCACGTTTCTTTTTAATCGGGAGACTATGCTGAGCATTAGGTGAATCTTTTCCTAAAGCTGTATTTATTGGAGTTAAAACTGGAATGTTTTTATCATCTTTGAGAAAAGTTTCAGTCGTTGGCATGTTGTCCAAACTAGAGTTTGTGCCACAAAGACTATCTTCTTTTGTTGGGTTTGTTTGTGGATTGTGATGGCTTTCCTCATCTCGCCATGACACTTCGGCTAGTCCTTTTATTTTTAATTCTTCCGCCGTTTTTAATAAGGAAGCCAAGCTTCCATGATCCACATTGATCTCACCTTTATACATAAATTCAATTAAACATTTTATATCGGTAAATTTGGCATCTCGCATTATTATTATAGGATCTTTTTCTGAACAGCAGTTCGTCAATATGGAATCAAAATAAGTACTGCATGCACACAAAACTACACGATGAGCTTTTAGGGTTTGACCCTCGCACGCTAATGTAACATCACAAAAGCAACCGCGATCCAATAGTTGTGAAAACATTGTTTGTAAATTACTATGATGATATTTCCATCGTAAACAATACTGTTGCGGTAACATACTGAAGAATAATGTGGATTATCTGAAAAATTAAATTTAGAAATATTTTTAATATTTGAATTTTGTATAATTAATGTGTTATATTGATTAAGTGGTTGGATAATTGAGTCAAACGATTAAAATCTAACAACAGTGTTTACAAGCCTGATCGTAAAGCCCTAAACATTTCTTGGCGACTTATCACACAAATTAAACTTAAAATATTCAAGTAACCATAAGGGGGATTGTTGTCTGTTTTATCTGATTTGGCTGATTGATTAAATTCTCTTTGAAACTCGCTTACTAACTTCCATAAGGTTTATTTCAATTTAATCTATAGAAAAACGAAATGTGGAGCTATTTCTAATATGCTGTGTGCACGCAAGGTTGGATTAGCTCCGCTACCTACTATTTGAAATTTTGTGATCACTCGTTTCATTGGATTGCAGAGTCCACTTCACCTGTAGAAAATACTTCCTACACGCCAAATCCAACCAAAGGTGGATATAGTAACAAGTTCTTTAGCAGTAAGCTTTAAACATCAATGTAATATTTAATTTGTCAAATTAAGGCCACAAGATTTGCCATAGCAATGCGAAGTAAGCCAACCCAATGACTTGGTCCAAATTCATTATTTAGTGTTTGCCCTTTCAAAATAATAGATGAGCCTCAATTGGGCTATGTATTAGTTTTGTGCGCTTGGTGACAATCAGAATAAATGTATACTGTGAATCGAAATAATCGATTGATTCATTCCTAGAAAAGTACTAGCAATAAAGCTTTGAACAATTAATTATTATAATTTCCAAGAAAGCAGAACGTTAAATTTTTTGGGCATTAGACAAATACTGCAATAATTATTTAATCCATTAATTCCCTTTCGCAATTATACAAACCTATTTCATTTATGTATTTTGTTATGGTGGAAATTAATTATCAAGAAAATATTCTTTAAATAAATTCAAAGTAGTAAATTTGTTCTTTTGATTTAAAATAATAGAGGCACGGCCAATAAATGATTTAATTTGAAAATGTCCAGCATTGTTCTCCCCTTTAAAATTGGTAAAAACTCAAAAGTAAATTCTATATTTTTAGAGTCTTCAAATTGAATTATGTATATAATTGGCGGCTGTTATTTTATTTCATAGGCTTACAGCCGCAGCAGGGAAATTGTATTTGATATGTAAATACCCAGAAAAGAATAACAAATTGTAGAATAATTATATAGATAAGTAATTCATTTTAATTAAAACTTTGTTATATTATTTAGGTACTATTTCTAACTAACGGGTGATTTTTTAAGAGCTTGAGAACTTTTTTTTAAAAAAAAACGCATAAAATTTGCAAAATCTCATCGGTTCTTTATTTGAAACGTTAGATTGGTCCATGACATTTACTTTTTGAAGATAATTTCATTTAAATGTTGACCGCGGCTGCGTCTTAGGTGGTCCATTCGGAAAGTCCAATTTTGGGCAACTTTTTCGAGCATTTCGGCCGGAATAGCCCGAATTTCTTCGGAAATGTTGTCTTCCAAAACTGGAATAGTTGCTGGCTTATTTCTGTAGACTTTAGACTTGACGTAGCCCCACAAAAAATAGTCTAAAGGCGTCAAATCGCATGATCTTGGTGCCCAACTTACCGGGCCATTTCTTGAGATGAATTGTTCTCCGAAGTTTTCCCTCAAAATGGCCATAGAATCGCGAGCTGTGTGGCATGTAGCGCCATCTTGTTGAAACCACATGTCAACTAAGTTCAGTTCTTCCATTTTTGGCAACAAAAAGTTTGTTAGCATCGAACGATAGCGATCGCCATTCACCGTAACGTTGCGTCCAACAGCATCTTTGAAAAAATACGGTCCAATGATTCCACCAGCGTACAAACCACACCAAACAGTGCATTTTTCGGGATGCATGGGCAGTTCTTGAACGGCTTCTGGTTGCTCTTCACTCCAAATGCGGCAATTTTGCTTATTTACGTAGCCATTCAACCAGAAATGAGCCTCACCGCTGAACAAAATTTGTCGATAAAAAAGCGGATTTTCTGCCAACTTTTCTAGGGCCCATTCACTGAAAATTCGACGTTGTGGCAGATCGTTCGGCTTCAGTTCTTGCAGGAGCTGTATTTTATACGGTTTTACACCAAGATCTTTGCGTAAAATCTTCCATGTCGTCGAATAACACAAACCCAATTGCTGCGAACGGCGACGAATCGACATTTCACGGTCTTCAGCAACACTCTCAGAAACAGACGCAATATTCTCTTCTGTACGCATTCGTGTGGTTGGTTTAATGTCCAATAAAGTAAACTGAGTGCGAAACTTGGTCACAATCGCATTAATTGTTTGCTCACTTGGTCGATTATGTAGACCATAAATCGGACGTAAATCGCGAAACACTTTTCGAACCGAACACTGATTTTTGTAATATAATTCAATTATTTGCAAGCGTTGCTCGTTAGTAAGTCTATTCATTATGAAATGTCAAAGCATACTGAGCATCTTTCTCTTTGACACCTTGTCTGAAATCCCGCGTGATCTGTCAAATACTAATGCATGAAAATCCTAACCACAAAAAAATCACCCTTTATCTTACAATATTTTTAAATCTCCCAAATTTTTTTTATCTATTTTAACACTTTGCACATTGCTTACGAAATTATTTTTTTTATTATTTTTAAATTTCAACCAAGTTTCCGTTGAATACGACACGAGCTCAGCACTTCTTAAGCGATATATAACTTCTTCCTACACTTCCAACTTTGGGGGAAAACATTAATCTTGATGAAATAAACACTTTATTCAGATTTAGTCTATCGAATCATATAAGCATGAGATGGTGAATATTATTTACCTTTTAAATTAGTTGACAAAATTTTTAATTATTTCTTTTTTTTAAAGCAAAATTTAAAATTTTATTTCTTGTTATTTTGGCTTCATAAAATATTAATGATTACAGCTGCCCATGACTATAGATTTTTATTTATTTATTTATTTTGGTACAATTTATAATTTTGCGAACCTTACCCATGAATTGGCATGGTTTAACAGTTGCAGCAAACAAAATGTCTATCCATCTTGAATTTTAAAAACATCGAGATTTTGGAATAAATTCTGTCTCCCAAGCATACATTGCTCTTCTTACTCGTAAATTAATCTCGCACGTCCTTCACTTAGCGTATTTAAGAACTAAATAGTACAGCTAACAATTTAATCAAATTAAACAATTAAATTTTTTGTCCCTATCAGACACTAAATATTTATTATTAAGACGCAAGTCGATAACAGCAACTATAACTTATATTTACAACAACTTCGAAATTGATGTTCGAATACCGTATTTTTAAACGGAAAATTTCAAAGAAAATTTGATTCCAACATTTTTACTGTTTAACTATCAAATAGCTGCACTTCAAATTATTAAATTATTGTCGTATAAAAATACCAAAAGAGACAATTTATTAGTAGTTGGTAATTTAGTCTCGTTTATCGATTTGGGTCTCCTTTTGCTGGCTTTATCTGGAGCCCTCCAATAATTAATTTTGAAGTTGTTTGCATTATTTGTGTTTCGATGAAATATTCGTAAATGCCTTCAGTGATAGCCCAATACCTATCAACTGGGCAAAGTTCTGGACAGTTGGGCGGATTTTTTTCTCGAGGTACAATCCTCACATTATTCTTTTCGCGCCAAATAAACGTTTCCGATGCAAAATGGTAGCTTGCCTAATCAGGCCAGAATACAGTTAAGACTTTGTGGCTTCGCTTAAATCGTTGTAACTTTAACTTAAAGCGCCTACAAGTGCAAACTAAGCCGGCCAAACTAAATATTTCATGGGGAATTTTGCCAGCATTTTTGATTTAAATTTTTCGTCACGATTGCTCCGAGCCTTGGAAACAGAAAATTGCTCTCCTGGTAATTGGTTAAAATCTCCCTTTACGTAAGTTTCGTCATCCATTATAACGCAATAAGCTTAGGTGGAAAATTGCCGTAGAATTTTCTCGCCAGTGATTCCACACTAACAGATTATTTCTTATTTTGTTATTTCTTGTTTTGCGTTTTTATAACGTATACGCAATGATCCCACTATTTTATTAATTTTCTTTTTTTAATTTTTTCATTTGGCTCTTTATTAGTACTAGAAAAATATATAAATTAGAAAAAAATTAGGAAAGAATAGTATTTGAGTTTTTTTGGTAACGAAAGTATAAATGAGGCGGTCATTATTTGAAAATTCGTGGCCGGATCAAGCCGCGTTTTTAGATTTTGAAATAGATGGTAGTCACTTGATTATTGTTTGTGTTTAAGTTCTTGACTTAATCGCTGGAATAGATTTGCGTATATTGTTTAGACTTCTATTTGGTTTCCGAAATGTAATGGTATGCAGGATTCATCAGCAGTTATAAAATGGTGATAAAACTATTTTTGATTAGCCGAAACTTCTTAACAGAGCTGAGAAATCGCTTGCGATTAGATTTTTGTTCTGATTTTAGTAAATGCACCCTTTTTTGTCATACTGAAGAAGTTAAAAGTATATGGTCACTATCATTACTGATAATTAATGTATCTCAGATGATCAGTAAATCAAGCCAATATAATATTGTCAATGTTGCGAAGAAATAAAATTGACAAACCGCAATGGCTTCGAAAGATCAATTATTATATGTTCAAAATATATTCATTAAAAATATTCAACTCTTTTATATAACAAATCCAAAGCTTTTCTAGCAAATATTTTGTCGTATAACAATACTTTTCAGCACCGAGTTATGAGGTGAGGTATTTTACTATTTTATGAACTTCTTGAACAGTTTCTGGAGTGAGTGCTGTTTTTTTATTGACCATTCCTGACCTCATTATTTGTGCGAGTTCTGCCATGTTTAAATCAGCCACCCAACATTTGATGGTTGATGATAATGCGAAAACCCACCTAATGGGGAATTCATTTAAATTTTAATATTAGTAGGGTTTTATCACAGCGTGAAATAATTGTTTCCATTTTTTAAATTTACGTCACTAGTCAGTTTGGAGATAATGAGGTCATTGAGGGGTTAGTTTTAGGATTAGTTTTTTTACTAAGTAGAGTTGGGGCCGCCAGTGTTTAGTACCAATATGTTTAATTGCATATCTCTTGTAGATTTCAAAATGTGAATTTTTGATTTCAATGATTTGGTGCCAGTTTCGAGGTTGTACAGATATATATAATAAAACATAATTCGTATTTTTTTCAAATTTTTTTTTTCACTTAACATGTTTGTTGTGATTTCAAGCTTTACTAAACTTTTCAGGTGATCGATTGTGCTTTAGATTGTGTCACACAAAAATAATCATCGTCGCGTGGGTCTACACTTTATGAAAAAAAACCTGAAAAAGACTTGAAAATTTGGTCTTTTGATAACTTCTTTCGTCGTACTCATCAAGTGTCAACAATCGTGATATATTTTTACCATACATTTTAATAAATGGTGCATCTTTATTTTTAAGTTCAATTTTTGTAAAATTTAACGCCTTTTTCATGAAATTGCATCATTTACGATTTGTTAGACTTGCATACGAATTTTGTTCGAAAATCGCGACTTGAGAATTAGAAGTTTTTATGTTGTTTCATCAGCATACTAGGCGTAAATATAAAATTTAATTATTATTTACATCAATCAACAAAAATATTTATTTTGTGCATCTAGTAGGTTAGTGAAATAGCAGCAAAACTCTAAACTTCTCAAGTCTCAGCTTTCGAACAAAATTTGTACTCTGGAGTTTTATTGTCAAATTTGTTCAATATCGGTTTTTTGTGAAAGTTATTATATCTAGTGGAATTCCTTTATATTTGTAAATAGAGTGTACCTTCCAAAACAGGAAAATTTTGCTCTGTTTTTATTTTTGTATCAGAAAAATGAATTTTTGCTCCATAGGTTTAGCTTCAGATCTACACGGATGTTTCAAAAAGTTACGACAATGGCGGAATAGGAATATATTTCGACTAGAATAACATTAAATTATCCACAACATTAAAACGGAAACATCAATCAAAAGAAAAGAACATTTAAAACAATCAAAATCAATGGAAGAAGCTATCAATACAAACATAGAGAAAATATTGATTCTAACCAACTCGAAAGAGCGCTTGTAGTTCACTGATATCAATTTAAAAATAAAAACAACTAATACTTTGAGTGCAATTAACCCCGCCCAATTAACAGGGCGGGTTCAATACCACCTTAATAGAAACCTACAAGCTAAAGCAACTGAATAGAACACGTCAGGAACAAAAAATACAAATACATGATAGGAAAAGGAAGGAAACTATAACCAAAACCAATGATCATGAATCATCAGCATAATGTCGTAACCTGAGCAAATGAAAGAAACACCAACAACAAAAATAACAATCTACTTGGATTAACATTAATGGTAGCATCGATAAATATAAATCGGGTGCGATAGATCAAAATATAAATCTTTAAATAACTCACGACACTCACAGTTTTTCAAACACGTTATCTGTACGGCTAACTTACATGACAGTAAAAGGGACAAGATGTTTCTTAACCATATGTTTATTAATTCTCAATCTTCATAATTTCCTACAGAATGTCAGTAATAACCACTAGAGATTCGCAATTGCCGGTGTGATTCAAAAATATTAAATTTTCAAAGAATTTTCTAAGTGGGTAAAACATAAAACAATCCAACGCAACTGTCAAACTTCACTTAAAGATTCGTGGAAATGGCATAAGAAGATGATCACTATAAGTGAGTGGTTGATCTTCTGAAACACCGCTTCCTTAGATTTTTACTTGGGTTTTAATGTTTGATTCAGGGTGCCTAATATTTGAGATCCTCCGACAATTAGCAACCATTAGCAACGATGTTATTGAAACAAAATGATGCTTATAGTTTTAGAAGTATAATTTTCAATTCGGCGCGGTATATTTGCAGATTGAATAATGAGAGAAAGACACGCATAGTACATTTTCATATTACAGACCCAATTCGATTGCTTAGAGTTGATATAAGTGACAATCTTAAACGGGCGGAATGCACATATTGTGCTACTGACGAAACCAACTTCAAAAAAAACACCGATTGCTTAATATATGGAAAAGAGTTCTCCGAAATTCGAATCAAGTTTTCCAAATTTTTTAAGACTGTATTGTAAAAATAAGACGAATCACAGATTTACAAGCGACCTATAGACAGTTATATGTTGGTTCATGTAGAACCGTATACTACTCCACAGTGGAATTCAATCTTTACTTGAAGGGATGCTTGACCTCTGATAATACAAGGATGATGATTGTTGCTGCTGCATCCAATTAAAACTAAACGTACAAAAAATTAAAAGTCATTCGATCAGTTTAAAATAATGTAAAATCAGAAAAATAGAAAAATGTTGGTTCCTCTGAACTTCAAACCCTGGAACACTATCTTAAACTGTTCTTGCTTATAAAAATTAATGACCCTGCTGACATTATCTAGATTTTCGGTTTAACCCAAACACCCTGGAATTGCATAAAGCCCAAACACAATGAGTATGGATAGATTTTCTTTGTGGTTCGCTTTGGTCAAAGTCAAAGATAAAATAAATTATGTAACCTTGCACTAAAAAAAATGTTTAATAAAAATTTCCGACGTTTTCAGGTTTTACGATAGTTTCAAATTACTCCGATTGATTGCTTGGCCGTATTTAAGTTCCATCACTGGAATTAACTGAATGTCTATTTATGTTTAGTTCAAATTAAAATCAAATTGGATTACAATTTTTCTATGAGACTACGTTTGAAGGTTTTTTATAAGTATTATAATTTGTGTAGTTTGAAATAAACGGAAAAAACCAAAAAGGCGTATTTTAAAATTATATTTTAGAACCTACCAACTCAGTTGTACTATCGTAATGGATAACGTTGAACGAAATACAGCATAATTATGTACTAAGAATCTTTTGTTCAAAACATATTTTAAAATTTTTTTTCATAATTTTAATTAAACCATGTTGAATAAAATCCAAGAGCATAAAACGCATTTTTTCCATTTTCGAATTATTAAAAAAATCAATATGACTATAAAAAATGAGATTCATCTACAGCTATACAGTTCTCCAAACTCGGTAAAAAATGGTTTTAAAAAAAAGTAGAAAATAAAAGCAGCAAACAACAACAAATTATAAAAAATAAAGAAAAGCACAAAAAAAATTTCTACTAAAAAACTGAAATAAAAAATTAGAAAAAAATTTAACTGATTAATGTATGGAAATTAGTACTTTTCCGTCGTAACGCGTACACGCGAAGTGGTCGTGGAAATAATGTTTCAATTTTTGAATGTCATACTTAATCGGAAGTATAGCGCGATCGATCGTTTAAATTTTTAAAAATATATTGCACACTTCAGAATAAAAATTTGGATCATTTAGTATTGTTCTGATTTAATTTTGATTATTGTTTAATAATGTCAATGTTTTGAATATATTATTATTTTTGATGAACAAAAATATTAATAAATTAGTTAAATGTCATGGAAACAATATGAGTGACGTATTTCAATTGCAATTCATTATATTTTCCATTTATTTTGGGAATATAATACCCCATTTTTTCATGAGGGTGACCGATCATCATTTTTTCGTTTTTAATTTTTTCTTTACATTTTTTTTGTATATAAAAAGGGAGTTTCGAAAAAGGAAAAATTCCAGAATGGAAAATGAAAGATGGGATATAAAAAAATTACAACTAAAAAATGTACCCAAACCGTTACCTCGATTTTTCCGCTTCACCAATTTTCATTTTTTTTGTATTTTGCGAAAGATGTATATACGAATATATAAAATGAAATTCTCTCAAACCTTATTCATTCAGTTTTTGTACAACAGGCAATAAAACCAACAAAAAATTCAAGAAAAAATATCACACAATTTTTTTGCTGTTTTCCACTATCGATCGAAAATTCTTGTGAGGTTTTTTCTAGTTTTCTGTTCTTTATATACATTTTTTTTTTGTTTCAGTTTGTATATTGATTTTTTAGATTTTTTGTTTCAATGAAATTTTTTTTGTTCACCGTTTCAGTGAAATGCTACATACGGAACAAGTATAAGTGTATAATTATAAAGAAATTCCCTTCCAACAACTAATTGTATTTAATATTGTTCAGGGCCCAATCTTAATACTTCTTAAAAAGTTCATATTATTTACTAGTCCAGATTTGTTATCGTGGTATCGCGCATTTTTATGTTGCTCACATTATCCCCTTTTCTCTTCTTGCTTATTTTCTTAAGAAACAAGACGTAAGAATTGACTAAAGAAAAATTGATGCATTATTATAGTATCAGTTACCCCATTGTTCATTCTGTACATAATGCTGTGATGCGGTTTCAAAATACAACTGTATTTAAGTTCGTTCGAATTATTTTAATTATAAATTACTAATTAAACGCATTTGTCAAGCAGGGTGATTCAATATCAAGTTCACATCGTTTTTTGTATGTATTTAATTTTGTAAGTTCAAATAATTTGGTTAACTTTTAATTAACTTAAATTTAATTTATCATTTTTAGAGTCATAAATACATAATAGAACCGTTAAAGGATCTTTTTCGTTGGTTTTGTATGTCTCAAAATCGATTTCCTCTGGACTTAATACTCATTTTTCTTCCTATTCACACAACTACATTATACCATCTACGACATGGAAGATCAGTTGGCGCTGAGATCGGCACTCCATCAGAGAGTCATTGTGTTTATTAAATCCACCGGTCGTAATCTCTGGAGGGATTCGAACCCAGCATCTCCTAGTTCAGGTGTCGAAGCTTTGACTACTGCAATGCTTGTCCTGTTATACTTCGCTAATATTTGCACTGTGTTTTATGAAATTACAAAGAATTAATTCATAATTTGGTATTCTTACAAATTTTTGTTTACATACATCAGATTTTCATTAAAATATAACATTTTTACATTTTGTGGACCAGAATTTAAAACAGAAACAACAGAATCTTTTTACAACTTGAATTGTTAAAAACGAGTTTGTTGGTTTTGAAATATCGGATGGACTTATTTGTGTATAGAAAGTACTTAAACCTCACATTGTTAAGAACTGGCAAAAATTTGTCATAAAACTAGTAACCAATCTACAGGTAGTTCGATTGAAAACGATGCGAAATATACCTAAAAACACGTTCAAGGCATCTTTTATAAAATATCACTTTTGAAAGTGTATTTCCAAAGATAACTGTTTTTGCTTTGGTGTAAATTACTGATTCAGCTCTTTCAATTTGTCCAATTTTCTTTTGTGAGGTTTGTTGAAAAATAACGTTTCATTGCGAACCTACAATGAAAATATGTAGAAATAAAATTATATGGTTATGCGTCATTTTAACTGTGTTGTCAGTTTGAAAATAATATAAATGGATTAATATCTCGCTGAAAATCCGTATTTTTCCGTCTCCCGTAAATGCAACAACAAATATAAATTTTGTGTTGTATTTACGATAATTAAGGATCAATCATTTTCATTGAAATTTTATTTAAACTATGCGATTAAAAGACAACTAAAGAATTTTATGATTCCCAGCATTTGATTGTAATGAAGCTCACATATCAAAAGTCTATACAACACTTTCATATTGCTTTTAACACTATGCGCCGTAGATCCTTGGCGAAACACATTAACACTTAATAAACACATTATACACTTGTTTAATTACTGTGTTGCGAAATAATTAAACAAGTGTATAATGTGTTTATGAAGTATTAAACTTTCATATTGTGTTTCATATTTTGATAAGGCGTCGTGTCATTTGTTCTCTTTAGCTATGAAGAGAAGAAACCATAAGCATCTTCCGATTAGTTGATTTCAAAAATCAATGTGTCATCTG
Source organism: Nephrotoma guestfalica (assembly GCA_963691935.1). Taxonomy (NCBI): domain Eukaryota; kingdom Metazoa; phylum Arthropoda; class Insecta; order Diptera; family Tipulidae; genus Nephrotoma; species Nephrotoma guestfalica. The sequence goes on along the minus strand of OY829915.1, from coordinate 4,621,110 downwards.
GTTCGTACAGACATAAAATAAAAACTTTGAAATTTGGTAAAAAAAACAATTTTTCAAGAAATCGTCATTTCCGATAAAATTTTAGAAAGATGATATGGACCAATTTTGCAGCCAATTTAATTTAGTATTTTCCTCTCAACGTTTTTCCGTAAATCCTATATTCTACAAAATACAATTTGCAAAACCGGAAAGTTCGTATCAACAAGTTTTTTTTTCGAAAATTGTCATTTCCGCTTACTATCAGAAAATTAACAGTAACTGCTTTTCTTTTTTAATTTGTTAAGTAAATTTTCGATTAAGCCCCTCTAAAAAATGATTTTAGCAAAATTCGCCATTACCGTCTTAAATTTCTGAAAATGATCTGGACCAGATTTGTTACAAATTTAATTTAGAATTGATTCGTCTGTAATCGCCTTTGTTGTTAAATGCTATACTTTTTAAAATATTGGCAAAAAACGAAAACGTTCCTATAGAAGCTGCCACTTCCGGCGGGTTTCCGCCAAATTTCAGACAGACATCACATCGGAAACAATTTTTTCGGTCTCGAGATCGTAAAAGAAAGTAAAAGTCGGCTCCGCAGGCGTAACTAAAATGTTGCTTTAGTTAAATACTATTTATCTTTCGCTGTGGTTGTGAATTTAACAAAGCAATACACCTTCAAAATCAAAACATCTTGTTCAGAAAGCTGCGATTATAGTGATCACGTTTTTTGACCTAACCCGAATACATGTAGATAGAACTTTTACGCTTTGAAGAAAATTTATAAATTATTAACAAAAACAATTGATGTTACATATTTTATGTTGATAAAACTTGTCAGAATATAATTTCAAAAATAGTTCATATTTCACTGTCTTTATTCTTATAGATAGATTAAAATGTTTAACTAACTTGAACAGCCTAATTATTTTGCGGTAACGCGCCTAAATTTTAACTTAATTCGCATTGACTAAACGCATAGAAATAACACTATCAATAGTGCCATTTCTGCTTTTCATTTAAAGGCAGTAATTTGAACGGATCAATCTACGAAATAGTTGTTATTAGTGAAAACAAAATAGTATGTGCTGGATATATAGAACATTCTAAGCATGTACCAAAGTATGTTTTCTAGGGGATCAAAATGAAATACAATGACGTGTTGTAACGTCAATATGAAACAGCCCGATAAAATTGCCTTTATAACAAATACTCAATGTTAGAATTTGATGCAAAAATGCCCAACTTAAGTAATTCCTTTAGAACAGAAGAATAATATCAGCAGGATGGATACCGTTCAACTTTAGCCGAATTAATTATCCTGCCACCAACGTTATCATTCCTACGTGTATTTATGGTATTCTAATTTTTCCCAAGGCGAATAAATATTTAATGTCTTAGCTCACAATATCAGACACCAGTATAATAATGATGATCCAAGAAGCTGATGGACTAGCATCGCCAAATATGATTTGTATAAGAACAAACTCTCTTATATATGTGAAAACGTGCCATGCCATTCTCAATAACAAATTGCGCGCAATAATATTTTTCACAAGTTCCGAAACAAAAACGAAACAAAAATTCAGCCAAAAGCTACAATTTTGAGAAATTTGTAATATGCACAAGATATAAACCCGAAATAAAATTTTTATCAATTAACTCCTTTTGAATTTGAAGTTCTAAGGAAATTATTGAAAATATTATATTACATTACCATCCCCGCAGGAACGATCATTTGCTCAAAATTATTTAATGGATTATCCTCTAAAATATTTACACTCAAGTAAGTTACATAATAACCTGTATAATAAACTATGATAGTAAATCGATCCTGATAGTTGGTTAAATGCAGTTTGATACTACACGAAGTGTGGTCGTGTTCACCATATCTAAAATCGGGCTGTCGAGTCTCCGAACGCTGGGATTGGTTTATTGAATGATTGGAGAAAAAAATATTGCACTACATTGAGGAAATCCTTTACTCGAGTATTCTCCCGCATCCAAATTGGCAAATGGCAAAATGCATAGTGTAAAACGACCATTATATTGACTTAATGGAGTAGTGGCATGAAGGATCAAATATACCAAGCAAGCAGCAGTGAGCAGCAAATTTAAATATTTGCTTATTCGCTAGAGTACCAATTTAAAACAAAAATTTGAATAATTTCTATAAAAACAAATGAATTATGTTGTTAATTGAAAAATTAAAATTTAAAGCAAATATATTGAATGAAGTTGTTCCACACCCAGCAACTACAACTGATCTTCACTGACGCACAAAACATTAAGCAAATTGAAGCTATTTTCCAACTAAAACAAAATAAACTGCTTGTTTGGTGTGCACTCCTATACACACCCATGGTGTGTTTCATTCTTAACGCCACTTGAGATCGACCGGTCCCACTAACAATACCCGACACGAGAGGAATGAAAACAATATGTTTCATCTTCGGTTGCTACCAGTCCGGTTATGTTAATAAACATAATTAATGGTTGGTAAGACCCATAAATTATTTTCTATGATAGAACTCAAGTGCCGAACCCCGAACAAGTCTCTGTTGCTAAGTAATATTTATCGCAGTTTGTTAATAAAAATAATTTATTTCAAAATTTGCTCTTTTATCAGCATCCCAGTAGTACTGTGTATTTTCAAGTTATTTGCGTTTACAAGAAATCCGACCAAATAAATTCTATTGTTCTAAAATATTATTTTGAATAAATATTAAATTCAAAATGGCCAAATTTACCTATTCTAGTTGCATCAATAATAGACATAAAAAATTTGTACAAATGCTGGTACGAAATTTTTCACCAGACGAGTTATTTAAACAAAAGTTTACGTTTTTGAATTTTCATGATAATCGAACTATTTTAAGTACAATAAACATGAATTTGTCATCTCGGAAAGTTAGACAAGGTCATTAAAAACGTATAATCGGTGCTTTTCGAAGTCACTGACTACGATTTTTAAATTAAAATTGGAAAGTTCAAGATGACTAACCAAAAATGACTTTATTATTTTGGTATGAGATTCTCTGGAGTACATTGCGACTCTTTAAATCGAGATGATTTTATCTAGAGCAGTGTTTCCCAACGGCGACCATACCGCCCCTCCTAGGAAGGCATGCCGTATATCTAAGGAGCCATATGCTAAATTCATAAATTCGACCTGGGATTTAAACAGGCCATGAAAATTTTATTTATTAGTAACATAAATATGAAATTAAGATGTAAAAAATAAGGTTGGGAAACATTGATCTAGTTAGGTTTAGCATTATTTTTTTAAATTAACGAGATTTTTAAATACGTTATCTTCTGCGTTTTTGCTATTAAAGTATAACAGCTATATAAATGTGTGGTATTATAGTCGTAAGAATATTGTAATCCATATTTTAAAATTATAAAACATAGTTTAATTTTGTTTTGTTTGACTTTTGTTTTCAGTGTCAAGACACATCATATGTCATTATCGTACAGGTTTACATCCTTTATGATGTAAACTGGAGGAATGTATTTTATTTATAATATGGTGTAAACAAGAAATATGATTCATTGTATTTTCAAAGAAACATCCACAACCTAAAATTTAACAGAAATCAAATCATACACCTTTATCGTCACGGAGGTTGGAAACGAGAATGAAGTTGCCACTACAGACTTCAATAAAGCATTTGTAAGTATTCCATACAAAATTATCATATATAAACACTAAATTTCTAATGTTGGTACACAAAAATACAATTATCAGGTGCTCTTTAGACCACCTGAGTTTACATCACTTACAGCAAAAAATGCGATTAATATCTCGGTTATGTCTGGATACGACGCCGATGTTATTAAAATATGTTGGTGTGGATTTAACCTATTAGAATTAAGCGGGCCAAGATGAGGGTATCATTCTTCTGAACCATATACGATTGTTTTTATATAATCATAGTTGTCAAATATTTGTACGCGATGAGAGACTTCTCGGAATATAATCTAAATTACATTTATTCATCAACCCAATCCACTAAGACTAATTTTATTAATTTTAATCGACCAAGTTTTATAATTTTTAACCCGTTAAAAATTTTCGGTTTTTATGATCCCAGTATTCCGTGTAAAAATCAGTTCACTTACATATTGAGCTTTTAATTAATTTGCTAGTTTTAATTAGTATAAAAATATCAATTGTTAAATTTTCGGAGGCCTACGAAACGAACGGCTGTTTTATGAGTTAACCCTAAAAAGTAACTGCTAATTGCAACATTCGAAAATTTGTTTTGTGTAAAATTAGTTTGGTTTAATTAATATTTGTTAACGTTTTGCAATCGTTTTCAAGCTGCCCGACTTTTATTACACACTATGTTTACTGTGAAATTCTTACATAGTCAAATACGAGGGTCGATCAATAAGTATTCGTGTTTGAAAACAGGTGGCATTGCTGAGGAAAGTTGACATTACCATCGTGTACGTCAAACGACACATACTAAATTTCAGTCTAGTTCACAGGTTAGTTTTTATTTGGCAGCCAGTTGTTTCAACGAATTTAAACGTGATTGAACATGTGTTTTTGATGAAGAGTGGCCAGGCCGCCCGGCAGACGATGTTACCGAGGAAACCGTTGAGAAGATCCACGACATGATTCTCGCTGATCGCCGAACTAAAGTGCGCGAAGTAGCAGAGATCGTTGGCGTGTCGTACGGAACGGCAATTAATATTTTAAATGATAAGTGAAAGAAAGGTGTTGGCCCGATGGGTGTCGACCTGGTTCCCTGCGATTTCTTTCTGTTCCCCAACATGAAAACATGGCTTGGGGGAAAAAATTCAGCTCAAACGAGAAGGGTATCGAAGCCGAGACAGAAGTATATTTTGAAGAGTTTGAGAAATCATATTTTTTGGAGGAGTTAAAGAAATGGCAGAAACGTTGGGAAAAGTGTATCGACCTAAAAGGAGATTTCGTTGAAAAATAAACATTTTAAAAACTTGTGTCTTCATTCCTAACACAGGTACTTATTGATCGACCCTCGTATTTGAAGAAGTTGGTTTAACGCGAAAATAAAGGAGGAGGTATCAAACGTAATTTTTATGCCTCACAAGTTTGAAAATAGACAAGAAAATTGTAAATTTAAATCACGATCGGGGGGTTTTGCGATAATCTCTATATCTATTGACGCTTTTATAAAAACAGACAGCTTAATTTATCGATTTAGATCAGTCCAAAAATATTCGGTTACTTATTGTTAATGTTAGCTGTTGCCACTACTGTACTGCAAAATTTTGGTGAGTCATGATTCAGTCCACTACCATCGAACCATTTTAATATGTATGAACGTTAATATGTTTACATATCAAATAATGTTTGGAATATGGTTAGATGTTGTTGACAGGGTCAGTGATTCCGTAAGAAATATACCGCATACACTATAATAAATGCATGTGGAATGATAAACCATTAAATTATATATTTACAATCGAACACGTCATTTGCGGTACGAAAATATGATTACTGAACAAAATTCAAAATTTTGGAAACAATGTTGTTCATACTTGTAGGAATTTTTAAATTACGCTAACTGGAAACAAATCAGTTAGATTAGCATTGTGCATACTGTTAGGGTAGCTAACGAACACTTTCAAATTTAGTATGTTATTTTTTTTTTTCAAAATTTATACTGCTTTTTATATTTAACAATACATTTAAAAAAATTTCCATCCTCTCTTCGCCTCTAAATTATTTTTTTTTGTTTTATAAATCGCGATTTAAATTTTTTTTGTTGAGCTTTATCTTCTATCGTGGTTTTTTTTCATTTTTGTAATTTTATTTTTTTGTTATTATTATTTTTTATTTTTCTTATTAAACAACGAACAAATACAGAAATAATAAATTAGTCACAAAACAAAATATGATAGATATTTTTCATCAATGTAGTATACATATAACTATATTATATTAATACATATATACTCGAATAATAAAAATGTATATCGTGAAGTCGCTTAAATTTTTTTTTTGTATACACACATTATAAAATTTTTTTATTTAAAAAAATAATGTTTAATTCTCAGAACACAGAATGACGAATTATTTTTTGTTTAATTTTTGAAAAATAACAACTTATAAAACTATAAAAAAAAATTAAAAGTCAGTATATTCCAAATAAAAATGTTCATGGAAGGCTATTTTGCCTTGTGTAACACGAATAGTAAAATGTAGAGGCAAGCTTATGACGGTTGCACTATGTGCTTTTTATTATTTGTGGGCCGAGTTGTATACTATGCAAAAAAGCAACTGAGGGCCGTTACGTATTCTGAAAATTTATATTGGAAATTTTGAAGGTTACATTAGAAAAGTACATAAATCGTAAACAATTTTTTGAAGTTAAAGTAGAAATTTTAAAGTGTTCAAATCTTTGTAGTATTATAGATTTTGGTAGTGACTAAACACCAAATATGTGTATTTACCAAATACAGCTTTTTTACTATAGGAGATAAACAATATGTATTTTGATTGCCAGTTTCAATAATATTATATCGTGTTGCCAAAAGTATATCGCACCCCCACCTTCTTAAGTGTCACAACTAAAAAATCGAGTTTGTTTTATTTATAATGGCGTTTGTAAAGATTAAGCGTCATTTTTAATCTGTAGAAATTTTTTTTCATTTTAGCTAATGTACAGTGTGCCTTTTATTACACCTCAAATTGCAAAGAAGAAAATAACAAAACATTAAATTAAATTAAATATTTAAAATAATTGATTGTTAAAGTTACTACTAATTATATCCTTTTTTATATTAGTAAAATTGTTATAAAAACCATAGTTTATTATTTTGATCATTTAAATTTAAAATAACAAAATAATGCTTTATCGTTTCAAAGACGCTTAATTAATAGGGTTTCAGTTTAATGCTTAATTGAAAATTAAAAGAATATTTTTTCGAGTATAATAAACCTGTATTTAAATAATTTTCTCTTCTGAACTAACTGAATTTATTCTTTGATGATGAATTTATTATTTTTATTATAGAGTGTCACTTTTAAAACGGTGGTGCGATATTTGTATAAATAAACTATTTGGTTAGATTTGATAAAAATTGGTTTTGATTTTTCAACATCGACAAGCAAAAAATGCAAACGCAGAACTTTACATTTATAAAAAAAACATAAATAAACTTTAATTTTCGATTGAGCTATTTAAATATGAGTAATATAATTATACAGTTTCTTCGTCAGACACCTGTTTTCAATTCCTTCCTACTTTAAAATATTCGTTTGTTTATTTGTATGTAAACAAAAGGATAATAGAATTTTAGTTATATGCTTGTTTTTTAATACACAATATAAAATTAATGATACGTACAAAAGTTTGTTACTTACACGAAAATATTTCAAAAAACTATAAAAAAATTCTTTTGTTTATTCACAATTTTATAAATTTATTAGTTCACGTGTGATTTTTCATATTAAAAACATTTCAAATTTTTTTTTGTAGCACTAACTGGCGCTTAAGATATTCAAGTAACTCAAACTCTAAACCACATTTAGTAATGTTTTGTGTATATGTCAAAAGTTTGTAAACATTAACGAATTTGTCACTTGTATTATATTTTTTGATAAGCTAACGAGTTTTTATATTTTGTTAATTTTTTTTTTGTTCAAAAGCACTTGATACACATTAGTTTATTAATTATCATATACACAAACAATTATTTTCTTAAAATAATTATTTTTAAGAAACGGGGATCTCTTATTAAATAACAAAGAAATTTATTTCAATCGTTAAATTCACTTGAATCTGACCTGAGTTTATTTTTCGAAAATATCTCTAATGTTTAATCGAGACTGTCTTCAAGCTTCTATTTCACCTAACACATTCTCTTTTCAATTTTGAATTTTTTTTATTATTTTTTGTATTTTTTCAGTATTTTTTTTATATATATATTTTTTACATTTTTTTTTTTGTATTTTTTTATATATACATATAATTTTTTTTTGTATTTTTACTTTTCCATTTTTTTTGTAGATTTTTTTTATATAATTTTATATAGTGTATGTGATAATTTATAAGTGTTAGTAGATTTTTAATTTTTTGTATTTATTTGTAGTCGACGTTGTTGGATTGTAATATTATTAGTGCTTTTCTGGCGTGGAAGTACAATATTTTCTTGCGCTGTGGCGTACATTTATGTTTGGTAGTACTTAACATTTTTTGTCCCAGAGCCGTATGACCATACATCGCAGTCCCAACTCCAACTTTTTTGTGAGCATGAATAAAATAAGTTCAATCCGTTTCGATGCATTTGCATTTGCAACTTTATAATAATATTATTAAGTTTACGTATTTTTGTTTATACTTGACAAAAAAAATATGACACAGCACAAATACTCACGATGTACTTGTTTGAATTGAATTGTTTTTTTTAAATACATAAATTCACAGCAGTATTAGTGAAAAAAACTCGAAATCGTTCATTTGGAAAATTCCAAACAAAAAAAAATACTGAAATGAAAAATAAAAAAACGCAAAACGAAAATACACAAAAAAGAAAAACTGTCTATCTCGCACACATATACATCATCGCTATTCTTTTTTCTTTATAGAATGACGAAAAAAAACCCGCATGCACAAAAAAAAAATACAGACAAATTTTTTTTGTGTCCATACTGAACAGTGGAGCGGATATACGAAAAGATATCTTGTATGTAGTTGGGGAACTGGTACAAAAAAGTTAACAAAAAAAAAAATATTGAAGATTTTTTTCCATTTTTATATACGTATATATTTTTATTTTTTGTATATTTATTAGTTCGTTGGTTGGGAATTTTCTACGTGGTGTTTACTGGTTTGAGTACGGCGTTAACGTATCCGAGTTTTTCAAAAATATACGTATATGTGGATACAATCAAAACGTTTTACCACCAAGTACTCAACCATGCTTATTTATACCTTGATGCAATCTACACAACGTTTTATTATTACACATTCAACAAGTTTCAATGATTCAATACAAGTTTACTCTATCCCATATAATTATAGATTTCTTACATTGAAAATCAAGTGAAAATAACGAAAGATTTCACCTATTTGCAAAGAAAGGTAAGTAAGAACTATGCAAAAAACAACACAATAATGTTTTTACACTAAGTTAGGCGTGATAACTAGTACCTACGAATTAATAAAATGTTTGAATACGTAGTCTTGTGTACAATATTGTTCTAAAGTAATAAAATGTAACAGCATATATTTTAAAATTAAAATTTTGACTCAATCCGTCCTGGCTTTTAAAAAATTTAACAAACAAAAACCTTTTTCTTCCAATTTTTTTTTTGTTCTATTCAAGAAAAAATATTTCCCTTTTCCCTATATATCGGTATATATCCCGGTTGCCTTTTATTACCCTTAACAAACTACCCAAAAAAAGCAGAATAAAAAATGGAAATAATGAAAAAAAAAATTAAAAATAGAGCAAAAAATGAATAAAATAAAATTAAAAAATATTAAAAATGACGTAGTTGGTTCGAATTTTTTTTACCCTATAAAAGTTCGTGGGTGCAAGTTTTTGAATGTGTAAAATTAGTGCCTTCGAACCGATTTGTGATCTTATATTAAGAAAAATATAATTACTAAGTAGTTTTAATTGTATTTGGCAAAACCTTGATTTTTTTAATGTAGATACATATATCTAAATACTGTGAAATACCCAACAACCGTTTAGAAAGAAAGCCTTAATTGAACTACCCACGACTCGCTAAAATGTGTTCTCCCGTGTATAAAAGCAAGAATTAACGAAAACGTACTAAAGATACATGGAAAAACAACAAGTAAAATATAAAAAAATGAAATAGAACCGAAAATACTCATTCCAGTAAATCGCGTTTTAAGGTACAAATGTGAATGTATGAGACAAACCCAAAAATGAAAAACATTGTGTTTAAAAATAAAACACCCTCTTGGCTGCACCCCAAAAAAAATTTAAATTATTAAAAGTACAAAAAAAAAAATACAAATAAAAAATGAAAAAAAATTCACATAAAAGCAAAAATAAAAAATTACGAAAAAAATATTAAAACAAAAACAACGGCACATAACATTATATACATGTACATTATGTATAAAATATTACATATTTAACATGCGTCATTTGATTAAACCAAGCTTTAGAAGCTTTCGCTATTGTCTGCTTTGAAAAATTTAGAAAGTATACATTTGAAAATAATTACTTAACAGTTTCCCTAAACAACATTTGGTACTTATTTCAAAGTTTTTCGTCTAGCATTTTTAGGGATTTATGTAATAACAAGAAATCTCAGTAAGTACAAATAATTGGTTAAAATTTCACTAGAAATTTATACTTAATGGTATTATATCTACTGATTGAAATTTTAACTGTATATGCATTTATACAACCTGGGGTTTTACTCAAACTTATTATAAATATTGAAAATTGTCTAGATTGCCATCTTAACTAATTTCGTAATTCACAGAAAAACGAAAATACTGAGCTACGGAAGAAGACTTAATATAATAGAGAATTGGTATCACAAGTTAGTACCGGAATCGTTGATCGAAGATAAATAAACAATTTCATACAAATCGAAGTGTTGGAAAATCCATTTGCTTATTATACTGAAAGCTGCTGGGGTTTTTCTCGAGCTCCAAGGCGAATAACTCAACCTATAATCGAGATGACCCTGTCTAGCAGAACTTATGGATCTATAGTAGAAAACCTCGATAAAACAATTCTCAATTTTCAAACGCATCAATCCCGGAGGGCAAGAGCCTCTAACACCGTAGACAGCCCAATGTGCCTTGTACGCGAGGACAACTTACCCAAACCTACCACAACCTCCATCGAAGGATATTGACAAGTTTAGAATTGGGCTAGAGGATAACGATAAGAGAGGGGCGCAACTAAGCGGAGCCGCAAAGAACGGCTTGGCGTTTTAAAAACAATCGGCCTTGTAACAACGCTTTGGTGGAATGCCAAATTATAATCAAGGCACGAGTTGTTCAAATAGATGGCAAAGAAACATCAGAATCCAGCCCTAAATCCATATAAACGCAATAAAACATCCTATCCTCCTTTGGAAATCACAGAAGGATCAAAAATTACAAAGGAATTAGGGCCTCTATCATGATTTCCGCAACGAATTTTAGAATGTTCCGAATTTTGATCCTACACCAAACAAAATCAGCCTTCAGTCATTCGAGCCTCTCGCTGTAGATGCTGAAACTGCCTTATTTGACCCGCCAACCCAACTTAATTCAGATGTGCATTACAAATAAAGAAAGGTATTTATAGTTCTTATTCTCCTTCAAACTCTTATTTTGCTGCTCCTATCGCTCTTACTTCTCCTAATACTGTGTGTGATTGATGCAAAAAGTTACATGACCATGACCTGATAGCGTGTAAAGCGGATAAATGCAATACAATTACTGTATTCACAAGAATCGATTACTGTAATAAAATTTCTGATTTTATTACAGAAAGCAAAGCAATAGAGCTTGGCAGGGATCCAGCTAGGTATTATAAGACTTCGGTCAGTAAGTGTATCAACCAAAGCCAAAAGTTGTTTGATAGAACTGGTTGGAAGTATTCTGTTATGAATCTATCTGCTCCGACTCTTTATGGTCTACCAAAAATCCATAGAGGCTTTCCAATAGTTACATATCGCAGTGCTCCTGTCTACAAGCTATGTAGGGGTTTTATACATTTTTTCAATGATCATACTAATTTCTTTTCGGCTTACTCGCTTAAGAACTCGGTAGAATTGATTAACATAATTCGAGACGTCGACATCTCATTACATTCAAAACTAGTTTCGTTTGACGTCTTTTTACTTCTATTCCAATTAAAGCTTTGACTCAAATAGTTTGTAATTACTTAGCTGAAGTTGGGGTTTGAAACTTGTATTAAACAAAATTATTATTTTTTGATAATACATATTTCAGATTCGCTGATGGTCTACCCATGGGCTTCCCTTTGTCTCCTTTGTTAGCTGAAATTTTCATAAATTTCTTCGAACAAATGATTATATCGAACAACAATCCTTATTTTCGTCATATATATTCTTTTGGTATAGATATGTTGATGACATAGTATGGCTATGGAATGGAACTGATAGACTGTTAGACTAATTCCATACTTGGTTAAATTCTCAATATCCCAGCATTGATTTTACGTTGAAAAAGAAGAAAATAAATGTATTAATTTTCTAGATATGACAATAACCAGGATTAATTCTTCTTTCGGCTTTAAAATTTATCGGAAACCCACGCGTATATACAGACGTTATTATCCCTAGTTCTTCAAACCATCCCCATAATATTAAAATATCAGCATTCCACTCACTCATAGATAGACTAATAAACACCCCTTTGACAGATTCAAATTATAACAAAGCTTAATATAATTCTACAAATAGCATCGAATAACGGATATGCAACTAAAACTATATTAAAATTATTGAATAAAAAGCTAAAGCGTAACACTAACGTGTATTTATTCACCGGATAGTCCAACGCGGAAAAATTGGCGTCGCTTACAGTATTATATATAAAAAACTAGCCAACGGATTAGCAACATCGTGTTCGATTATACCAATATTAGTTTTGCTTTTTATAATAAGAACACAACACAATAAAGAAAATGGTTTTTAACAATAAACCTAGAATAGATCGTCTTCCCAAGTCTGGTGTTTATAGGATTAATTGCAATGATTGTAGTTTCATCTACATATATTAGGCATACTGGGCACAATTTTGTAGGTAGAGAGCTAAATAACATTTATCTGGTTGCAATGAATCAACTTTCCATAATCATTTAGAAAATGATACACCTAGCTTAAACAATTTGGACATATTACATATACAACCCAAAAGCAGACGTTTAGATACCTTAGCATCTTACGAAATTCGAAAATCCATATTTCTTAACCAAAACATTCTTAACGAACAAAGAGAAATGCGTTTCTCACGGATTACGATCCCGCCCTGTTCTATGCCCACGCTCTCAATAATACAATAATATGACTAATGCGTTGGGTAATTAAATGCACTTCAATATACCTTGAACTTGGTACTCAGCCGATGACTAATCGCTTATCTACTATTTACTCCCCCCACTCCTTTCCATTATTAATTTTTTCCGTATAAACAACGGAAGGTTGGGACGCCTATTTTTTGTCCCCTTATTTTATTTCTTTTATCGCTTTTTCCTATTTTATATATTTACATATCAGCAGATACTCCTGATGATGGCCTAACGAGCCGAAATCGATCGAGTAATTTTTCAAACTTTTTGGAAAAAATGTTTGCCCTTTAGCGAAATGCCACTTGTCCAACTGCATAATTCTGGATAATCAGGAAGCCGGAGGGACTTTAACGAGCACTTTTTTAATCAGAAGCCTTCAGACGCTCCATTAGCAAATTCACTCCTGTAGTACTGTTCTGGTTATTCCCGGGGGAATATGGGATTGGGAAAAGATTTGCATATAATTTCTGTTTAAATATGTTTTTTTTTGGCATACTAAGGTAAACAGTCAGTCGTAATTTTTTGGGAAAATACTGATTTTGATAAACATCTATGTAAGGGATCCCTATTCCCATAGAATTACCAGAATAGTGTCACTGGGGGAATCCGCTGACTAAATATATTTCGGCTCTCACAAATCCCCAGTTAGAGATAGAATACACTCGATACTTTTTCAACGGAACCTAGAAAAAAAGAACCCTACTAGTGGGCCAGCTATAGCTTGGAAGAAGAATAATTTTGATGCCGAAAGTGGGGAAGAAAAATACTGGGCCACTTTATCAGATACAATAAACTCCAACGAACCCATCGAACCAAGTCGATATTTGCGTATTAGTCTGAAAAATCAACAGGCAGCTTTACACAAGCTAAAGTAAGGGTATTGGCTCTTCCTCCATTGACTATTAATCTGTTGAAAAGCAGGAGTGTTCAGGTATGAAGGATACGAAAGCGACGAAACCAAACTACTCTTGGGTAAACGACTGGCGCACGGAAGTAGATCCCAGTGAAAATCCAGAAAAAATTAATTGCATCCTGTTTGCATACCACTGCAAATATTGCCTGAAGCGAAATACTATATATGGATTGTTCCAAACTGACATGGAACATGCACTTCTCGTATATCACCAAAAAACCTAATAATAGAGGCTAATTTAATTCAACAGGACAGAAGCTATGAAAACCTGCCCCATTGCTGCTTTCGAGAGTTTTTAGAGCTCGCACTTTATTACGCAATACACGAACTAAACATGTTAACAGACCAGAACATAGAAATATCTTGGCCAAACAAAATGTGGTAAATGAAATTATACAATAATCAGAATTAATGATAAAAACAACGAGTTTTTAGAGAAATTTCTCGATCGGGATTTCCGAACAAGGCCAAGTTGAGACAGTATATTCTCTCCTCCATATCATCTATTTGGTATACTGGCAGATCAAAAACCACTAGTCTGGAGCTAGAGTAATCCAATCAACAATCCCTAACTGTATTTCAAGCGGAGGAAATTCCCATAATAGAGGTCTGAACACATTAATGTTTCAGAAGAAGATACAAAGAAACTAAAATCTCCTTAATCTCGAACAACCAAACAGCATTACTATCCCAAGCCGGCCCGGTTTTTCTATTCTAAGTTGATATGGAGTTGCAATTGATTTTAAAAAAAAATAGGCAAGATTAACAAAATTACTTTATAATGTGGTCTCAGCCGATTGCGTTGCGAGGGAGGGTGCAGATAGCACCTTTACTGGTCCCGAACCCAGCTTGTTTATTTCGAGAACCACTTAAAAAAAAGAATTATAAACTGAGTAAAAACACCGTTGAACCAGGTTGGGATAGGACATACTAAAACGATTTTAAGTTGCAACATCGGAATCCTTCCTAGCTTGGTAAATTATAGGACATGGCAACACCAAACCCATTATACACAAATAAATAAACAAGAATAAGGCCCTCCAGTTAATGTGATTGACATAATCATCAAGCTCTAATGAAGACAGTGACGATAATCAAGTTGCAATGAAATCAATACACATATACGTAAGTAATGTATATTCCACTCGAATCGCCACATCAATAATGCATGTTGTGAACCAATTCAGTCTTCTTATTTAAGGGTGATTCCAAATTCTTAATATTAGTTGGACGCATGACCACAACAAGAATGATCTCCTACCTTTAACTCGAGCTCAGATGCCGTGGCATGTTCGTTGATACTGATTAACCGATTATTGGGACCAAAACTTAGACTTGATTTTTAAAAACGAACCAGCCATATTTGAAGTTCAAGTATCACTGTCGTCATTCGTTATTTATGGCATTCACCACACATCCTTTACATAATTGTGAAAAGCGATAAGGATAAAATATTAATTAATGGAGGCGAATGCCCTATTTAAACTTCAGAAAAGCAGATGCAACCTATCTAAATATATATCTGTGATACTATTCCTGAGAATTGGAAAAAATATTTTAATTTGGGTTCCAAATTATTTATATTTTTCGATGATCGAAAATTCTGCGACCTTTGAACCATATAAAATATGTTTGCCGATTTCTTTCAATCAGTTTATATTTAGCAGGAAGACGTTCACAAATATGAAAACTTGAACATTAGCAATAGCAGGGTTTTTATAATTATTCACCAAATTTCATTTGGCGGTATCGGTCATGCTCTAGAAAAGTTCGATGACGGTGGTGAACCAGGGCTGGGATGTTGGACTGTCACTATTTTCGACCTTGTTTATGTCTCTTGTAAACAAGCGGCTCTTGTAAAATGGCAGCGTATTTCACTGAGTTCTCAGAAAATAGACAAATCTCACAAATATGCAACGAGGTTGAAAGCGCGATATAAAAAAGCACGTAAATTGTTTACGCGAAATAGAATGTTAATTGATTAATGGTCACAGCTTCTCTGTTTACTTTGGAAAGCCAAAATAACTGAAAACGATTTCGTGGAACTCACCTCGACTAGCTCGTATGCACTAATTTATTTAAACCTGTAGGATAGAAACATAGCTAAGTAGCACAGCTTATCGTCTAAGCGATGTGAGCTAATTATTTTACCACAAAAAAGCCAATGAATAAGATAAAAAATTGTTTACTAACAATTAGAAAAGCATTCAATGCCAATGTAATGAAATCCAATTCACTTTCTATTCCATTCGCTTTCTCGCCAGAATGTAATTCGACCGGCCGAATTCATTGCTATTCGGTCAAAGGTACCTACACCTTGTACTGCTGCAATAGACATTTTGTTCCCGTTTAAGGGGAGAAAATGTCTATTGCAGCAGCACAAGGTGCAGGTACCTATTTCGTATTTTATGACATAGGAAACAAACGGACGGGGGCCGGGTGGTAAGCGTTCGGTAAATCCTTATGAAATAACGGTAAATTTTATTCAAAACCATTTTTATTTTTCAACTAATCTCCACCCACGCTAATACACTTACACTTGTCAATTAATTTGAACAAATCATCAAAAAATGATTTCTTTCATTCTTCAAAATACTCTTCTACGGCGGACATTACATCAATACCATTTGAAAATCTTAGCCGCTTAAATTTATTTTTCAAAATTGTGAAAACGAATATAACTTGGAGCCAGATCTGTGGACTTTGTGCATTGTCTTTTAAATGCAATATGTTTCCCCTGTTAGCACATTTCAATTTATGCCAAGAACGCTGCATAATAAACCCCTTTAATTGTGGTCTTATCAGGCAAGTAGTCAATCATCAAAATTCTATTAGCATCCCAAAAAATTGTTGTCAGTATCTTACTCGCACATGGTTGAACCTTAAAATTTTCGGTAGTGGTTTCCCTCCGCTATCCACACATGTATTCCTTTTCTGTTTCGTCTCTAGATCACTGATGAATTGACGTTTAATCACTGGTGACTATCTGGTTTATAAAATTCACCGGCTGGTCTTCACTCATTTCCACTTGATATTTTTTTTTTATTCCTAAATCAACATTTGGAGAACCCAGACAGCTTTTAAGATGATTGTGTAAAATGGTGTTAACACTGCCAATTGATATAGTTAATATCATACTTAATTTTGAAATGGCGATTCCTCTGTCTTCCGTAGTAATTCCCTATCTTGTTTGAATACACAAAATCACTACGTTTTTGTTTTATAAGGATTAGCTGCTCCGTAAACGTTTTTCATTCGTTCGATATCCTTAGAAGTATTATTTTCCTTCACAGCGAATTTAATCACAGACGATGTTCAATATTTTCCATTTTTTAAATTTTACGAACATGTTTTACGAACATACTCACAGAAATTAAGTAAAACAATTGATTTGCAATTTGTTTTTTCAGTCTAACTAAAAACGTTATTATGCTACTTGTGTTTTAAAATCGATTTTGCTGTCAACATTGAGCAGATGAAAACAAAGAATGTATGTTCTTAACGAAGTATAGGGTTATCCAATTCAAGCTTGATAAAGTAAACAAGCAATGAGAGAATCGACCGCATAACTATAAAAAGTTTGTCCTATGGCCTTATTAGCAATTAATTATTACATTTGTAAATTACTTTCCAACCCTTAGGGATGGTGAGACCTATTTTTTCGCAGCCAGTGCCCTCAAACATAAAGGTAGAGGTCGTCAGAAATGAGCCGATCATGTAAAGTGAATCGTGTTTAATTCCATTTTACAATTTCTTTTATTCTGTTCCCATGCAGCCGTTCAATTTGTATTAACCCAAGCGAAGGTAGCTCTGCTTATAAGTATAATAAGTCAAGAGAATAAAATCAGCTGCTACAGAAAGACCTATTTCTTGATCGATTATTGCGAAACTCAATTTAAGATTAAATTTCCTAGAAAGATTAGACTCAACAGAATAACTTTATTTTCTAAAAATAATTATAATCCGAAACATCAACCAGTCTTATTTTTGCTTTTAAGTAATAAATTACCTAATGAAATTATTGTAGTAGCATAGAATAAAAATATAACCTGTATTATTTCAATTTTTCCCCCGTAATCAAATAATGGACTGAATAATAGAATATAAACTTCATTACACATCGGTATGAGTTTTAGCACCCCTTGGTAACCAACGAAAGTCGAAAAAAGAGTATATTTTTGAATACCAAAATAGGATTGTGACGCTTTTATAACTACCCTGTGGTAGTAGCCTCAGAAGCACTAGTATATTTATAATTTCTTTTATGTCCGTAAGAAGTTTAGATACTTGGATGGTAATTTCGAACCACAAAATCACGTTTATCTTTTAAATTAAAATCATAGTTCAATATTTTTCAATTTTTGAAATTATCAAAACACATCGATTTACGGAGCTTATGGACCTCCCCTCACTCCCTCCCTCCCTCCTCTAATCAATTAATATCAGCTAAAATGTTGTTCTGACGATCTTGAATTGTTTACGGATCATTGCTACACACTTTACTTTAAAAAAACCCAAAGAAAATAATCTGACGGAGTCAAATCGCACGATCTTGACGGCCAATTGACATCAGGATTTCTTGAAATTACGCGATCATTGTTGCAGCTGGCTTTAATTGGTATTTTAATTTTCTAAGGATGCATGTGTAAATCAATGGGTAAAATTCAATGTAAAGTGGTTAACGACACGTTTAATTGTTGTAAACAGCGCTCCTCTGCGGATTCCACTCTTAACAACATTCTTGTTATGCTGTTAGGCACTTTCCTCAGTAGATGTCCTGGATGCATCATACTCAATTTTGATCTGTCTTGTTTACCGCAGAAGTTTCTCGTTGGTGATTTTGCTTGGGCAGAAGTATCTTATGAGCGATCTAAGGCATTTGTTTACAAATATCTATAGTGTTCTTATATTCTTCTGCATATATTTATATGTTTCGTAGCCATACAGTAGTACTAATTGTATACAGGCTTTTTAACATCTGTAGTTTTGTGTTTTTTTGATACCGCGGAATCGTTCCAGATTTTATGAAGCATATGAGTGTTTCTAGCTTTGTACATGCGTTAGCTCTACTGCCTTCTACTGTTCCGCCAGTTTTCGCTCAGTACAACCAAGGCATACGAACTTGTCAACATCTTCGATGGCTTCATGGTTGATGTATATTGGTGCGTGAATGTTCGTGTTCAGTCTCATTCCCTTCTTTTTTATGTTAATTTGCCAAATCGACCGACTTTGCCAAATCTAATAACTTTAGGAGTTTCTGCTGGATGTGTTTGTTCGATTGAAGATATACCACAAGTATGAAATTCAGTTTTTTTTACTAAAAAAACATGTTAACTTCGGAACAATGATAAAAATGCTTTATTCAAAGTATGTTCCATCGCTTGTTTTACATTTTCCCCATCTTTCGGGCAATTTATGAGTACCACGCGAGTAAAAATTTTCCCTTTTTGCTGTGAACCATTAATCGAGCCATTTTTTTACATCTTCGTACGAACCAAAACTCTGCTCAGCAAGTGCGTGATCCACCGATGCAAACAAGTGGTAATCGGAAATAGAAAAGTCTGGTAAGCCGCATGAGTACAACTTCCCAGCTGAGTGATTCCAACGTATCGTGAACCGGTTTTGCCGAATGTGACGGAGCATTGTCATGAAAAAAAATGTCTTTGTGTTGCCTCTTTCGGCGTTCTTACCTTTTTTCAAGCAGCGAACCGTTCAAATTGGTCCATTATTGTTGATAACGTTTAGTATTAATTGTCTCCCCAGGTTTTAACAGCTCATAATAGACCAGGCCCCGCTGGACCCACCAAAGCATCGCTTTTCTGCCAAAACGATTCGGCATTGCAGTCGATGTGTATGGTGTGCCTGGGTCCACCCATGATTTTTTGCGCTTGGGATTCTTCAAATAAATCCACTTTTCATCCCCTATACGATGCAAAAACGATGCATTTCCTTTTGTACCGAGCGAGCAAAATGTCACATGTGTTTTTGCGTTTTTCTATTTGCCTGTCGTTCAACTCATGAGGTACCCATCTACCGGTCTTCTAAATTCTTACCATCTCTCGTAGCCGATTGGAAATAGCTTCTTGACTAACGCTCAATTGCTCGGCGAGTTGTTTTTGTGTTTGCGAATCATCTTTGTCCAACATTGCTTGCAATTCCACATCGTCGTATATTTTTGGGCGTTTTCGACGTTCCTTGTCTACAACATCGAAGTCACCATTTTTGAAACGCCGAAACCATCGTTCACACGTATCTTGCGATGAATCACGTTCACCATAAACTCGAAGTAATCGCTATGATTCAGCAGCAGTTTTTTTTAAATGAAAACATAAAATGAATGCTGTCCGCGAATGCTCTTTGTACGATATAAATTTCGACATATTGAACACAACAATACAATACTATGGACACACTTTTCCAATTTATCACTCGTGCGCTTCTGACACTTCTTGATGACACAACAAAATAGCGCAGCGTCAAATATGTATAGCACAAATTGCAATGGTGCAGCATCTGTTGTCTGAAAGTCCGCATTTCATACTTGTACACCTGGCATATCGTCTGCGTAGTCCAGATCATTGGAGAGATCATCTAGTTCGCGCATCACACTGTTCAGTAGTACAGAACCAGTAGTGGAGATAGTACACATATTTGTCTGACTTCTCGTGTGTTTTAGTATGTGTCACTCACTCTATTTACAGCATCCCCTACATTTTTTGGTGAATTCGATTATTTTCTTTGGAATGACTCAAATTGTCTCTTTGGTCTAGACATTTCCAATTAGAACTCAGAAGAAAAATCGTTTAGAGAAATGTAGTTAGCATGCCTAATCTCTAAATAAAAGAAATTTTTAGAAGAAAATGTAATGTTACATTTTCATAGAAAACATTTAACGTTATTGGACTATGGTAAATACTTGAACATCCAAGGCCATCACAGGAAGGAATCTCTCGTCGGTTGAAAATTCCAAATTCAAAAAAAATCGTGCGTGTTGCTCCGGTTTAACATTGCCGCTCGTTGCTCTGCTCACTAAGTAATCAGTTACAGCCAATGTTATTTAGTCGGCAGAAAGCTCATAAACATCGAACCAAGTAACATTCGGAAGGTTCAAGCCACCGGTAATTGTCCGACAACATGTACTAGCGGTAAAAGACTAGAATTAATGAAATTAATAATATCCAGAGGTAATAATCCAAATTTTAAACAAGTGGATACAGCGATCAATGTGATGTGATAGAGGCACTACCAATATTAATACGAACGGCAATAACATCATGAACTAGAAGGCAATGATTAAGTTTAGTATTAAACTTTTTACAATAATCAATACACCCTCCATCCCTTAAGGCTCATGTTTACTTCCCTGTGTACGACAAAGTGGAATGAGAAAAATTCTTTCCCGTATTAGTTTGGTCGTGCATCATTTAAGGAGATATGTTAGCTAGTCAGATGTTCCTTATCCGATGATAATTTATTTCACTTCTACGATGCCAAAAAACCCTACACATTATTTTACACAACAGTAATATGATTTTAAAATTGAACCAATTCCCATTTTAATTTTCTGTTTATTAACGAAACCCTTAAAATGAATTACGTAATTTGTAGTTAGACGAGGAATTTCAGAAGAGCCCCATAATATGAAAATTGTATTTAAATAATAATAGGCTAATTAAACTCAATAATATTTTTTTCTTTTATTTCTTTATTAATTTGAACAATTTAAAAATTTTAATTAGTAGCGTTTTGTGGATAAACTTTCTAAATATAAATGTAATACGTATGTAATATTACATTCTTTTATAATTTCGTAAAATTCTAATATAATAAATTCCAAAAAAAAGATCGCTATTATGCTTGTAGTTTTAAAGTAGATTCTAAATTATTAGGTTTATTCTTGTGTATTTAGGAGACTTAACAAAATTTTTATTTATTTATTTTTAGAATAAGTTTGAAATATACGCTCTAACTAATTGAGATGAGAAAGATAATTTTATTGAAAATTTTTAGATAATTTTTATTATTAAATTTCAAAAATGTATTAATACTGCGTGTATCATAAAATTCAAAATATAATTTTGATTCCATTATATTTATTGAATGGAAAAACTAAAGTCAGACTTTAATTTTAAGTTAGGGTAATATTACAGTATTTAATTACTTATTTCTAATTACTATCACAGATTTTATAAGAATAAAATAATTTTCAAGTCGATAAAATAATATTTTTTTTATTAAATGTCAATTGTTTAAGTAAAATTAATTAAAAGGAATTTAATCGAAAGTATTTTTTGATATGCAACTTATGGATAATTCGCATTTCAACTTTCAAAGTCATTAGATCAAAATCTAATTATAAATATATACAAGACCAAACTAATAATTAGTTTCATAGAACAAAATAAATTTTGATATGTCAATCTGCAAATTAAAAGTAACTATTTCAAATACTGTACTACTACCCTTACTTAAAAAAAGTTCAAATACTTCGGTCTATTCAATTAAAATATCTGAATCAAAACTATTTTTTGCCACTTTATGCTCTTCAAAAACATTATAATATTGCTTTTTATATTTTAAATAAAATATTAAATTATTATTGGTGAGTATGATAGAAATATTTTTAATTGTTAGTAGTTCCAAAAATACTTTAAACATTTTTACCTGTTGTACGTTATGCAGATTGTACAAAATAAACAAACAATTCATCGTAACAAGTGATTTAAAATCAGTTTCATTGTTAAAACTTAAATCTAGTCATTGTACTAATTGAAATTGATCCTGTTCAATTGGTTTTTTTAACCAATTACCCAAATCTTCACGCCGAAATGCGTTGATAAGTTCGTGTTTCGCTATCTAATAGTAAATAAAAAGTTGTTTTTAATTGCGTTAATACAAGAAGTAATGTAATGTGTTAGCTTACTTGATATTCTTTTGCCAAATCTTTCGTTTCCCCGTAAATCGCTACCAATTTCCGATTTTGAACACCTGGAATTTTTTTTATAAGGTCGGTATACCGTTGAAAGAATGCCTGTTTTGCAATTCGCGATCGATGATTATTAACTTTCCGTCCTGTAAGTGAATTAATTATTTCCACTTCCTATGAACGAGATAAAAAAAATTATATATTCCGTTCAAATTAAATTTAAACATTTATATAGTACATGATTTCCAATAGTCCAATTAATGCCGAAATTCGGCGGTTTGGTTTGATTTCGAGTTTCTGATGAAGTGACTAAAGCAAACTTTGGTTGATTTAAACGATATGGTGGTGGAAGACCCTGGATAGAATTTTCAATTCGACCACAAACTGCACGATATAAATGAGCGGGATGTAATAAACTTCCTAATACAATGGAATGTAAGTAGATCGGTTGAATTATATTTGATAGAAGTGCACCTTGAAGGCCTAGCACATTCCATCGACATATTTTATCCGAGCAAGACATAGTTAAAAGCCGTTGTCCTTGTAAGACACCATCCCATGTCTGAATACCATCACTACTTTTTACCGGGATTGTACCTTCGCCCGATTCTATTTTAGTCCGGAGTTGTCCGCGAGCTTTGCGATTTGGATGCTTATCAATACCTGCGTTTGCGTCCTCTTCATGGGGGCTAAAAATACGCGCATCACCACAAGGCGCCGTATTTATGTATAAATGGAAATTAACTCCTTCTTTAATTCGGTATAATTGACCCGGACTATTTGGTTTTAGAAATATAGAATTGTGAGCTTGATCTGAAATTTTGTTTTGTAAATTTAATGTAACATAAATTAATATTTTAAAATCAACAAAAATTGTTATTTTGATTTAAACATTAGTATGTATCATTTATAAATAATAATTTTATTTGAGAAGTTTGAAATTAACATTTTTTTTAAATTGCATAACATGAATAGTTAAAGCCTAATTTTATGTATCATTAGCCGTCAGGCGTCATAGGTACAATTGTATATTTTCCAAAGATTTTCAAATTGTAATAACTTCTCGTGTAGAAGTCCCAACGGCTTCATTTTTTCTGAGATCTCTAGAAGTTGGGTCTAGATCATAGAGTCCTAGTTTAAGATAGATATATATCACCATTCTCTTCGGATAGAAGGTCGAGTTGTTTTGCATCAATAAGGCGACATACGTACAATTTGTATCTTTATATATTTTGTATGAGGACAATGCAACAAAAAAATTTACTTTTCCGTTAATGGTATTTTATTTTAAAAATGGTATACTTGAGAACGGCCATCAGTAGGTTCCCACTGTAAATTTGAGGGTATGAGCTAGATGTACCATATGCAAGAAAGTTTTTCAGGATTAGAAGGTATATGATGTGTAAATTTATTACGATCTCTAAATGGAAACAGCTGAGCTCAAACGTTTTGGGCCTCAACATGTATGAAACATGTCTTTAAAACTATACGTTTTTTTTAGACTAATCAGATCAGTTCATCGCTTACTTAGAAAATGTAAAACAATACCGGTGCCGCATTACGCGTTGTTACAAGAAGTTGAAGGCTTCAATTGCTGAAAATCAGCCTTATTTGGAAGTAAAAAAGCTCCTTTCACTAAGACAATCTACGCAGCGACACACACCGGCATTTGCTATGCTCAAAATTCAAAAACTCCAGTTTCATTTAATTGACCACTCTCCCAGTTTATTCATCAGATCTGGTCCACAGCAACTATTTTCTGAACAAATCAGAAACTACTAGAACGGGTAAAAATGTTGAAGACTTGTTGGGAAAAAAATTGTTTTAAAAGGCGACTAGAGCTATGTTTGAAAACTAAAACCGAATTTGACAATAAACCTACTTTTTCTATGTTAGGGTCAAAACTTATTAATGGGTGAATTATATTTTGGATTGTCGTAATTATAACTTGTGTTGTTGTTTTAGTCGTACACATTTCTAAATTCGAGACACAAATCGTAATATTAGTTAGTTAGTAGCTCATTAGTTTGAGTCGAAAGTCTTAAGTTAAATTATACGTCGGACGAAGGTTTAAAATCGAGGCAACAATGGCGTCAAATTTTAATACTTTAAAAATGTTGTATTTCTGACTAAATTTTGCCAAATTTTTCTCACCTCCCGCGATAGATAAGCAAAAAAGAGAAAAGCATTTGAATTTTTAAAATTTTCTTTGGTTTTTGAACTTTTATATTGCAAATATTGCATTTTCCGACACCTATTCGGGGTCATTTTCAACAGCCCAACTAAAAATACAATAGTTTTGCAAAATAACAGTTCAAAACCCCAATAAAAATTTAAAAAATTTAATCCGAAAAATTAAAATTAAAAATCAATAAAATTATTATTAGGATCATTTGAGTTAAATTTTAAAAAGGTCTCCAAACAATCCCCTACGTAAGAGCTAAACAATGGCTGGTCCATAAAATGACCGTTATATCGAAAATAATAAAATCATAAAACAGCAAACGAGGTTCAATTCTCTGCAGCGGCAGACCACAAATACAAATCTTGAAACAAAATATTTTTTTAAATGTTAAAGAACAATATTTATAAAAGAAACTGCTAAATTCTATTACTTTTAATGTACAAATTTCAACAATTGACAAACTTTCGAAATAACTCAATTCACTTCATTGGTCCGAATTATTCTTTTCTTGCGTGGGATACGCAAAGAGCCAATTAGATACACAAAAAGAGTTTAAAGAGTACACATGTAAATATAGGGCTCATTGGATGCAACAAAGAGAAAATTTAGAATCGTTTTTAAGTTTTGATGTACTAATTAATTAATGGGTGGGAAAATAACTGGAATGTGGCCACAACTGTAACGTAACTCATATGCGTTAGGGGGGCTAATTCTACACAACTATAAGCTAACATATGTTAGGTAAAGACAAAACTAGTGCTACAACTAAAAATTGTAGTTTTAAATATAATAAGGTACATCATAATAAACATAAAAAAATTTTGCATTTGTGATACATACACACAACAATTAAATCTAAAAAGATTAACTAGAATCTTTAACAAAAAGTATAAAAATTGAATCTGAACGTTCTTACGTTGGTTACAATGCATTTCAAGCTGAGAATAAAAGAAATCCATTAAACATCTGCGTGACACAATTTCCGCGTGTGAATCATTTACTACGCCCCCTGAAACGCTCATGTGTTCACCATTAACACATTTCGTGCCCGTTGTTACAGATATAACTTCGGCGTTATTTAAACCAGATCCCCGAGTCATCACTATTCCAGCTAGTACTTTACGACGCGAATAGCTTTCATTACCGACCATAATTTCACTGAATTTTTCTGCAATCAATCTAAATTGAATATAAAATAAAATTATTATTTAACATAACTGAGATAACAGTTAGAAGGTTAAAACTTACTTTCCAATTTGATCTGCTAATATTTGAGACAATTCAAAAGTAGCATTTTTATTGTTCTCTGTAAGCGCGGCTGTAGTTTGAGCCTGTAGCTGCTGCATTGGACTATAGGAAATATTGCATAAAGATGCAAGAGCAGCTTTAGCAGCAGCATTTTTTGCTTTCTTTTTAGATGGTCCCGTGCCTTCAAATTTAGTTCCATTAACATTGACAACCATTTTAAATCGCGAATGTTGAAGACCATCAGATGCTGAACACTCAAATTGTACATCATTAAACAGTTCGTACAACAACATTACAGGCCCTTTGTCTGGGACCTGTTTTTGTCCACCATTACTTGAGATACTCTTAGAAATTTCTTTAAAGATAGGACAAAATAGATGATACAAATATTTTTAAATAGTTAAAAATATTTCTTTATAGTCGGGTATTTAATATCAACAACATCGATAATTAGTCAAAAAATATTAAATTATAAGTACAAATCTGGCTAAGAAATATTGGGAAATGGGTCTGAATGAGAATTTCAGATAATTTATACAATCTACAGTATTTTTATTATAATATAGTAATAGTAATCAAATTATTAAATTGAATAATGGCTGCATTTCATGACACTCATTGATCCGGATCAGTAGAAATTTGTTTATAGATAATTAATTTTAGATTTTATAATAATTGTATTGGTAAGATATAGAATCAAAAGTGACATAAAAAAATATCTACATAAATTTGTCGAAAGAATCTACTTAATGTCACAAATTTGCTGAGAAATTTTATTAGAATTTTCTATTTTGAACCGAATCAAATTCGACCACCTTCATTTGTTCCTCCCGGTAGGTGCGATTCCTGATCTTTTGTATCGCAAATCAATTTGCTCGATATTATCAACAGAAAAATTATGCGGACAATCAGTCAATAAATAATTCATAATTTAAAAACAATCATTTAGCATAGTTTTTGTTGTGCATGACATTACGAATTTCGTCGTTTCGAATGCAAAACCGAAAAAATTAAGTTTTTTGAATAAGAATTGTTGAAAATTATTATGCCTAATTATTTAGTCTTATTTTTAAAATTTAGTTGGCCTTACTCACGTTTTCGATTGCAATTTGAATTTACGAATTTTTTGCATGAACTTTTGCTGTAGAAATTTGATCTAAGCTTTGTATTTGATTACAAATTTGGATTTGAAATCTGGTAATTACATTTTGGTTTCGCAAAATACAATCAGTATTTTGGCATTCCCTAGGATTAGGAGATGGGAAAAATATTGACATATTTTATAAATATGATGGAGAAAAAATAATTATTAACTTTATATCAAGCATTTATGCTCAGTACAGCAGGGAAAAATTACTTTGCCAAAAATCCTATGTAAATGTTTTCTCCCCAATTATCTTAGTCCTAAAGAAAAGCCACATCTATCATGAGGACTATCATGAAATTTTCTTGAAATCGAATTATTCCAATCATACAAATTATTTTGATACTTTAATAGGCCTGTGTTTTGCTCTCGGAAAAATCCGAAATTGAATAAATTTCATAATAGGTCTCTCCTGACCGGGATCAGATCAAATGTCAAGATATGTGCTTATTATAAAATACATGCTGACTATAAAATAAAAGTTTATAATTTGGGAACTGAAATTTCAACCAGATATTGATTACGTATTTTAGATAAAATTGGCTCAAACAAAATAATAAGTAAGCGTTTTGATATATATAAAAATAGTGCTAAGTACGATAAAATGACAATAGTAATACAACTCAACGTATTGAGAATTTTGCATTAAGTGAATTAACACACATTGTAATTAATTTGTACTTACATAATGTTTTTTTAAGTCTTATATCTAATTATAAAAAAACTTATAAAATAGAAAACATAAAAACGAAATACTTGCTTTCAAAACGTGAAACCCATGCTTTACTATTACTATTATTTAATTTATTATCAAAATTGACTGTTTCTAAACTAAGTTGTATCGATGATATTAAATCAGCTTGTTGCTGTTCTAAAATACCATTCTCCAAATGTTCATCGCTTGTAAAATCAAGGTTTCCTTGTGTTTTAACTGGTAAAATCGCAGCACCATCTTTAAATTGAATAAAACTTCGTAAGGCTGCTGCGGCAGCTTCCATACGTGCAATTTTCTTACTGCGCCCCTGTCCAGTATATGCTTGTCCATCGATCTGAAAAAATTAAATATTTTATTATTTTGTTATTATATAGAATATTAAATTGTTATATTACCTCAATTTGGACAGTGAATAGCGGAGCATGTACTGGCCCAGTTTGTGACAAAAGATCATAAACAACCCCATTACGTAATTCGTTTAACATTGCCACAGGGTTTTTTGGTTGGGCTTCTTTGGAACTTCCATTTTTTAATTTCTTCTTCGGAGCTAGAAATTAAAATAAATAATTATTGATAAATAACGTATTGGTCTTTTAAAAAAATTTCTTCGAAGGTTTTCATTATCTTTACTGATTATACGACAAATTTGTTTAAAAATGTGAGCACAAATTACTATATTTTCCAAGAAAATTGATTGCCGAATAAGGGATCTTTTAAGAAAACTGGGTTTTGCTTATCTGCCTCATAATCCTTTTATAAGCAATTGGCGAATTACTTTGGATTATTTCAGTTAAATTTTTAGCTGTTAATATCTTAATTATTTTTAGAACAGTACTTACGGGATTTAAAATGACTACCCGCTCGCTTCAAGCCTTTGATAAGTTTTTTCCCACCATCTTGCTCATTGTTAGTAATTTTAACGTCTTTCGTCTTCTATGAATGAAAAAAACTTATGAATAAATAAAAACAAATTTAATTATATCAAAGTACTGATACATATAAATTTATATAAGAACATTTCCAAACAATCGGAAAAATCAATGAAATGTGTTTCCCTTTGAATACATAACCAACAATTATGGAGGCCAAAAAAACAGACAACTTACCTTTTCGGTTGGATTTAAAGCCATTTTGGCGTAAAAGGGGATTTTAATATAAATCTATATAAATTTTAACATAATAATATTGTTAGTTTTAATTAAAGTTTATTAATTATTAATATTTTCACAACACAAACTTTACACCTTTCAGAACCATAGAAATATATACTAGAACGAAGATTTTTAATAAAATTTGGATTAGTGCACTGTCAAAATTGGGCAAAACTATTTTGCTAGCGCATTTTTTTGCAGGGATGTATTATTTTTTTTGGATATTGGAATTAACCCTTCAAACAGATGCACGTCTCACAAGTCGCAGATGTGCGTAGCTCATATCCGTAAAGTCATGTTATCAATAGTTGTGTTTCTTGTTGCTTGATCTGTATAGGAACCATGCGCAGATTTTAGCGAACAAAAACTAGAAATAATTTTTTTTCGATTAAATATAAATAAATGATTGCAACCAAAACTGCTATACAAATTTTGTGCATGCATCCAACATAAAAACTCTACAAATTTAGTCAAAATTTTATCAGTACATATGGAGGGTACATATAAAAAAATAAAAACTCGATATGTTAAGTAAAATAAATTTTATTTAAAAATACACAATTTTTTTTATGTTTAATTTTATTTATTAATTAATTGGATGGGTACATCACTTCAAACCTAATAAAAAATGGATCATGAATCATATTTAGACAAATTTATTGAAATTAAAATCATTTTACTTTTAAAATAAAAATAAAATAAAATTTTCTTATAACTTTTATACACTTTTTTAAATTTAAGTGTAAATTTAAAACATAACAAAAAATTGGCATTGGCGGTTAATGCAAAATGTCAAATTGAATTATGTAAACATAAACAAGATGAACAAAAGTTGCACACGCGTTCGCTTCAATAAGTAAAATATTAAAAATTATACGTGCGTTTTCTAGCAACTACAAGAAATTATACCGAATATTTTTTTTCGCTAAAATTTGCGCATGGTTCCTATACTGTATAGGAGACAAGTGCAAATTTTAACGGAAAAAAATATAGAATTTTTTTCGTTTAAATCAAAATGAATGTTTGCAACCAAAACTGCTATATACATTTTATGCATCCAACAAACATAAAAACTAAATAAATTGATACTAAATTTTATCAGTACATAACATAGGAGGGTAAAACTTATTAAAAGATATTCATTATTTTGAAAGCAATTTTTTTTATAGCAAGAATCAAACAAATTTCTTTATAATTGTTTATAATTTTTATTGAGAAACACGAATTCGCTTTGATCTATGATTTTACTATATATTTATTTATTAACTATAACTAACTTTGTTATATATTTATAAATTTTTTAATATATGTATTGATCTATTTAATTGGGTGTTTATAAATTTTTTAATATACGGTTTTCCAATAAGAATGATATGATTTTTAAGTGTCGTTTCAGCCATTTGTAATATGTCATGATCTGTCATTTTTTGTTTCATTGTATTCAGTAATGTTTACAATTTCATCGTGGTGAGATATACGCAAGAACAACGTTTACAAATTGCAATTACAAACGATAACGATTTTTTTAAGAAAAGCATCTTCTTCGATGAGGCTCACTTTCATCTGAGTGGTGTGGTAAATGCGTCGTTTATTCGTTTTTTTCTATTTTCCGCCATGTTATGTAATATCCTATTTACACCACAGCTACTTTACTAGTGTAATACTTGTACTAATAAAGTATAATATCTCTTCACATTACATCACAAGTAGTGTAAACCCGTACTATACTACTTTATTATTTTAATATTATTGAAAAGTTTAAAATTTTCATTAAAATATTAAAAATGTATTTTATTTTAAAACTACAAATGAAAATGTACACATACACGTAATACCTTTTCATGAATCTGGAAACACGAAATAAGTTAAACAAAATTAAAGTATTATAGTACATATTAAAATAGCATTTACACCAAAACTATAATACATTCGTATGTTAAGATAAAACTAACACCTTATGCTCTAGTTGTAGTTTCGAATGCTATACGCGTGAATTGTGTAAGAACGTTTTGTTGTGGTTTATAATTGTATATTCTAATAAAATAATTATTACAAGTAGTGTTACATATTTTTATTGTGTATTAAGATTTTATAATTATTATTATTAATTTATCAAAATGATATTTATAATTTTATGTATTTTTTGAGTAATCGTTAACTCCACTTAAGACTGACTTTGCTAAAACTTTTAAGTATTTATTACACCTCGGTTTATAAATGTATTCTACAAACAAGTTAGTTGGATAAATTGGTAGTAGGTCTATAATAGATTTATTTTATTAAATCAGGGGTTTACAACAGTTTATACGGAATTACATAAATATAAATATAAAAAAATATTTTTCAAATTATGAAAACAACAAATTGACAAATAAACAATAACAAAAAATTGTCAGATTTTTGATAAGGAAAGGACAGAAAATATGTCACCCTTACTTATTTATAAGTTATGTTCCACAAATGCGTATTTCGAAAACAGCCGAAGCACTACAATTGTCGATTTGCCCTAGGCACCTATTTAATCAAAAATAATTGGCCAACCCCGTCTTAAAATTTGATTGAAATGTCAAACTAATTTCAATAACGTGTATATGTGTTCATATTTTTTATAGTAGTTCCGACTTGTTTTTTGCCTTTTCTGATTGATTGATTTAATGAATTTATTGGAACCAACATAAAATGAGTTCCCCACTCGAAGAAGTTAGTAAATTAATCCACGATATTAAAATCGGGTAAATATTTCTAACAATATACAGAAACAAAATAGTTTTAAGTTTGGTTTTATTTTAGGAAGCTGGAAGGTTCATTAAAAATCGCCAGGCATACCGTTAACATATTTCTAAAAATAATCGAAAAACATGACTGGAAAACTGCAGCGTAAGTGAGAAAAGTATCTAATTTATTATTTTTATACATATTATATTTTGTAGGGATCTAATGAACCTAATAAGAATGCAAGGCAAAGTGCTTGTTTCAGCTATGCCACAAGAAGCGATTACGGCAAATATAGTTAGGCGAATTTTAAAAATTATTAGAGAAGCATATGATACTATTCTAGCGGAAAATATTAAAGAAAATTTAAATAATTCACTTGATCTGGTAAACTACATTCGCCCCCAATAAATTTTTTAAATTGATTACTTAAATTTATCTTCCAGAACTATATGACAATCTCAGAAGATGCAGCCTCCTTGCACAAACTTGTAACCCAAAATAGTGAAACTGATGCTATTCGCGTTTATACAAAACCACTGGAACGGTTGCGAGAAGAAATATTGGCCCATGTAGAACAGGATTCCGAACAAGAGTTGGAATCAGGGATTGATGATTTATTTGACAAAGCTGATGAGCATATCCACTCGTCGGAATTAATTTTAACATTAGGCCATTCCCGGAGTGTAGAGAACTTTCTTAAGTCTGCCGCAAAAACAAGAAAATTTGAAGTTGTCGTTGCTGAATGTGCACCAGAATGCCGTGGACATTCGTTGGCCCAGCGTTTAGCGAAATCGAAAATTGAAACAACAGTAATCCCTGATTCTGCTATATTCGCTATGATGTCTCGAGTTAATAAAGTAATCATTGGCACGCACAGTGTTTTGGCAAACGGGGGACTACGTGCAGCTTGTGGGGCGTACACAATTGCTCTCGCGGCTAAACACTTTTCAGTTCCAGTTATTGTTTTGATCCCAGTCATGTACAAATTATCACCTGTCTATCTATGTAGTTATGAACAAGACGCGTTTAATTTAGTTGGATGCACTGAGGGTGTAATTCCTTATAATTCGTCGGCGGCACGGTATGCAAAAGCTTATAGACCAATATTTGATTATGTGCCACCAGAATTGGTAACATTATTTATATCGAACTCAGGGGGAAATGCGCCTTCATACATATATCGAATGTTGAGTGAGTTGTATCATCCAGATGATTATGAGCTGTAAACTTAATTAAAATAATATTTATATCAGAATATAATTTTGCTTCTCAATAAAAATGTTTAAAATTACGGTAATGAATTGAGGTTTATTTATTTCGACAATTCTCTTTAGTGTCCGCTTCAAGTTACGTTTCAATTCGGCACGCTGTAATTATTAGCCCTCAGTTTTTAATTTAATATTTTAAATTGATAAGGTAAATCTTTAACATACATCACCAAAAGATAAGAATATCGATAATTTAATTTTTAAATTACGTCTCTAAAGTGATATTGACGTACATTGGAAAATATTTCTGTCCAGTTTAAACTGAGTTATTGAACAGTGAACGTGTTCTTGTTACACTATATTGAATTGCTTGGGCCCTGGTTTTAATTTTAAAATGCCAAATCAAGATTCTGCACTGTTAAATGGGAACGATTGCCTAGCAAAAACGGTCATTATTTCAACCAAGCATTACGATTCTTTAATAAGTGAATTAAAATGCCCTGGATGTGCAAAACCGTTAAAATTACCAATTAGATTATGTGAAACTGGACACAGTGTTTGTAATTATTGTACAACAAATTTACCATCTTGTCCTATATGTGCTGTAAGTTGAAAATGGATAATCCTGTCTTGCTTGATAACTAATTTAAATTGTTAAAATTTGTATAGGGAGGAGTGACCGAAATGAGGTCACTAACGTTAGAATCGTTAGTAACCAAAGCACATTTTGGCTGCTCAAATGCAAAGCGTGGATGTACAGTTCGTATGCCAATGGATTTAATGCAATGGCACAAAAAGAGATGTTTGTATAATGTAGACTAATTCGATATCATAGTTACTTGTGTAATTTTATTAATAAGAAATACTTATTTAAAACTAGATGGGAGATTGTTTTATGGGCAAAGTATGGGGGGGTTGCGAATGGACCGGCTGTGAAATAAATTGGATCCAACATTGTGATGAAAATCACAACGATAAGATTTTCCAAGAATCTGAAATAATTTTGCAAACGCGCTACGAACGCTTTAAAAATACGACAGAAACTGTAATTGGATTCTTCATTTTAAAAGTTTTCAATGAAATATTTAATTTATATCAAGTTTATGATAAGAAGCATATGATGATGTTGTGGACTCTGATTTGTACCTCAAAAACGGCTAATAAACATAAGCGTTTCTACTACGAGATTGAATTATTTTCGCCTGCCGAAGCATCTCGCTTAATAATGCAACGGAATTTTTGTCATGCAGAAAATGATGAGGACGTCTTAATTGACGGACGATGCATCAGCTTCACGGTATCTGATTTAATGAAATATTTGGATTCTGACAAGGTAAAGATTTTAAAGATAAAGATTTCAATAAATTCCAATTTATTTTGTTTTTTTATTTTTAGGCGCTACATTATCGATTTAAAATAAAAGAAATACTTGATTTAGATCAATCAATAAGTAGTCAAACCATAAATTCTAATCGGCCAAGCCTTGCCCATTCCCATTCTGTTGATGAGACACATCTAGTGAAATTTCCTCCAAATACACCTCCCAGTATCACTCCTAGTTTGTTCAGCAAATCTGTAGGAGATGATGATCCATTTAATTTTTCGCAGGTAAATGTCTATTGTGCGATGATTGGAGATTAAAAGTATTGATATTATATTTATTACAGATATCAGACATCGCCCGATTCGATCAAGACGCGGTTAATCAAAAACGTAAAATGTTCCAACAAAACATGATGAAGAAAAATTTATCAATGGATGAAATTGATTCAATTGATAAAGAAATCGCAGAAAATATTGATTTAAAGAAGGTGTTGATAAAGGAATTTACAATAGATAAGCATTCCAATGAAATTGTTGTTAAATCACCTAACGCAGTGCCAAAACCTCCTCGGCAAATGTCAGTAAATAGCTCAGCACCGGACGAAGGAAGCATTTTGAGCTATTCCCCCGCCCAAGATCAAAAAACACCAGCACCTGTAGAAAATAAATAATACAAATTTAATTGAATCTAATTAATAAATGCTATTAGTTAATTATTACGCATGTTTGCTCCTCCCTCCGAAAGAGGTATTTTAAATATGCCAAATCATTTTTCCCTTTATCTTCGATTTAGGGGTGGTACTAAGCTGGATCATCTTACTGCTTTAAGTATATTCCATGTTTTACTTAGTTGTTCCGCTTCGCGGTTCTCTTCCACGACATTGTTGATTTTCCTATTTTCATCTTCCCTGTGGTTTCCATTCTAACGATATTTTTGTTATGTCATTAGGTTCCATCCTGATCCTCGGTGTGTCTCCTATCCTTGCGCCTTTCTCCACTTTCGTTTGTTAATGTCATACTCAATTTCGACCTGCTTCGTTTACCGCAGGAGTTCTTCATTTGTGATCGAGTTTGGCCCGAAACATTTTATCAATCGTCTAATAACCGATAGTAAAATACAAATTAATCGACAGAAATTTTCAGATAGTTATCCTAAAACCAGAGTATAGTAGACATAACAACGATCGTTAAACTATTTGTTTAGACATCACTAATGTCCTTTGAAAGTTAGAGGATGTTTTCAGACAAATTCAATTCATGACCGAAGAAATGAGTTGAATATGTAGTGTTTATTTGTTGTAAACAGGTGAATTGATAATACATAAAATATGATTTTTTTTTTTAGCTGGCAAAATTGGCAATTAAAATACTACATATGTATTTGATATTTGATCTCTACGGTAGAAAATGGACATTAACGTTAAATTTTTAACGGAAATTGTCACAGTTGTGTAATTAAAATTTTGAAACATCCGGTGCAAAACGCAATATCCCACTGAACATAAATACATCATATACAAACGCCGTAAATCGTAACAAGGTTTTATTTTTATCTTTCTTTTTAATTCAAATATGTACATCTACATCCAAATACATGTATCAAAATGTGTTGGTGTGAACAAATCGAAACACAAGTGTGCACGTAGTAAATTTTTATTTTTGTAAATACATATGTACCATTTTGAAGTAAAAATAAAAGTTGTAGGTATCCACACTTAAAGTAATACGCAATTTATTGAGAAATAATTTGTAAGATAAAATCAAATTTATTTTTGTTTTGTAAAATTAATTAAAATATATTGTAATCAAATATATAGTTAATTTGTTTAAGAGCATTTAGTATAAATATTTACATATAATAATATAGTATTTAACTCGTAGTGTTTTAATTTAAACCACACCGGTTTAGTCTTATATACAACACAATAGACATATTTTGATAAA
The DNA here is from genome assembly GCA_963691935.1 of Nephrotoma guestfalica. Lineage (NCBI taxonomy): Eukaryota > Metazoa > Arthropoda > Insecta > Diptera > Tipulidae > Nephrotoma > Nephrotoma guestfalica. The sequence goes on along the minus strand of OY829915.1, from coordinate 4,584,639 downwards.
ACGCATTTTGAGCAATGGAGGTTGAAAATATTCCCGATGCGTTGATAAATGATGACAATTTGGATGTAGATGATATCGCGGTCGCAGATGATAGTGCTATTAAAAAACCTTTAGATTTGACTGGTGATGTTTCTAAACGAAAGGGAAAGCGTTTAACAAAACATGGAAGCCGCGAAAAAGAAATATCTGGAGTAGCGTCACCGAATTTTGTGGCCCCACATCGTAGATGGAAGAACAGTCGGCGATCACGAAACGGATATGGACGCGGTTTGCCTAAGAAAGGTGGTGCTGGAGGAAAAGGTGTTTGGGGTTTTCCCGGTTCTGAAATACTAGAAGAAGACTACGAGGACCAAAATGACCCTAACTATGAAGAATTTAATGATAAGAACGTTGAATTGAAGGAGGTCATACCCGAGATTACGGCGGAAGAATTTATTAAACGAACTGAACCAATAATATTGGAATATTTTCAACATGGCGATACCAGTGAAGTAGCACACAGCATAGATGAGTATTTAACGGGGGCAATGCGGCCTATGGTAACATATGTTGCGGTCGAAGTAGCCTTGGATCATAAATATTCGCAATGTGAAATGGCTTCGGTCTTAATTTCTGATTTATATGGACGTATCATTACTGGCCGTGACATTTCCAAAGGTTTTGATATGCTGTTAACTAACCTACCTGATTTAATATTGGATATACCAGAGGCGGTGACATTACTTGGTAATTTCATTGCTCGAGCAGTGGCTGACGATTGTATTCCGCCAAAGTATGTAACGCATCCTGAAGTGGAAATATCTAATGAACACATAGAAGCTGCATTAAAACGGTCCGATACGTTATTGAATATGAAACGTGGCTGGGCTGTCTTAGATAATGTTTGGGGAATGGGTGGCCCGTTGCGGCCAGTTAAGTCGATTACCAAGCAAATGTCAATGTTATTACAAGAGTACCTATCATCGCGAGATATCCCGGAGGCTCATCGGTGCCTACAAGCTTTAGAGGTTCCTCATTTCCACCACGAATTGGTTTACGAAGTAACATGTAGTCTCGGTTTTTGTTAAAGGAAATACTTAAACAATTTTATTTTGTATTGGTAGGCGATAGTTATCACTTTGGAATCTCTGAAGCAAAACACCGGCGAAGCATTGTGTGAGCTTCTGAAGTCACTAGATGAAGCATGTATCGTTTCACCTGCTATGATGGAACAAGTGAGTAAGCTTATTTAAAGATAAGTAAACTTTCTTTTCATGATTGGATCGTTTTAGGGATTTCAACGTGTATATGACGATATGCCGGATATTGTTTTGGACGTTCCTCTAGCCTATATATTTTTAGATCGTTTTGTTGAGCGCTGTACTAGGGCTGGGTTTTTGACTGATAAGATTATCAAAAACATGCCGTCAAGGTATTCCAGCTGTAATTTGTATTTGTAATGATCATTCATTTAACCAAATTTATTTTTTCAGAGGACGTAAACGATTTGTATCTGAAGGTGATGGCGGCCATATCAAGCCTCCATCGCAGTACTGTAATTTCAGAGACTAAACAGACCCCTAAAATGTGTTTAAATATGACATGAGAGATAAAAGGAAATTTCTTTATTATTAGTTTTCTGGATTTGCAAATAATATTTTTTTCAAGAAAAAAACTTAACTTTACTAAGCGTTAAATGGTAGAATTTATGATTTTCGTTAAAATTCGTAAAACCCGATTTATACATAAATAGTTTTCAGTTACAATAATTTTTGGAAGGTAAAAATTGTAAAATTTAAATCAAATTTATGATAAAATTGTTTTTTTTTTTTATAAAATGTAAATTACATTTATAAATGAGTTTATTCCTTAAAATAAAGATTAATCAATGTAAATATCGTGCGTATCTGTGATAAGGCGATAAACTAATTTAAAGCTTATCTCATAGTAAGTATGTACTTATTATATATCGAACAAATAAATTATATATACCATAATTTATTTGATACCTAAGCCTAGATTTACTCGATTTGACCGGTACAGCGATGTAGTCATCGACCGGCAGAGTGAAGCAATCCGAATTATCGTATTGCTGGATTCAGGAAGGGTAGAAAATTATGTACCCATAAATTTTAAAAAATGTAGGTTTTGCAAAAGCGCGCTTTGAAAATATAATATTTTTTATTTTTCATAGATGTCACTAGTCGAACTGCTTGAGCCAATATCAAAGATTACCAACATGCAAACATATAATTCGTATTATTTTTAAAGAGTTGTCAGGTTAGGAAATTGCGTATACACAAAATTATTAAATTTTTCGCTAGTGAAAAAAAATATTTTACTCAATTTTTCATTGGTGAGTTATAATTTAAACTGTTTATGATACATGTAATAAAAACATAGATAAATGGTTTCCAATCTATTTGTATTGTTTACCTTGTTTTTCGGTAACCAAATTCCATAACTGGAAATTTTTTTTCTTTTTAGTGTAGTTCGCTTGTTATGTAAACAGGAGAAAAATATTTTTTCAAGTGGATCTAATCGACTTGAGTCATCGTAATCAGAGTAGATACTATTTTGATCTTAATTCTAGGCTGGATGCAATGGATTCCACTAGCTTGGAGTATAGTCAACCAACCACACCAAATGGAACTTCCATTTTTGGAGATGGGCAAATTAAAAAATACTATCGTAAAACTACACATCGGTAAGTAATAATTTTAGGCTTTTATATATTTTTAAACGAGGCTATCTTGTATGTATAATTGTATATTCAAAGTGATAAAGATGTTTTGATAATAAATAACCGTAAACTCATAACAATCTTCATGCATCGTTATAAATCAAGGTTTTCATTAGTTTCGATTGCAAGCAGTTCTTTACGTAGCGGGTAGCATTTCAATATCTGGAGGCCTATTCTGAAATTTTCCCGATCTCTAATTTTTTCGATATCGCGAATTCTTGCATAGTAATTGGTTTAAGTTTTTTTGCTATCTGGATAGGCCGATTCATTTTAATATCGAATTTCCCTAGGTCGGAAAATTTCATAATAGGGGCCTCTTGCTCTGCTAATTGAGATGAGATGAGCGAGCTCATCTGGCCCTAAATTTCCCTTAATATTGTAATTAAGTGGCTGTTGAACTTGTCGTTCATTTCGTTCGAGACAATTCTGGACTATTTTCGACGTAAGGAATAAAGCATGGCTGTCCGTAAAAATGCGAATTTCCCTTTCAGTTATTACATTATACGCCGACCGATCTACTCTCTAGTTTCCCTTTTCGCAATTAATTCAGGTTAGAACACGCTGTGGTCGAGGAGAAGAAAAGAGGTTTAAGTTCAATACATCATAGAACACCCCATCCCAACCATGCCATCCATTTGTGAACCATCCGTGAAGAAAACATCTTCAGGGTTCAGAACTGCTTAGCTCACCTAGACCATTCCGGTGGGAATATCAGTTATAAATTTCCTCTAAGGATGGTGTCGGAAAAGCGAAGTCTGGTTTTAAGGTTTCTTCTGTTAAGATGAGTGTCGTGTGTTCATGTATATGTGAGGTGAAAAGAATGAGTGGAAATGCTCCTGATTGCCTCACTGATGCAAAAGATAGCTGTTCGTTGCATTTTCATCAAAGGTTTTAGATTCGCCAGACCGTTTAGAGCCGGCCATCAAACAGTAATCCCATATAATAAAATGGACATAATGAATGAAATGTAAAGTCATTGTACAATGTGGATCTCCAAACCCCATCTTTTCCCAATGGCACTTTTACGAGAGTAAAGTGTTGTCTAAGCTTTCTTTATCCTTTCTAATGTATTAGTTTTTCAGCTTAGTTTGATAACTAAGGTCAAGCTGATACCATTTGAAGTGAGAGAGACAATCTGAGGAACCTTGTATTTCCTAGAGAGAAGGTTAAGCGCAGTTTCATATGGATTGAGCTTAAACTACAATTATTGGCACAATAGGAGAGTATGCTAATCGCGTTTTGCTTGCGATCATTTAGCGTGCTCGGATAGGCTACCGAAGTCGCCGATAGCAATATCATCCACATATGTAAGCTTAGGCATGTCAGTGTCCGAATGATTTCTCCCGCCCTGACGTTGCTAAAGATCCCTACTATATCTGGAAAGGTTATCTTGGAGACATTTTTTTACTCAATGAATTTCTCAATAGGGCAAATAAAGGAGTGTATACCAGCTTCCACCGATTTCCAGTCTCAATAGATGTGTCGAAATTTCGACCGCCCGATTTCCATTAGCACTAAAGATTCCTCCAGAATCTATCCGTTTGTTGAAAATAATCGAAATGGTAGGACTGTTAGCTAGTACTTTACATAGCCTAGAAAGGCTACTGTATTTTCTTTTCTAAATATAGTTTCCATGCGTTGGTTCTGGCACATAGTATTTCGTATCTGAGTACATTAGGATGCTTGTCCACTTGGTTATCCAGCTCCTCTATAGATTCAGAAGTTCTTGGAACCGGTATCGATAATGAATTCTCTGGAACAATTCTGAAAGTATCCCAGGGTAGATTTATTGGTGGGTTATGAATCCTTTTCATATTGGGAATAGCAATGATCAGAAGAGGAAACCTAAAGTTTTTTTTACATTTTATTTGGTAAAATCAAAGATAAATGTAATATATGCAGGTTTATGAACCTTGGTTCAGAGCCGATGTTGCATATAATAAAGATTTGTAATAAGATTGAAATTAAGAAGTGCTTGGTCTTCCTCGTTCGCATCCGTACTTTTCCAGATTGTGTGGCGAATTCATATCACACAATATTAAGCTTATAAGCCAGAGAATTTGCTTATTCATCTCAATGCAATCGTTGCCGCATTATCGTTGCTTAATGTTGTAGTAAAAAAATATTTAGGTTATATTTATTAAGAATACCACGATGAATCTTAATAGTTTTCTATGCATTTAAAAATATATTGCTCTGAGTCCTAAGTCCAAGTACTCACTCTTCTATGACTCAAGGTTCTTGGATTAAAGCAGTATCCGCTCTGCCTTGCAGGTTGATTTTTAAGTACTTATCTAAGCATTTAGGTTGTTTCATTCTACTGTTCGATTGATTATTATTGGGCTGGTTAATAAACCTCAAAGCATCACTTTATTTTTAATAATTCCATTTCATGCTATGTCTGTGGTTAATGAGAAAATTGGTACCCACGGTTTTGGAAATAGACAACAACAAACTGTTCAACCAAATTTATTACAAACAATTTTTATGAAATATTATTACGAATTCAGGGTGTTTGATAGATTTCTTAATCACTTGCAACAAATTCACGATTGACACTATTTAACAATTTCATTGATTGTAAACTAACACAATCATTACACAACAATTTGCTTGAGTTTGTATACCTGTTTATCACTGTTCGAGAATATTCAATTTAATTAATAGCACTTGGTTCTTCTTTTTCCTGGTCCTTACTTTGCTCTTCATATTCCAGCTTTCCACAGGAGTGGTGTCATCTTAGCACGTCTTTCTATCCTAGCACATCTTTCAATTCTAACCTTGGGAATCCAATTCATCCATTCTTCCGTTTTGCCGTGCCCTCTTTTCTCGCAATCTGTTTCTGGTCCGTTTTATTCTTGAATCCTCTGTGATTTTTCGCATTCCCGGACTCAGTTTCTGTTTTGTCAGTCTTGCTCGGAAATCCGGACACCTCGTGAATTGATAATTTCAATGAAGCCGATAGTCTCATATGATAGACCTAATTTACCGCACCGAAGCATCTTGAACTGCTTACGTCTCTTAGTTTTACATCTCACTGCCTTCATCCCCTTTGCTTCCGAACGCTGCATGTTAGTTTTTCACCGTCTGAGTTGAGTTCCGTCATAGATATTATGCAGTCGATCAGACTGCCTTTGTGTGTTGTACCTCAGCTCCAACTCTTATGATTCGCTTGTAGATTTTGTCTATTATAGATAAAGTTTGCAATCTACTGCTTTTTCTCTCGGAGACAAAATTAACATCAATCGATCAACCGCTTTCGGTCTATTATGATGTATCGCGGGTTAGAACTACTCTTTAAAGTTCTCGAACGATTCGGTGATCCTCCCTGATTATGCGCTCGAGCTGATCAACCAGATTATTAAGCATAATTTCAACTTCTCGCACTTTCTCAAACTACCAATGTAAATATTAATTTCACCTTTGAAATTTTTAATTTGAAGCTCTTGGGCCTGTTTCAATTTGTTCGTGAACTATTTGCCTTCCTCGTCCAATTTGGTTGGTGCCTTCCTAATCAAATTTAGCGTCTATTTCACGTTATGCTTTGCTTGCAGTTTCTTAATTCGGAACAACAGCACCTTCATCATGTTTTCAATATCCATGGTTGGTTTTGGTTGTTCGGGCATTGATAACTGCACCGATATGGTTGTTTAATTTCCAACAGATGATGATATGATTTTGACGTTCTTTAAAAGTGGTTTAGTTCTCTTGTTTGTGTACGTAAACATAATTAAAGTAGACATGTACAACAAAAGATTTTCTGTTGACAATGTTTGTAGCTTTATCATTTTTTAAATTTAAATTAAAATTTTCCAAAAAGTTATATAATTTTACGATATATTCATCGAAATTTAGTGGAAAAAAAATCGAGTAGGAACATGTAAATATTTATTAATGCATTGAAAAGGTCTGATCCGCATGAAAATTATTGTTGCAATCTTTACATGACTTATTAAATTTCTAGCTATAATTAGCATACAACAACAACTATCATGTTCTATTTATTATTGTTGTGATTTATTATATCAACCTTCATAAATTATATAAATATATGATTTGAACTTAAACACCTTTAGAATATTGAAAATAATGAATACGTGGCCAAATTATCTTACATAGTGACGAATAGGGTTAAAATTTAAAACATTACACGAAAATAGTTGATTTAATCTACACATCATATACAATATTACTTTCATGCTGCATTTCCTTATCTCTCTTTGTACTTCTGTAAATAATTAGCAATCACTAAAACCGAAAATAAAATTAAATATTTGCTGGGTATATACAAGCTTAAGATATTATCAACACAAAGTAAAGTAGTTAGAAACAAAGTCCATCCTACATAATTCAAATAATAATTTTTTTATTTAAAGAAACAGACGAATCAATTTTATGGTTGAATATCACTGATTTACTCAAATACATATAAGTTTTTAAAATTTCGTTTTACAGAAAACTATACATTCGTATATGAAAAAAACTTGTATGAAATGTTTTAAATTGTTCGCCAATTACAAGCTCAGTAGTATACAATTCGTGGTTAACTTAAGTCAAACACAATCTCTTTATAAAAATAATATTATATACCTTTATATATATATATATATAAATATTTTAATAATTCATCGATATTATTAAGAACGTAGATATAAACCATATACAGTGATTGAAATATTTATTTATTTAAAATAAAAATAAAGTAATAAAAAATGTTTTAAATTTAGATCAAGATCACTGACGCAACTGAATTTATTATATGACGTTTAGTTGAATTTTGTGTAAATTTAGTTACAAAAACATTTAAAAAATTATTATTTACCGAATCATTTATTAAATTATTTTGTTTATAAATTAATAGTCGTATATTTAATATTATTTATAATACATTGTAAAGTGACAATAAACCGAGTGTGTCCAAAAAAATGTACGAATGTGGCGGTGATGCACTCCCATTGCAAATTAATGAATCACCATATCATCTTGGACTAGGCTATCACAAAGATTATATGCGTCTAGATCAAAATAAAACTGATAAGATCTATGGATATAAAAGAGAATCAAGTCACAGGTGAGTGTGCAGAGCGCAGCGCAAACAAAATGTGTGCGCGTCAATTCCTAGTAAAAAAGTGAAATTAAAATATATGTGTTCGATTGTACAATGTAAATAGAAAAAAAAAACATTTCCTAATGTTTTGGGGCTCATCTCACGTTCTTCATCGCATATTTTATATACTAGTGTATTTTAATTTATAAAACTATACGATTTAACGACATATCAAGATGTATAAGAAGAATTAATTGAGATTAATAAACAACATGTTTAATTCAAGAAAATTATCTGGGAAATTTGTTGTTTATTTATTTATTTGTTGCTAAGGTCGAAAAACATTTTTACTCGTCAAAACTTTTATTCAATTCGAAGATAAATGATATCACAACAAATTAAAGTATACATATCACGGTTATTTACACCAAACGGAATTTATAGGCCAGGTTGTTGTTATTTTTTGTGTCCGCTATCGCTAATCGCGCTATACGAAAGTGTATTTGTTTTTTCATATACATTACATGGAATGTGTTTAACCGCACAATAATGACATGCGAGATCGCCAACACCTTGAACGAGTTTTGAATTCGATCTATATCGTGACTATACTCTTCTGGCATCATATTCTAAATTTGTCGTGTTTTGGCAGAAATGTTACATTAATTCTATTTTGGAATAAATTGGTTTAGCTCAATTTTACTATAAAAAATAATTTTTTGTGCAACCCAAAAAAATTACTCATGTTTTATATAAAATTTAGGGCTTCGACTCTGAGCGCTTTGGTAGCTTTTTAGACGCGATGTCATTACAAGCTTAAGGTAAACGTATAAGTTGATGAAATTGCTGATAATCTCGCCAACACATTAACCTCATAATGGCAAGTTTTCTTCAATCCACTCGAGGCTATTATGATGTCGATTTATAAATCATGTGTTGATCTGTAAGTGGTATCGACAAACATAAAATATATTTTTGAGAGATCTTTGTTAGATCAGTAATTCCAGAAACTTCTTTAAAATCCTAAAGTGAACTTTCTTTTCGAAAGCGAAGCCTCGATTTAACTTATTTTTTGTTAGTTTGTCGTTTTGTAAAATCTTACCAGAACCTTGCCTTAAGCACAAAAATTTTTAACGGTTAAATTATTACTTTGTCATCCATCCTACGATTAGCCTCACATACAACTATTTGAACAAGTACGTTTTAATTTTTCTTATTTTCCTATAACACCAGAAACCCAACTGGACATATTCAGAAACATTTTAATACTTCGAAGATTTTCAGACAAATAATATTGATGATATTCGCAACCATCTTAAATTAAAATTAATTATTAATTAGTTTGGTAAATTTGCGACATCATCCATAGGTTGTTGTGCTAATTCCACATCTGAGTGACAACATTTTCGGAAATACGTAGTCTGTTTTGCTTACATTTTTGAATTGGGACTTCATAGTTTGGAAACCATAAAAATATCTTGTGAGTTATCATCGGTATCTAGGCAGCAGTCGTGAATTTTTGGCATTTTGTGAGATTTTATTTTTTTTGACCAATACTTTGGATTTGACACTTTCCGTCGTCCGCCTTATAGAAGTAGTCACAAGTGTTATCTACATTTGATGGAAATCGCCATTTAGATCGTATGTATCCAAAAAATGTTTCAAATAATTTTCAGTACTATTGTTGTTATATAGTTCTCATGGATATACGACTTTAATCGAAGAAGTTTACAGAACAACTTGTAGAATAGTACAACAATTCTAACAATATTAGTTCATTGGCATTAAATTTCGCCAGCTCATTAGCAGTTCTTCGAATGCTGAGTCGATGATAATTTTGGAAAACTATATTTTGCATGAAATATTTTTTTTATAAAATTTTAGTTTATTTTTACGATTACACAGTAAACTTTACGGCTTAGAAAACTATCCAGCAAATGTTTGGGTTGATACTGTGCAATCGCAAAAATAAACAAAAATTTTATTTAAACAAATCAAATTCAAATTTGCCTGCTAAAATTGACTGAGTATCCGGGGTTTCGACTAGCAAATTACCTACTTGATTGCTACCTGATCGAGTATCCGCCCCATAGTTGGCTTATTTATCAGTAGGAATTATTAAACTCGAATTTAATTACTACTGATAAATATGCGAACTATGACGAAGAATTTTCTTTTGCTATGGCAAATTAAGAAACAATCACTGCTAATTCCAAAACTTTCCTCTATTAATATTTCTCAATAAAATACAGCTAATATAGGATTATTATATTGAGGTCCAACTTGTTCTCTTGATCCTTGGGGTAGGATTTTTTAACATCGCTTCTTTCGATAAATAGAAATTTACGTCTCTTTCATGACGAATAAATTAAATCGTTTTCCCATTTTTCAATTACGTTGATCCTATCGCGATCTCAGCCTACTCGAATAAAACATTGGTCGTATCCAGCACACTGAAATTCTAACTGTCAGTGAGGCCTCAAATTTTATATGAATTGTTTCTTTGTTTTAATGAGACCTCAGTGTGCTGGAAATTCCCATTTGTGTCTTTCTACCAATTTATTTCTTTTATAAGTGATATTTTATTGAAAATGAAAAAAGAGAAATCAACAAATTTATTCTAGTAGACTGCGACTGCAATAGAAAAAATGGAGGGATGTAATGGTTGTGGCCAAGTCACTTTCTGCCTGTCTTTCTTTTACGACAAATATATATAAATCTCTTAATTTCTAAAGCGAAAAATTTATCCTACCGGATTTGTGATAAAAATTGCCAATAATTAAATTTCAGAAAACCAACAAGATCAACCCTTGTTAAAAATTTAATCTTCATTGCATAAACGGAAAATCTTCTTCGGAAGCTACCACTTCTGGGCACTCAGATATTTGACCACATTTCGCATAGCTCTCCCAATTTATGGAAAATGCCGAATAGCCAATCCCAGGTGGATATATTTCCGAATAGCCAATCCCAGGTGGATATAGATCCGAATTTTGGTGACAAAGTATTTTTACAAAAAAACAAGAAAGCTCCAATGGAAGCGGCCACTTCCGGAAGACCGATTTCGACCAAAATCACTGGAATTTTCGATTTATGGAAAAAGCTTAAGCATTTAGTTTTACCCCGATCAGTAAATCCGTCTGAGCTGTAGAGAGAGAGAGAGCCAGGACATTTAGTCAAAAAACTAGAGGTCAAAATTTTCCTTTACTTAAAATAATTTAAAATGACGAAACAAACGTCAAAATGCGATTTTCATAAAATATGATAATTTTTCAGAGAAATATCAGCCTGATAATAAACCGCTGCTAGTAAACCAACATGTATAATACACTCACTAATCTATTGATAAAATTACTAGCATGATAGTAAGTATCAACAATTTTGCATAGTGGATGCGCTGATAGATTCCCACAACTACTTCCGTACGGGCTTGATTTTAGCGTTATTTTCTAGAAGTTTATTGGCTAACTGTAGTACTGATTTTTTTCCTAGAAGTTGAGACATTTTTCAAAATTTTAATTTGATTTGGTTGCGTTTTGCTTCGATAAGTTTTCTCCAAGTAAGCCTTCTTTCCAGATTTAAACTTTAGTTACTTGACATTGGTTTGTTGTGGACGTTTTATTCCGTTCAGTTCGACTGACTGTATCATATCCATTTGTTGAGCGTAGATGTAATATGGGTAGATGTTTTCATTCACTTTTATGCTCCAAGTCTTTAACCACTTCTCAATTTTATTCAGATGATTTTGTAATATTCGCGATATTTTGCAATTTTAGGATTTTTATGAGATACCAAAATTGAAATTGATACTGTTACTTTATTTGTGATAGTTAGATCGGATCTTAGCCCATCGTATCAAACGTTATAAAAGGCTTGAGCGATGTTCAAGGTGACGGCTAACAATATTTATTTTCTAATAATTTGACTACTATTTGACTCTGTATTGTAACAGTAAAAATTGAAAAATATTTTTTCTCCTAAGGTTTTTTTTATGGTACTATTACTCCATGTCTTCACGCCTACTCTTAGATTACATGAACAAAAGTGTTAGGAAATATTCGTAATATTCTTTTTCTAAATGAAACCGATTTTTTGAGTTAAAATGCAAAATGGTGCTATTCGATAAAGGGCAAATCATAGGTAAATATTTCCAGATGTGCGGTACAGATTTTCCAAAACGTGAAACTTTAGGCTTGACGGTATTTCAGTTCGAATATTGATAGGGTTCTCCAATGACTTACAGCCCAATTCCTCCTATAGACGTGTCACTTCAAGTGAATAGTGTCGTGACGATAGTCGCGTCACGGGTTATGCGACTTAAAAACACAAAAAAATCATACTTCGACAAGATTTAATTCAAAAATGAGAATGCTTGACGGATTCGATATAAAATATTATTGTCACTTGACAAAATTGGGTGACATCACGGTCACAGTCGTCAGATGCGACTATGAGAATTAGAAAATTTAGATGCTGTGACTGCAGTCACGTGGGATCACATCTGTAGAACAAAATATTAACGACAGTTTACTATGGAAAAAACTATTAAAAATTTGTATTTTATTTAATCATTCATTGCCAGTAACATTCTTATATAAATATAGTTCTAACCAAAATGCACGTAGGAAAATGCAAAATCGATAGGATTGTGTGTTTACAAAGAAATTTTAGTTCGTTCCAACTGGCCTTGACTATAGAATTCGACGATAACATGTGATGGCTGGGGAAGAAGGTAAAAAAAGAAAGAATATGAAATATTTACTTCCGTTCTTCTTTACGCTTGCTGTAAGTGAACGGCAACCGTTGGAATTATGGCCAAATTTCATTTAAGCACACCCGCCCCGCCTACAAATCTCTTAAATCGGCTAGGTATGAGTAAGGCGACCAGGGGCAAAGCCCCTATACGAGTATAGATACACAGATAAGATAATTTTAATTTTTAATTAATTTTCGACTAAAAGATTTTCGTACGGGAAATAAATACATTATTTAAGAGTCACATTTGTTAATCAATAATATTTTGAGCTGACTTGAGTGGGCAAAATGTGAGATATAACACAGAATTGGGCAATAAAATATGTGAAACGTGTGGGTTTTTAAAAAAATATTTCTATCATTTTATAATTAAATTTAATTAACTTACATGAATTTTAACGTAAATACGTTTTGTTTTTGCCTTCAGAATTTTTGTCAACCGATCGTTGCATTTAGAAAATATAAAATTTTATGGATTTGATATGGATTACACGTTGGCTGAATACAAATCGCCGCAGTACGAACAGCTAGGTTTTAATTTAGTTAAAGAGCGTTTAGTACAGATGGGTTATCCAAAAGAAATGTTACAATTTGAATATGATCCATCATTCCCGGTGAGAGGACTATGGTTTGATACACACTACGGTAATTTGCTAAAGGTAGATGCTTATGGCAATATTTTAATTGCTGTACATGGATTTGAATTTTTGAAACAGTAAGTATAATGCTTACCTATCGTAAAATGACCTAACTAATGTTTATGTATTTCTAGTTCCCAGGTTTACGAATTTTATCCAAACAAATTTTTGCAATTAGATGAATCCCGTGTATACGTCTTAAACACTTTATTTAATTTACCAGAAACATATTTACTAGCGTGTTTAGTAGACTTTTTTACAAATTCGCCGGATTATACGCGCGAAAGTACTGGAGTGCGAGGTGGACAACTATTTATGTCGTACAAGTCAATTTTTCAAGACGTTCGCGGTGCTGTTGATTGGGTTCATATGCAAGGTGATCTTAAATCGAAAACAATTGAAAATCTTGAACTTTATGTTAAAAAAGATCCTCGTCTACCAATGGTGTTAGCTCGAATCCGAGAATCCGGAGCTAAAGTATTTATTTTAACGAATAGCGATTATAATTTTACTAATAAAATTATGACATACTTGTTTGACTTTCCGCACGGCGCAAAAATAGATGAACCACATAGAAATTGGAGAACATATTTTGATATTATTGTTTGTGACGCTAGAAAACCTTTATTTTTTGGCGAAGGTACAATTCTACGTCAAGTTGATACAACGACTGGTGCCTTAAAAGTAGGCACACATATGGGGCCGCTAAACCAGGAACAAGTATATTCAGGTGGCTCCTGTGATGTATTCACTTCGTTGATTGGTGCGAAAGGAAAAGATGTGCTTTATGTAGGTGATCATATTTTTGGTGATATTCTAAAAAGTAAAAAAATTCGAGGTTGGCGCACATTTTTAGTAATCCCGGAATTAGTTCAGGAATTGCATGTTTGGACTGATAAATGTCAACTTTTTGCTGAACTACAAAATTTAGATGTACAATTAGGAGATCTATACAAGAATTTAGATTCCAGTACCAAAGAAAAACCGGACATCTCAAAATTAAGGCACTGTATACGAGATGTTACTCATAAAATGGATCTGGCTTATGGTATGATGGGGTCATTATTTCGTTCGGGTTCGCGTCAAACATTTTTCTCTAGTCAAGTAGGAAGATATGCTGATCTGTATGCGGCTACATTTTTAAATCTCATCTATTACCCCTTCTCATATATGTTTCGTGCTCCAGCCATGCTTTTGCCGCACGAATCAACTGTAGCGCACGAACAACGCTTTGCAATGGACGCGCCTATGATTTCGCGAACTCGATCTTTGGCCAGAGATGGTGTTGTAATTGAAACAACTGAACCTGTTGAAAGCGTAGTAGAGAAAGGTGTACCCGGCCTACTTACTAAAATTCCCCATGTCCGACCCGAAACTCCCAGATCTGTTACTCATAATCATGATGAAGATTTTTCCGACGAAGAGTGTGATCAAAATCCAAAGGAATAAGGTAATATTTGTGGTGGCTTTCGAAATACATGTTATATATATTCGTATTATAATTTCAGATGTAGGATCCTGTTAATGGTTTTCCTTTTGTGATTGTACAAAATAATTTACAATTTACAGCACAACAGAATTGGTTAATTTGTTAAATAGTCTTTATTACAATAGTTTTGCAATTATACATTACAATTATTATTTATAAACCATATCTTATTAAAACATAACTACTAGATTCTTTTAATTCTTATTTATTATCTGAACGTTTGTATACAGGGAGACATGAAAAACTACGAATTTTTAATGTTCAATTTTCAAAATTGCATATAATGCTGTATTAAAAATATTGCGTCAGTAAATTAATCATGATATCAGAAAATTACTATGAACGATTTCATATAATATTATAACTGTGTTTAACAAATTTCAAAAATATCCTAGTTTCTTGCTCTACGCTTCGTTTCATTATTTATTTACATGGTATTTCCGGTCTCAAAATTAACTTTTGTTAACAATAAATTAAAACACCGGAAGTGTAAAAGTAAACATGATTTTCAATTGCATTCAGATGGTCATCAAGTTATTTATTACTAAACTTGAATTTTTTGTAATGCATACCTATAATCGAAAGGTTATCTCTATGTTTAAAAGGCATTTTGTAATTTAAATTTAGATTTTATCAGACTTTGCAACCGTGCTACCTGAAATTATTATTTTCCCCCACATGACATTATTGTTGTACTACTTATTTAACAATTATTATTTAGACATTAGGATTTAATTGAATCTTATCTTTTAAAAATGTTACTTGCGAAAAACTATTATGATAATCAAATAGTACGTAATTTATTTGTTAATCAATGAACTTAAGTTGTGTATTTTCATAGGAAATTAAACAAAATAAAAATTAATTTGTTATTTTTTAAAAATGGAAAGAAAACTGATTACCGAATATTAAATAAAACTGCAAATATTTATTTAAAAAGTAAAAATGTGTTTAAATGGTGTAGTAGAGAATAAAAACTGTTGCAGAAATTCAACTAGACTGATATCTCCGAAAACTTTTCAAACGATTAACTATGAAGTGGTGCATCATGTAAATTCTACGCCATACTGTATTTTAATCGATAAGCATCAGAACCAAGTAGTTGGACCTAAAATAAATTATTGAAATTATCAAGTGGAATAGACGGGAGATCATCATCGATATACTTCCCATAGAGCCGAATGCACTGGAGCACCAACCACGTTTTCGTTATATCGTTTGATTTGCTGTGCCCTGCAAATAAAAAATGCCAGTTTTAGATGGGTTTATGTGGAGAATATTTTAAAGCTATAACCCTGGAGCCCTTAATATATCATAGACTATTATTGTGTTATAGATTTATTATTGTGCAATGAAAGGGAAAAGGTTTTCCTCTCCGTTCCTAC
This sequence comes from Nephrotoma guestfalica, assembly GCA_963691935.1. Classification (NCBI taxonomy): domain Eukaryota; kingdom Metazoa; phylum Arthropoda; class Insecta; order Diptera; family Tipulidae; genus Nephrotoma; species Nephrotoma guestfalica. The sequence continues at coordinate 4,568,603 of OY829915.1, read as the reverse complement.
ACAGTTTCAAATTTCATTGGTTTTTAGTTTTGGTGCGAAAATCAACTAATTAAAACTTCGGTAAGCCTTTGGTTTAAATTCCAGTCAACAGATGTGTTAGATAATCCCTTGGCTTACTAGGAAAATTAACATTCGGAATCATTTAATCAATTTCCTTTATCGTTACTTAAACGAAAAGTTACAATTATGCATTAACAATATCAATTTCTCTATCAATATTATAGAACTATTGGAATGGTGTGCATTACTCCCCATGTTAAAATCGATTTATGTGAGGAAAATAAAGTATAACGAACTTGTAGTACCAAATTCACTTTTGGCGTTACAGATGGGATTTCCACGCCCTCTCCAGGGGGCCCGGCACAATAGTAGAAGGACATTAGTTAGGTTTAGAGCCATACTGACACTTTTCTAACTTACTGCTAGAAAATTGATAGATCTACCTCGTACATTTAGGAACCCTTGGGGTTTGAGGGCTCTAATGTTTACAAAAACGTGCAATGCGCAGCAACTGAACTTTTAAATGGATTAAAGATACTATGCCTACGTTACATCCGTGGGAGGGCGTTGAACTGAAATGTATACAATTTACTCCATTTAAACGCGTCTTTAAAATTTATGGCGGTAAAATCAAGAAAGTTAATCCAAGGAATTCGAGTATCGTTCTGTCTATTAATAGCCGCTCAAGACTAAGAACCTGTTTATACATTAGCGATAATATAGATTTCAGGCTGCTTAACGAAATCTACTGTACTTACTCCACAGCAATAGTTGAGCCAAGAGAAAAAGGAATAGGGTGTCAGGTTCATCATCCGCCAACTGACGAGTTTATGAAGGTCTTTGAAAATGCAAACTAGTACTACTTGCAAGTACTTTGCTAACGCCAACGGAACACGTCTTATGATATCCAGATAATTGCGGGATGTAATCACGGAATATATCGGATATTAATGCACCACTTTGGTCATACAAATTAGGAATTTGACATCTTCAAAGTACAAATTAATTGATATTACTCTTGCCTCATTGATCAAGATTAAAGATGTGAAGAATGCAGTTGATGTGCTTTAAAAAACAATAATCAGCTTCTTTGAGGACGGCGGTCCTCTTTTTTATCCAAATGAATTGGAACACACAGATGTCCGCAAGTCCATGAAAAAGCCAGAACACTGGTAGTTCTGGTATTTATATAAATCCTCTAAACCCTTGTGAGGAGTGAAAACCTTTCGACGACTGCTGAGGTTAGGTTTAAGTAGACTTACGTACATTTGGAACGGTGACGGTCCACTGTGCTACTTATGTAGTAGATCCGACAAATTATTACGAATTGATTCCTTTTGTGTGCTAATACAGGATAGAAACAGGAAATGAACTACCATTTCGACCTCCACCTCGTTCCTGTAACCTCTACAGAAATAGATTAATGTGTAAGAGTTATTACTTTTCAGTTGGATGCTGGATCTAATGTTCCCCGCTTTACCTACGTGTATAGAATCACCTTTTCGCCCCACGTCCACAAATTTTCTTTTTATTTATTTAAGAGACGAACATATTATTTAATAACTAATCGGTGAAGTACGTAAACTTCCAATGGCTTGCGGCCTGTGGACTTGATGGTAACAAGGAACTCAGTCGGGAAATCCTTTAGTGGGACTATTTCTGAAAGCAATAGTGGGAATAATGGTGTTTTGTTCCGATCGGGATTTGAACATATTCTGATGGATCAGTTAGTGTCGGAAAGTACGTCACTGTATTTCAGATATAAATTGTTACAACCCATAAAACAGCCAATGCCTATGGAATTGGAACCTAGTATAAGCACTCAATATGCACTGCATCATGCAACAAGAGCCATTAATTCCAACACGGTGCTTTCAAACTTGTCTTGGAAAATGTTGAAACCTTAAATCGGCTCGGCTAATAGAAAGGAGTTATGCATCTTTGGGTAATCAGTCATAGAGACAACCATGGAAATGATAAGGCCGATGAATTAGCTTCCTTTAAAAGAGAAATTATTACGTATATTAAGGTTTACATTGAACAAGGTAGAATAACTCCTTATCATGTTTAATTACAATTTTTCTTGGATCAGATGTATCTAAATTATTATAGAGGCACCTTGTCGACTACTACAGAACAAGGATTTGTTTAGATGTTAGGTTCGTGGGAATGTAAATCATGTCTGGTGTGTTTAATTTTAGCGACAGAGTAGCAGAAAAATCGCGTTTCCTTTCCCTTAAAACAGCTGCTCTAGCGTATTTTACTAAATGAAACAGAATAAGTTCACACATCAAAATGTAGACCTGACTTCTCCCTACTCACACCAAATGCAAACAAATACCTCGGCATAACGCACGAAGTATAGCATAATGTACGTACTGGCTCATGCTGATCTGTGAATCAGTAGCAATATAGAAAATAATTAATAACGCTTTAATAGCTTGTAATAACTAAAGACAGTTTTCTTTCAGTTCATATGCTATACCTCCTATAGGATATACCTGGCGTAGAGTATACTTTTCTCTATACTAACGGAAACATCTAAAAATTTCTGTTTGAAACGTTTTCGAATGAAAAGTTTCAGCCTCCATTAAATTTGAAAATTTGAGCTAAAAGAGAATCCTTATTTCCTTATAAAAACAAATCAATACTTGAAAATGCCGAGGACAGAAAACGATAACAAAACTAATTTTCAAAATAAATAAAATAATGTGATGTAATCGGAGAAATCTTTTAATAATTGCTACACTACTTATAACTGAATTGATGTTTGTTAGAATATGCTAAAACGCTTCTAAAATTACATCATTCGGCGCAAACTCTTACTTTTGTTAGCGGGACGATTCACTAAAATACCGAGGAAGACAATTTTGAAATAGTTGTCTGTGAAATCACACGTAGTCCCAAATTGTCTGTATATCGTTAACTGTTTATAAAGAAATTTATTCGAAATCGTGAAAAATTACCAGTACGTAAGTAGAAAACCCTTGACATAAAACATGCACCAAGTTTAAATAGTTGTTCAAGAATAGCATCGTGCTGGCCGTAAAATTTATATAAACTTTATTTATTATTATTTATTTGATTAAAATTGTGTTAATAACAATAAAGTTATTTTAATGTTCTATAGTTGTAAATGGAGCTAAGAATTTTTTCGGCGTCGTAATTCTTGCCTGGCATTGATTTTCCCATTTTTTGAGATTTCATCATTTTTACAGCCGTCATGGTTGCCTGATCCAAACCATTGTAATTGTAGTGTTTGCTTTTAATGGTGTTAATTACTTGCTGAAATAATAAATATATTTTGTTTTTAATTATAGTTTACTATTATTATTTACGGTGAAATAACCTACTAGCACTAATTTAATTAAGAATACGGCAAATGTAAGAAAACAAATTGTGATGAGAGCACCTTCAGCTGATGGGAAATCCATATGACCTTCACTGGTAATTATGCCGCGCTTTCTTCGTTTTGATGCCGAATCTATTTTATCGGGAAACAAGTTGGCTAGACGGGTTTCGATATTTGTTATCAAATCTGTTTTAAGCGTGTGTAGTGTATTGATTTTCCCGGGCCATGTGGTCGCATTAAAACTGTTTTGGATTTGATTCATAAAATCGATAATATTTTCCAAATTATTTGTTGATTTCATAAAATTGAATTCGCCGGAAATTTTGCTTAGCGTGTTATTCGGAAATATTGCATCGGTTGGCTCAGATGAATACGTACAATTATTGCAATCTACTTCGGTAGTTTTAGCCGTTTCTAAAGTAGTTGTACTAGGCGCATAAGTTGTAGTAGTTGTATCGGGTAAATTATTATTATTCGGTTTAATTTTTGATTTCTCATTCGAAATATTTGAATTTAATAACTCATCAAACACAAAACTATTTTTAATAATAATCGGATTTAAATTGACCTTAGGCTGAATTTCTTGCATAAAATTAGATTTCGTAAAACTATTCGTATGAGAATCATCTATAATTCTAGTTAGTTCTATCCACTCGGCGCTACACATGTATCGCATCAGCACAAAGTAAATAAATTTTATAATCTTATACATTTTTATAATTTAAGGCACGCACACTTCAAAGGAATATCTAACTATGAATGAATTCTTTTGTTGGAAAAGACGTTTTGCACTTTTGTCAAATTATTTTATAGTCACACATTTATGAATGCGATGATTGCCGATTATCTGGAGCATAAACATTAATGCTTTTGAGCGTTAAAGTGTAGAAATTAGATAGGTAATATGTTTAAAATGAAGTTTAATTTAATTTGAAATTCTATTCACTGAATTAAAAATTAGTGCATTGTCAAATGTCAATATGTTATCGATTAATCTGCTATTCAGAATATTTCTGCGTCACATTTTGTTTTCATTTTTTATTGCAATCGACGAAGATATGTAACGTTTCCTGATTACATTCTATGAGCAAGTGGGGTTGTACGTCGTGTTAACGATGCGGCGGTTAAAGGCCGCGTTACTTTTGCAACCAAGAGCGTGATAACCCCGGCGAGTTTTAATGTTGGTGCAGGCCACTTAGTTTGGATGTTCTAATAGTTTTTGAGATATCACATGACGGGGGAAATAATTTATCGTAATTCTAAAAATATAATACTTATTAGGTTATGATGGTTGTCGTAAAGGACGAGGATAGGCAGCTTTTAATCCGTAGCCATACCACATAGTTTCTTTCTTAGTCATTAAAATCATCCAGAGTTTTAACATATAACAAGGGAGCTTCCAGGATTTTCGTTCGGTCTGCTTGATGCTAGACGGGGGCGGGTGCAAGGCAGCCTCCTCTTCGCAGCTGTAATAGCAATCACATTTGCCTATGAGGCACTGTCCTATAATGGCGCTATCGACCAATCTCTCGTGTACGAAACGCGCGATATTTCAACATTTGATGTGCAGTATGAGATCAGGTACGTTGTATCTCGACGACCGAGCTCATCTGTCCTTAAATTCCCCGTAATCACAACAAGTGGATGTTGACTGATCCGAAATAACAATACCCTTTCGTTTATATCGATGTTCAGTAACAGGGTCTCAAATGTACTTTCTAGTTCAACAGGCCACAGTGCCCATGTTCATCTCCTGAATGCAACAATAGAATTGGAATCTAACATTTGACGGGTTTTTGCTCTGTAGTACCGGACTCAGAAAAAAAGTTTCTTTTAGACGCTCTAATGGGATTCATTATAACGAAAATATATTTAAAAATGACATGTCTGAAGGTGGATGTAAGTAAAATAGGGATTTAACTTCGTCTTCCTTCCACAGGATGCTTCCTTTTTAAGGTCGACTAAGTTTCTTCAACCTCTATAGATCGATAAAAATAAATCTAAGAGAATGTAACTTTTAATGTGCCACTATTAATATACTAATAAACTATTACAGATCAAAATTTTTGGGTTCAACGGATGGCCCATACAATGGTTCGTTTCATGGATCACAGCATTAAAAAAGACAATTATCATTTCCTGGAATAATAATTATATCGATTACAAAATTTATTGTTTGATTTATTTCAAATTTTAATTGAAAATAACTTTCACTTCTATAATACTTTCACTTCTATTTTTGCAGCAGGCATTTAAGATTGCACCAGAGGCCACCTAAAATAGATACCTTATCCTGTGAAAGCGTTAAGTGTGGGAATTGGAACCGATAAGGATTTTACAATAAGTAAGTAGTAATACCACATTAATGTTTTTAGATTTTTACAGTTGGGGCTGGGAGGTTGAGTTATATTTTATTTAATAATTCTATAAGACGGAGTTACCTAAATACCTGTTTCCACGAGTAGAGGACCTGGGTTGGACTATACCAATCATTTATTTGGAATAATTACATCGGCAATTTCGTTTAATGTTTTATGTTGATCTTACGATATTGTGCTATTGATATAAGCGAACCTAGGGTGATGTAGAACTTACCGGGATCTCCTAACAGCTCATATTATGGTTTTGTCAATGAACATCATTTAAATACCGAGGAGGATTTATAGAAGTTTTTGTGTTTAAATAAAATATTATTAATGTTTATTAATTTAATTACAGCATGGGTAATCCACTTTGGTCAATATTCTGGTTTCTAGTCCTGATATTCCTTGGATTTGCTGTTTCAGTATTCTGTGCCTATATCTATATACTAATATATCCGTTGACTGTTTGCATGCCAGGTCTACAGGTAAGCAATACAACATTAACCCCGCGCACATTTTTATCATTTTAAATAACTATTTGTAATCTTCTTACTCTTTAGGGTTTGTGCGATTTCCTTTTAATTGGCATTCAATTTACACATTATTGTTCCAAAGCAATGGTGGACGGTCACTCGTTATGTTAAAAATAGAATAATTGTAAACTGAAGAGAATTCTGGCGAAGCTTACTACCTGAGGCGGCGGCTACAGTAAAAGAAAATAAGATGCGCTTGATTAGTGTAAACTCCATATAAACAAATAAATAAAAAGTACAAATTAATAAAGCAAGTTGTTTTAATTTATAATGGACGGAAGAATTGATAGAACGGTTTAGGTACAATATATTACCAGCGAGGCAGTGGCAATTAATTTTATGTCGTTGATTTGTATGATTAGTTTGATGCCGTTGAATGATTGATGCATTAAATGACAACAGTTTACTGCAAAGAATAGTGAGAAGCCCTACAGTCAGACGAACCTAGCGCAGCACACACCACTATCAGAAAAAGAGCAACAAGACCTGCGTGATAACTTCCGCCTAAAAGACAGTCATTAGAGGTAGAAATTGAGAATTGAGGACAATATATGGCTAAAACAAAAAAAAATTATAAACAGTAAAAATCCTCTTAACTGTTATTGTCGATTTTTGAACCAAAATATCGATTGTTGTACACAAATAATTGCAAATGTTTACTTCTCTTAAGTCTTGTCACCTGTTATAAATAAAAAAGTTGAATCGAAAAGGCAACACATTTTATTTTTTAAAACTACAATTTTTTGTTTGAAGTACCAGGCGATTAGAACAAATAAGAAACATATTTAAAATAGCGAAGATTAAAACCAAAAAACTGTTATACATAGTCAATTTTTGTACTAAAAATCATACAGACAGACGTAGGTACGAAATCTTTAGTCTTGTCGTCTGTAATAAATAGTTAAATCGAAATCATTTTTCGATTTCAAACAATTTTGAAATCTCCAAAAAAATTTAGAAATAACAGGCAAGCATAAATAAAAGGATTTTTTATTTAGCGAAGATTAAAACCAAAAACTGTTATACATAGTCAATTTCTTAACCAAATATAATTCCGAGGTTCGTATAGCAGCGGCTTTAATTGCAAATTTTAACTCTTTTAAGGGTGTAATATAAGGGTGAATATTGGCTGCGGGTCAATAGTAGGGTAAATCGTTTACTATGGTAAAAATCGAATTTATAAAAGATTTTGCGATCAGTTTAAAATAGAATTTTTGAAAAATAAATGAATTTACCGAAAAATTTACTTATGACTTTTACCCGACTATTGGCCCGCAGCCATTCGAGTAAATTGTGATGGTAAAATCGACTTTAGAACAGATTTTTCAATCAGATTATTATAGAATTTTTGAAAAATAGTTGAGTTTACATTAATTCGAAGTAAATATTGGCTTTTACTCGAGTATTCGTTCGCATCCAAAGGCTGCGGGACAATAGTCGGGTAAATAATTTAGTATGGTAAAAATCGGATTTAGAACAAATTTTTCGATCAGTTTGCCATAGAGTTTTTGAAAAATGAATTAATTTACCGAAATTTTATCTTAAAATTGACTTTATTTTAATAGTCGGATTGGTACGCAGCTTAAGTATCTCTTGATACAAATAAATAAAAGTTAAATCGAAGACATTTTGGGGTTGTAACGTTGTAAAACTTACAAAAAAAATTTGAAGCAACGGGCAAGCAGAAACAACATGTAATTTACAAATAGCAAAGATTAAAACCAATAACCGTTATGCGAAAAATATCAAAAACGTATCGAAAAATCTGTACTAAACCCGATGGTTACCGTAGAAAACGATTTTCCTGACTATTGGTTCGCAGCCCATATTGAATTTGTACTGTGCGCTTATTTAAACAACTCCATAACTGCTTTCGAAGCAAAATTTCATCCAACGGACAGTTTGCATATATAGTAGAATCGGTTCTAATTGCAAATTTTACTTGTCGTAAGTTTTGTCACCTGTTACAAACAAAACACATTCGCCCTACAAAAGTTATAAAAGAACAAACAAAACATTTGAAGATGATAAAACTGAAACAAAAAGTATTTTATAAATAGCGACGATGAGACCCTATAACTTTTCGTATTTGAATATTATCCCAGGATAGTATTATCTAGAATCTGTTAATTAACTATTTGGCTTTCAGAAAATCAACTGTTATAGGGTCGAACAAATGGAAAAAGTGTAAGGTAAATGAAAATTGTACGAATGACGTCAATATATGATTAAATCACGCACTGTTGAGTTTCAATTGGACGGTTTCGCAGTTTCCGACGAAGGTTGTCCACACTTCAGTATACTCTCTCCTTTGATCTGGCTTTTATTTTACTGACATTTACGTGGCAGTTTTCACTGAGCACCAACATCTAGATGAAGACTGTTATTTTGTATTGCTGCCAACTGAAACTCATCTAGAACATTAAGCTGGTGCCAGTCTTTTACAGTAATGGACCCATTCTATGTTCTCGAAACGTGGATATTGATAAAAGTAAGCCGCCGTTATTGGGGTTTTGTGAGGTAGTACTCAATTATCAAAATCCCATTAGCGTCTCAAGAAATTGATGTCATTATCTTATCCACAATTGGTTGAATCTTAAACTTTTTCCGCACTATCCTATTACATGGATTTCTGTTTCGACTTTGGATTGTCCTATTGTGTCCAGCCGTGTTACAGAATTTATGTAATAGTTAAATCGATTTTAACAAACCCAAGCAGTCTTTAATTTCTCCCCATTTTGTTTAACATAAATAGCACACCACCATTGGTGACTGAATTGGCTTCACAAAATTCGAAACCGTACAAAATTTAGTCCACCTGTATCGTGGTTATTTTTATTTTTGTAAAAATGAATCATTACACAAACATTTACGACGATCATTAAGAGAATTAATAATCTTTTACATTCGCTAATTACTTACACGAGTACTCAGGTACATACTCTCTTAAATAAGGGTAAACTACTCTGTAAACTTTCTCTTTCGTCGAATGAAATTCAATTGTATGATAATGGATCGTTATCAACAAACAGAGTGTATATACGGTTTACCTGCATATGTATGTATTTCGTGTTCTCGTACTACTATCTATAACTGGTATGGCCTCTTAAAATTTAAATTTATTTCGTTTGCTATCGCGGTAAGGCACGATACGCTCTATTCGCATAATTCTCAATCGCATAGCATAGCACAGTCATATACAATTCGAGTATCAGTTCGGCTCGTGTGTTTTTTTTTTCATTTTGTACCTAGAAATATTTTTATCAAAGTAATACAAAAAATTTTTTATAATTTTTTAAACATAACATCGACTGTCAATATTTAGTTTTTCATTGTAACGTGATGAACTTCGTCAAAAAAATTATTTATGAAATTCAAAATTAGTATTTAGCGGCCGCACCTTTCAATTAAAAAGTGAAATTTTTGGAATATAATAAATAAAATAAACTAATTTATTTTAAACAAAAAGTTTACAGAAAATTTAACTATTTTAATATAAAATGTATGTATATATTGTATTACATAGTTTTAATGTGTGTTATATGTGGTCGGATTAAATTAATTATGTGTTGTTTTGTACGCGATACTACTGTAACGCATTAATGCATGCACTCTTCTCTCAATTACGTTTTAAATTTTATTTTGGTCTCGAAATTGTTCTATTGATGTAGAAGAATCTAGGGTGTTGTACAACTTACACCGCGATCACCTACTTAAAAATAAAAATTAGAATAATATTACTTTGAAAACGAGATGGTCTCGATATCTTATCAGTGAATACCAACTAAAATACCTTAAGTCGTTATTTTATTGATATAACCAAATATGTGTTATACAAGTTTTTGAGTTTAAATAAAATATTACTAAAGTTTATTAATTTAATTACAGCATGGGTAATCCACTTTGGGCAATATTCTGGCTTCTAGTCCTAATATTCATTGCATTCGCTGTTGCAGCATTCTGTGCATGGATCTATATACTAATATATCCGTTGACAGTTTGCATACCAGATCTGAAGGTAAGCAATACAATGTTAAACCAAGCGTAAGCCCTTATCAGTTTTATACAAACATAATTTTAATGTCTTTACTTCAGGCTGTGTCCGATTTCCTGTTACTTGGCATTCAATTTACACATTACTGCGCCAAAGCAATGATGGACTGTCAGTCGCTTTTTTAAAATTTTCAATTCATTTGCTTCATAATTTTAGGTATAATTCTAACTTAAATGTATTTAGAGAATTCTGGCGGAGTTTACTATATGAGTCGGCGGCTAAAGTAAAAGAAAGTTCATGTGCTCGAATAGTGAAAACTTCATATTTGACAAAAGACAAATTAATACAAAATACAAATTAATAAATCAATTTGTTTTAATTTACAATGGACGGAAGAATTAGTAAAACGGTAAGTATATATTACCAGTAAGGTACTGACAATTTTTCTAGAAATGTATTAGTCTAATACCGTTGATTGATTGACTTTTTAGTCAATTAGGTCAGTACAAACTAATACGGCAACCAAGACATTTTTCATGGGTATTTGGTGTGTGTGTTCCTGTCTGATTAAATTTAAACTACGTATATATCAATTTCACTCGTCATATTTGTTTTAATTTGAAGACACTCCATTTTGCAAGCCTTTTGTTTTATTAAATTGGGTATCATTGGCTGACTTAATCTGGGCCTGGGTTATCTTTGTCCAACTTAGGAACAGCTACCCCAATTTAAACCTTATATTTTATTGTAAAATTTGAACCTTTCTGTTCCAAATAGGCATCAAATTCAAGGTTTATATTTACCACGTCGTCTTCACATCTCTAATTTAACTTAAACTTTGGAATAATTTTCATTTTTTCCTCTTGTACGAATTCAGCTCATAACTACCTCTATTCTCGTCCACCATTTTGCTCCGAATAATATATGAAGCTGATTGCAAATGTTTAAACAGTGGTTTATTTAACTTGATGTGAGGCATTGTAGCTGGCATAAAAATCCATCAACCTTTTATTCCAACACAGATTTTATTACAATTCTCCACTCTCTTTCGTCTTTCTCACTTTTAACGTTCCCTTCACCTGGGCCTTTTCTACACAACATTGGTTAATTTGACACGATTGCACCTCTGCAGGTTCTCTCTTTGAAAAAGAAAATAAAGTGAAGAAGCAACTCATTCTTTTTGGCCATATCCATATCCCAGAACTTCACAAAAATTCAATTAAAAATTTCAATACAACTGTAACATCGCAATGTTGGTCATATTCTAGAACGTTACATACAAATTTTATTCCAAAACCGTACGTTTTAAATAAAATAATGCCATTATTCCTTTATTATTTGTAAGGTGAATCTTATTTAAAAAAAATATATTTTCGAATTTTACTGCCTATTTAAAAATTCCTTTCGTTGTCTCTCCTCGATATGGGAAGATGCGCATGAATCAAAATACTTATAATTTCGCAATAAAACTAATTTTCAATTTAGAGGGTTTTGAAATATTAGATTTTGTTGAGTCCCTCTATTTTAAAACAATAGTTTAATTCTTAAATATAACGTTTTGTCCATTTTACATTATTTACTGATTTAGGTTCTTCCTTTACTCAAAAATTATTTATCACCATGATACAAAAAAATTTCTCTATCAGATAGGCTAAACAGAAACCGGTTGTCGCTACTATATGTGTTTTGGTGAAACCACGTTTTTCAAAACACATTTAAAAGTTCCCTAGCTGCTACATAAATTCTTTCCCCAGTTCCCTATTCCCGGGGAACTACCAGAATAGTGCCACAGGTTAACACAATTATATAGTTCGTTTATTCCCCACATTGTCTGTTTCAAGTTTTGTAATCTGTTTGAGTCGATAAGACAATAATAAATTGGTTTCACCAATTTAGACTGCGTGCCAACTACGGTAAAAACCGGTTTTATGACAGATTTTTCGATCAGTTTGCCATAGAGTGTTTGAAAAATAATTGAATTTTCCAAAACAATTACTTAAAGTTCACTTTTACCTTCAGTTTGGCACACAGCCTTATTAGTTGTTTATTTTGTTTACAAGCTATAGAGCCTAGCTGTACAGAGAAATTTTTGTATCATGTTTACCGTTATATTGATTGCACTGATGGGTTGGTGCTTGACCCGGACCGTCGACGAAAACACTCGACTGTCAAGCAAATTTAAACTAAATAAAATAAAATAAATATTTTATGTTTTATTTTACGCGTAGTAAACATTTTTAATTTATTTTCATTTTATGGTTGTGTAATTGTAGTGATAAAAAATACCTAAGTGAAGTGAAAATTTCAATTCTAAAAACTTTTAATAACTATTCTCTTGAAGGATGCATATGTGGATGTATACATGGTAAGTCTTTTTGTTTTCCGTTTATTTTATTTGTTTAGTATAATCTGTATAAAAGTTTAGTCATTTTATAAGGAGAGAACGTGCAGACAATATTTTTTAATATTCGTATTTAAAATACACGGCCTCATTTTTCATATAGTTTTTGTTTATACGCTATGCGCCATTTTTGTTTTATTTTATCTAATAAGTTAGTACATTTTTACTGGTGCGTGCAGTTTTGATTCCTTTGCTATGCGTCCACACGAGGAGTCATGATTCCGGGATCAAACTTCGGTCTTACTCCTTTCCCTATAAAACCAGTTTTATAGATAAAGGAGAAAAACGAAGTTTGATCCCGGAATCATGGCTCCTCGTGTGGATGCACGTTGAAGAAACAATTCTGCTGTAGTAGTAATATGAAGCACACTTACACAATGGCTGTATATGTTAATAGCATGATAATGGCAATCACGTGTTAAAATTGTTATTGTTTCTTGTTCAATGGATTTAAATAGTTCTCTTCTCATATTTTGGTAGTTTGTGGTTTTTGTAGGTTTATTATTTTTCTTGTTTCGACGATGGGGAATAATAATTTATTTATAAAATGTAAACCTGAGTCGACGAAGCGGCTTCGGTCGGAGCCCCACACCTTTATCGTGGGTAAATACATACGTATATTATATAGGTCCCGATTGCTCGAATAGTCAACTAGCATTTTGTTTAAATACATCGTATTTGTTTCATATATCTTAATTGTGTACATTGTATATTGTGGAAGGTGACCAGTGTCGTCAGTATAGTATATCCGCGAACGGGGTAACATTTTTATTACATATACTATATTACATATTTATACTTAATATTGACTACTTAGGTGTCTGAAATCCGGTCAATTCTCTAATAATTAATAGACCTATCCGCGGGATGAGCCCGGCGTTAACCGGGAATCTCACTTAGGTTTGACCAAACACTCAAATCAATCAATCAAACCGTCTGAATTGATTTCACTGACTGTAACGTATATTCGGTCTTCTTTCTTCTGCATCGAGTTTTCACAATAAAATTAGCGGAATGGAACAAAACACAAATAGAAGGTTTACATTGAATTGACCCTAATAATAAATGAAAATAAAAGAAAACCCAAGTTGAACTTAACCGCAAATTATATATTTTTATTTTTATGATGTCGTCTCGTGTCGCTTCCAACCACGGAAATTAAAAAATGAGACTTGAAACCAATCAACAAATTACTGTGTATTTCAAATCAACAAATTACTGTGTTCTAATGTGGCAAACTACAAATAAGCACTTGTGAGTAGATGATAAATGGAACGGACTCGACTCGAACCAACTACGAAACGCAATCTACTTTTATAAAAAACTTATACTGCGTGTATGTTGTCAGAATATCTGTATGTAGTTTGCTACGCTAAATGGGAAGCAACCAGCAGCTGTGTGTAGCCAGAAATACTTTTAAGCACTTTGCTACGATTAATGGAGTACAGTAATTACATTTACGGACGGAGGTTGTCTGTTTTTTCTATTAAGAAAAATAAACGTGTACCGCTAAATTCTAGGCACAATTTTTTTTTTCAATGAATGAATTAAATGAAAATTTTTCTGTAAAAGATTTTATAATTGTCTTTTGTCATTTTTGACTTCTCGTCTTAATAGATATATTCAAAGTGTCGGTTCTAGCTTGCGTGTATTTGGGTCGGAAGAAACATTGGGCATATTCAGCGGGCTGATACCTCCTTAAAAATGTAGATCTCACCCGCTCGATAAAAAATGTCTCAACAAAAGCAAATCGAGATAATCTCACTTTTAAATTGTTTATCTCTACATTAGAGTAGACATTCTACTTTTCAAATTAATTCTCCGGTTGGACCGAGAGTTATGACGTTTATCACTTAATCAATTTAATTACATTTAGACATTAATTTTATATAAAAACATCCAAGTTAGAAACCCAAAAGTAGATAAATATGAATTTCATCCAACGAGCGTAGTCTACAAATGAGATCTACATTTTCTCAGCACGCTGGATATATTGATACAATGTTTCCCATTGCAATAACTATAATACAAATTGAGAGCTCAGTCTGCGATAGCCGATAATTGTATGTCATTGCTCTAATCACAGCTGATCAGTACATTCATGATGGAACTGCAATCATTAAATTCGTGTACTGTTCTACTCTGCTAAGTTAAAATAAAGATAAACCCGTATTATTATAATATCAATCTCTCTATGGGTGATTAAAGTCGAATTAAGCATTTTGTAATGACTAAAGCCTCTTGAAGCATCGTATTGAAGTGAATCACTTGAAATAGCAAATATTGACTTTATTACACGTGCCTTTTGAAATTGTAGATAAGGTTAAACACAAAAAGATAATCAGGCAATAAATTCCGTGTATTACAATTTCTTATCAAAATTAGTGAAAATTTTGGTGATATTCTGGACCGTATCGCACATAACTTTTGAATTCAGTTTATATTGATATAAATTATGTTACATATGTTACATACCGATTTAGTGTATGGTCAGAAGTTATGAAGTATTACCAAACAAATTGTACCCAACAAATTTTGATCTCAGAGAGTTGTATGCAAGTCAGATTATGTTTATATAGGGATGTTTACATCCACTAATATAATACTCAATCCGTTGATTTGCAACCCGACAATACTTGCATCACTATATTTATGTGTAAAAAGTCCTGGGCATCAAAAATCTTATCATTCTTATGCAACTCCAAGACTGGTGCAATAGCACGCAACCTTTACGTACTGCTCTATTAAAAGGTACATGAGTAAATGCCACTGTATACAAGGCGTTTTGGACTTCCAGTTCAAGATTGTTGTAATAAACTTTAATTTGATCGTACACCAATTTTGGCTTCCGATGTTTGCTTAAATTTTAATTCTGTTTTGATAGATATTTTTGTCTCCAAATTATCTAAGGAATCTAAAACATATGTGGAAGCAAATGTGGAGTTTTCTTCGTGATCTGCAACATTTATATCTATATGGTGGATATTATAAACACCAGTCATAAATTGTCTTATCCTGCAAGCACTGACAAAATTTCTAAGAAGCCAAATGTTTCTGATTCTGTCTATTTGGAAGATATGCGTAAATTGATTTGAACAACAGTTCAAGTAACTACCAGTTTGAGCTAAATTGTTCATTGGTTTTGTCTCGATTTAGGGAACGTGGGCTTTATCATGTGTAGATTCGTTCTCATGATGTTCGGAAATACTTGTGTTTATGTTAGAATTAATAGGTCTTGTCTGTGTTATTGGAGATGATGGCGTAATCGTTATTAGAGAATAGAGCTGTGGTGTAATTTTAAAAATAGCATGCTCGGCGTGTGGTTTTTATTTATATGAGGCAGGCAAGAGGCCACATACCAAAGACGTCCAATTATCGGCCAGAAGTGCACAATAGTGTTTTTGAACGTAGTAATTATATGAAAAACAACTCTTCTGCTACAGCAGGGCTTTGCAGGTACTTGACGTCTATTTTTCATGAAATCTGTGAAGCAACTTTCCATTGGTAAAAACATGCCAACAGCAGCAAAGGGTAGAATAGTGATCGTGCAAAAATACCGAATGTTTCTTTACATTCAAGACTAAGGTGGCCACATATTTTAGTTTATAAAGGAAAGGCGTTCTCTACATATCCATAGATGGTCTCAAATAGCTGTATGTTTTTCTTGAGTCATTTTATGTTTTACACAGTCATGGCATGATATATATACTTGCTCTGTTTTCCACTAAAGCAATATATTTATTAAAAAAAACTTAAAGGGAATTTAAAAAGCATATTTCATGCTTGTTTTAACGTTTTCTACAAGCAGTATGCGTCCTCACCTTTCCCTTGATGACTGTTTTGCCACTTCTGCAGTCACGATTTTAACTCATAAATATTAATAGTATTCTTGAGGATTCGGTTCAATTGTCAAATTTAAAGCTAGTTTTAGGGGCTTTGGACCTGTCTTCTAGAAATAACGCATCAGCGTGTTTTTTAGTTTATCTTATGTACGAGTTTATCTGTTGAATCTTATTGCTTCAATTTGCCCAACTTTGTGTTTTTGACACTCTTCAATAAAGATTCGAACAGAGTAAAAAATTTGATAAGAGAAATCTAAGAAAATAATTGGAATACACATTAAATACTAGTGTATCTGGCGTTGGCAGAATTATTAATGCTCCTAAAAGTAATTTCTGTATGTAATGATTCCGGTGGTTTTCGTGCTTTGTTCAACATAAATTGACAAACAAGCCAAATAGATATCTGAAGGCTTAAGAATTATTGGTGTGAGTGACGTAACGAATGTGAGGTACCAACCAATAGTGAACAAAATTAATGCATGAGTACCATAGTAGGGTTCTTAGTAAAACAATCAGTGTGATAAAAGCTTCTTTCAACGTTAGAACAGTAATATAACATCTCATCTCGATAAGATGTATACCAGCTCTGCGTTTTTGTTTGAATCCGTCGAACGATGAGATTCCGAAAACGAGATGGAGATTTGTCGATCAAAAAGTAGATTTAAAGATTTTTATTCTGATTTATAAAAACAAATTATGCGAGTAGCCCTTAGGAAAAGTTAGGGGCCTTAACGTGATTATCACATCATATAAACTAAGAAAATTTTGCAAATCAAAAAATTCATTAAACCTCATTTCACATAAAATAACAAACATCAACAAAAAATATTGCAAAAAAACTTACATAACACTAATAACCTCATATGACTCACGCACGAATAATTGAGTCTCTTCTATTTATTTGAGATGAATTTGTAAATTTCATAAGAGATATATATTTTATTGTTTATTATTCAAATTTTTACAATTAAATATACATTTGTCTGCAAAACAGATCCGTTCAATAAATTCATCCGGCTCCTTTCTGTTATTTGGTTTTGCGTTTCTCATTTCTCCGTAAGTTATTGTACAATTTGTAGCCGAGGAATGCTAAAACGAGAAATAAATCGTTTAACAATTATTATAACGCGAGACATATTTAGTTTCAGTGGCTTTACCTAGAACAATCACAATAATAACAATTATAAAATAATCACCAACACGATTCTGGGCTGGCTTATCGAAAAATTTATCCTTTCCTTTGTCCAACAATTCCTTCAACCCTTTACTAAACTTTTCTTTATCTTCATCTGTAAAACTTTTCACTTTATTACTCAAAGCTCTCAGCTGATCTAAGAGTTTATCAGTAATCTCTTTTCCTTTCTCACCACTGGCACCCAGCTTATCGAGCAATTCCCGTACTTTCGGGTGATTTAAATCAAGATTTTGAGTCAAAGAATTTAAATTTTCCATGATGTTCACCAAGCCTAACTCTTCACACAACTAATACTTTTCTCATCAGATATAAATAAACTTGACCCTAGAAACTTGAACTGCCTCGATAAGAATAGAGCATTTTATAATTATATGAAATTGATTACAGTAATAACCGAAACAAGTACAACACCGCGAATATATGGTAAAGAAGTATGTCTTACGAGTTTGTTTACATCCAAGAAATTTTTGGTGTCTGATTTCGCACAAGTGACCAAAATAAGGCTGACTTTAATTTATTATGGAATTTTTTTAGAAATGCACATAAATGTCGTGTTCGATTGAACAAAAAAATTAATTTCAAGTAATAAAAAAACTGCACTCGACCGAACTATGCAGGGTTTAGTTTCTTTTACTCCAAGTTTAGTTTTTTTTCTCTATTCCGACGATTAGCTGCCGTTATCGTATTAGTGATATCATATACCTGTCTGAAAAGCGATCTGGTTACTCAGGTTTGACGAGAGTCATTTTAATATTTCGTTTAACTTTTCTGTATAATTTGTTTGATACCAGCCCGCATTACGGTTACCATAAACTATCGATTTCAACCCGTTCTTGTGTTCAAAGCATATTTTCCCAGTATTAAAAGTCTACGTGAAGGAAGCTCCGGTTCGAGAATTTTCTTGTCGTTTTCCTGAAAGCTTGTTTTTGACCACCAAACAGGATCTGGGCTCAATTTCTGAATACGATACGAAAGATACTATGAATCTACTGAGGGCAAGGCAATTGCTAACATTTGCTGATATTTCTAAACTAATGGCCAGCTCTCTCCACACTGCCTGTGCTGGATTACAACTTCATTATCTGCTCGCAAAGAAGAAGTGAAGTGAAGCGTCGAACTTTTGCCTTGCGCCAAAACCGTTTAAAAACAAAAAACATCAAAAAAGAGACGCCGTGTTACTAATAGAAATATGTATACGGAAAAATCCGTGTAAAGCGGCGTTGAAATAAATAAAGCTGCAAAGTCAATGCATTTAAAGGTCTCCTCAGCAATAAACTGCATTAAATTAAGTGGGAGAAAATTGAATTGGACCAAACTTATTTCGCGCGTTAGGTCAATTTGAAGTTAGAACTATATTGGCTTCTGTACTCCACAATACTACGTTGATGAAGTAATTAGACATAGTTCAATTTGAAATTAAAACACGTTTACAATTTTCCATAGTAGATTCTACTGACGTTTGATCGGATATCATTAAAAATTCCATTTTATTTTCAAATTAAGCAAGTATTTCAAGAATTGACCACACTTTGTATAAACATACATAATTTGCTAAGGTGTAAATTAGGTAAAAATGTATGTAATACGTTCGAGATGTGTGCGTTCTATGTGCTAGCTCGTGGATTAGAGCAAAACTCGGCTTTTAGGTGCACAAAATTGAATATACTTCGACTTGCATAATGCAACAACATGCAGTTACATATGTGTGATTTATCGATCATTCATGTTAATTACATTCGATATATTGCCAAATTATATAACAATTAATTTAATAAACCGTATTTATAATTTACATCGGCGCATAATATTGACAACAACTAAAATTATTACGTTGACTTTCACTGGTTTGTATTTGTTTATAAAAAAAACTAATTTATTATTCTTAGGTCGTCTTAAAAATTAAATTTATACCTTAAGTGAACAAAGAAATTTTTATAAATTATTATTTTCTTCATGACAAATGTCAGTTTAATAGGTTTTACTTTCTTATGTTGTGCAATATTTCTAATAACCAAGCTTGACTTCACGAAATAAATGTCACTATTCTAGAGCACCTAGAAGCACTTTGTACTCTGCTAGAACATAAAGACATTGTTCCTAAGAACTTTTGTTTTTTACCGTGCGAGATGATTTTATTAATTTGTGATAATTAATAGCCAAAAATACCCAGACTAAGCCCTTTAAATCACAAATTGATTTTTTCTAATTGTAAATTAATTTAGCTTTTAAAATTTTAAGGTTCTAGATCCGGCCATTAACGATCGGCTAAGATTAGAAAACGAAAGTGTTATTTATATTTTGTTATTCGAAGAAATTATACCCCATGTCTGAGTGTTATGGCACGTCGTAATTGTTAGGTAACTAATAAAACTTTTATTCAATTTAAATTCCTAAGTAATACACTACACTTGATATATTTTAACGTCAGGTGGGGTTGAATAAAAGTATTTAAAACCATAGTCAAAATATTATTGAACACAGTTGGATTAATCAATTTCAGTAAAACACAAATTATCAAAGTAGGTAAGTTAAATTTGATATAATTAGTTACCTACCTATTTGTTTTACGAAATTCGCACTTTTTCTATAGATACGCAATAGATATGTTCACCAAAATAGCAATTTTTCTATCGGCTGTTGTATTGGCAAGCGCTCAGTTAGCCTTCCGTACCGATGCGCATTCCAACATGTACTCAATACAAACGCCTTCATTTCAAAGTACATTTACTAGATATTTTGGACAACCAAGCGGTTCCATTGAAGCAGCCGAGGCTAGACCACAAGCCCAATTTGCACCAGCCCCAGCGGCCTTCAACCAGGCACCGGGATATAATTATGCTGCACCTCAAGCACAAGCTCAGCAATTTGATCCTGCACAAGCTGCCGCATATCAACAACAAGCTGCCGCATACCAACAACCAGCGGTTCAATATCAACAACCAGCCCAACAACAATTTTCAGCTCAAGATATTGCTGCTTATTTCCAACAACAGCAGGAAGCCTCTAATCAACAACAATTGCAACAGCAACAATTGGGCCAACAGGATTATGCACAACATCAACAATTATTGGCACAACAACAAGTAGGTACTCAAGCAGACCGATACAGTCAAGCTCAACCGCAGCAAGCTCAAGCCGTAGCCCCAGTTCCAATTCAATTTTCGCCATCGAATGAGGTGTCATCGGTCAAATTTTCCAGCGGCGCCTTGAAATATAATTTTTAAAAGAAGTTTGTTTAACCATACCTATGCCTTTCTTATAATTATTTATTTAAAAAACACTTATTTCGATCAAAATTAAATTGGTTTTTTCATTGAGTGTGAGGCTTAACATTGGTAAAATTAGTTTAAAACCTTTGTTCGTTTTCAGAATAATAATAATCAAAGTGAAACTGGACGCGTCTAAGCAGAAATATTACAACTGCTTGTAAACAGCGGTCATAAATTCATTCGAAATACTTTTTGACTGAAATCTCTCTAAAAGTCTTTCGCAGAATTTACCTGCCGTATGTCGTTTCAAGTGACTACAAATCTCTGTTATTTGAATGAAAAATTAGCCAGTTGCCATGCCAATAAGTGACCTGAGACGAAAGAAATAATTAAAACCTGTCATTTTGAATCGTGTGAAATTTTGAGGTGACTAGAAAAAGCATAAAATACGTCGTTTGTCATTCGAAGTGACTACGATAATATACATATCAGGGCTGGGATTCAGTTTATGTCTCATTTTTTATGAGTAAAATAGCAATCTATTTCACTTCCAAAATTATGCATTTTCTAATTTGTTCTCAGCTTGCTCGAGTAAAACATCACTCTACTTCTATTTCTACGATTTCTAAGACTACTAGATTAATCGATTCTATTTATCGCCAAATAAATTTTTCGTGATACGTTTATCGAAATGTAGAAAAGATATATAGATACCTCACAATTACATCAAGAGATTGAAATCGCGATATAAAACACTTAATTGTTTACGCGAAATAGAATTGATTCCTGAAAATTGCAACATAAACTAAGTCGAAAGTCGAAAAAAGTGATGGAACAATATCTCAGCCCACATATATTGGTTAGACAGCCGCCGTTGGTTTCATCAAGGCTGTTAGTCTATGTCAGATCAGCTGTCTCAACCTCTTATAAGTGGAGTTGAACCCAATTTGATTTAATCAAAACCGTTTGGTATCTCAAACAGTTTTGATTAAATAAACATAAGAATTTGGCGGAATAAATATTTCCATAAACTGATTTTAATGTTGGTTGTAAAAGGCAGCTTTATTAAAAAAAATGAATTCGTATCTTTTTAATAAAGAGGGGCCCTATTCTTGAAATCGGTGGACATTTCCGCATTAGCAATATATTTTGCTTTAGATTTCTCTCTAGTATTCGAATTTTTCGTCGGCTACTTTAATCATTTTATAAAATTTGTTTGTAAATTTGCTAATATTTATTTCCCTGCTAAGGCTGTGTGCCAAACTTAAGGTTACTATGGTAAAAACCGGTTTTAGGACAGATTTTTCGATCAGTTTGCCATAGAGTTTTTGAAAAATAATTGAATTTACCGAAAAATTTACTTAAAATTGACTTTTACTTACCTTAAGTTTGGCACGCAGCCTAAGCTGCGGTCCATTTCGTGTCTTATTTTGTGAAAACTGTTTTATTTGAAAGTCTACAATAAGTCTCCCGTCGGCTGGACATATTGTAGACTTGTTTGATTTTTATGGCTTGCACCTAAACTGGTAACTCATCAAAATAATTCAAGTAAGATTCCAATAAGTCTATTGGACAGGAGACTTATTATAGACTTTCAAATAAGTCAGTCTCCACAAAATAAGTCACGAATTGGACCGCAGTCTAAGGGAATAATTTAGAATCGATTAACCCAGTCGGAGTTTTTCCATACTAGGGAAACAAATGTTAAAAAATATGCAAAGAATTTAAAAAAATGATCAAAGTAACTGGCGATAAAACCGAATAATATAAAGAATTATAAAGCAAAATAATTTCCGAATGCGGAAATTTACGCCGATTCCAAGAATAAGGCACTAGGTATGATAAAATAATGCTTTGTGAAGACTTTAGTTTTCATTTCTTTGAAACTGAATTTTTATGAAAACTGGGTAATTAAAATGTGGTACTTACTGAAAAAAATCTTGCGACAAATTTGTACATTCAACAGACATCGCTGTATGCTTCTAACGTTTTGCGTTATTAACGAAAATCCATTTAGTTAACCTTTAATTCCTTTTTACAAGCGAAAGATCGGAGGACTAAGCAAATATTCTAAATCTTTACCTACACTCCTAGCCTTGCGTCTACTCGGGCATCTTATTAATGAAATTAGTTCGAGTATCTTTGCTGTATTACGATTATTTTGTCATTTCATTGGTATAAATAACGTTGTCCAAGTTCGGAAATGTCAAATAATTCTTTGAAATGCAAGACAGAGCTCGTTTTAACAAAATGAAAACTATTTTTAAACAAAGTACATAAATGTTCTTCAGCAAGGTTAGCCAGCCAAATGTTGATTATTTTTCGGAAATCGTCCCGAAACTTACATCGTCCGATAATTTCACTTTAGTGTATTATTTCTGCATTGTTTGTCGTTATAATATTGGAGGCCAGGTATAATAACTTTCAGTAAATAATCTCGTTATTTAGAGCATGGCAAAAAGTGGGAATTTAACAAAGGCTGAGCTAGTCACTCACGTCGCTAGAGCTTAAATTGCTCTGTTTAACTAGCCAACGAAATATTGAGAACTTTTTTTCAACACCCAATGAACGGATCCTGTTTTCACTGGTCATTAACTCTAACGCCAATACCTGAAATTGAGTGCAACTTGAATGCGACTCCATATAAATCTAGTCACATTTGCATAGTAATTTTTCGGTGATGTGAGTGTCGTAATAGGGGTCTTTCGGGGCCGAGCCTAAAATTCCAAGTAATAAAAACAATTTACACGTAATTAGTATTCTAGGTAATCTGACATTTATTTTTGATGGGTATAAATTTTACAAGGAAAAATATAATTATTCAATTTTTTTTGATCTCATGATCTTAACAAAAAGCCAACAAAACTAAATATTAGTTTTATTCTAAAATATTTTTTAAAATAAAAACTGAATTTATCTCCAAAAAACACTTTAATAAGTTAACTGGTTAAAAGCGCGATATTGATTTCTTTTACCATTTTAACACGATGTAACATTTTACTTAACGCCTCCTTACTTAACGCTTGGGTTGAATACCAAACCGGCGAATCTGGAACACAAGACCGCTCGGGTTGTAAATAAAACACATCATTCCTAGTTTTTACACTTTCAGGGCTAGAAAATAATGAAAAATAACGTATACAGTTTGCGTAATACAACCAGAAAATAGTGTTTCGTTACCATTTTGATAAATAGAATTCGTATAATTTTACCGGGCATCTCAAAGGATTTTCCTCATTCTCCTGTTGCTCGTACACCTTTTTCTTTCTAGAATTGTTGTCTATGCAAAATAAACAGAATCATTGGTTAGGTCAATTTTAAAATAGCTATATAAAAAAAATGTTACCTAAACTAGATTGTGGCGGATAAAATCTCAATAATACATTTCTAGATCCAGCCGACTTTGCCGCACCAGGTTGATTAGGATTTCGCTTCCAATGTTTCATTATATGTGAAAACGACAGTTGCATGTGTTCCTCCACAGTCTAAAATAAAATATTGTGCTCATAAAAAAAATAGCTTTATACACAGCAAATTATCTTACCGTCAAATTGAAATGTTTTGTATTAAAGAACATTAAAGTGCTTAATAAAACGTGGGGTGAATGAGCCCCCAATTGTTTACATTCCCACAAATGTTCCTCTTCCACTCGAGTAACAATATATTCTGTAAAAGAAATGCCAAAAAATCAAAATTATAAAATGTCTACTAGAATACCAAATTAAAACTTACGAGAATCATTATACAAAATCGAAAATTTCCTAGCGACCTCATCAAGACAATCCGTGAATTTTTCATAATACGGATCCGTAAATATATTATCGATCCGAAGATGTTCGTACAGATATTGTTGAATACCCAATACGAGATAGTATATTGTATCCGGGGCATACTCACTCCCGTTCGGTTTACGAACTTCTTTAACGAATAAACATAGAGAATAGTTGAGTTCATCTGCCGTTAATTGTAACAAATCAGATTTAAATGGCTTTCGCCTTATCGAGCTTTTTTCAAGATCAGCATTTTTAGTCATAACCCATTGTTTCCACGCGTTTACGCCAAAAGTGAATTTGAGACACATATTAGCATCGGCCTTTTCCGCAGGTTCTCTCGACGTCTCAGGTTGTGGTTGCTCTATGATTTGAGCCATCTCACGCCGTGGTTTCTTATTTGGCGGTATTTGAGCTATAGGAATTGCAGCCCGATTATTAGTTCGATTAACATTCGTCGCACCACCTCGCTTTCGGCCACGTGTCGATAATTGCCTATGCTGTTCCATAAGTATCATGTGATGATGTTGCAATCCCGGATCATCGACGATTTCTTCGGCTTGTATGCTGTGTGGATGGGCATTCGGTGTAATCGTATTCGAGGGCATAGCTGATTCTAAATCAACCGCTGGTTCATCATATTCTGTTGCCATTTTTAAAGCCATTTGTAACATATCTTCACCGAACGCTGTATTATGTTCGATTGTCTCGGTCGGAAATTCTTCTGCCGGTGGTTCATCGACATCCGATCCAGAATCGCTATCGCCTCGCTTCTTTTCTCCGGCAACAATTTCAGCCATCATTAGTAATTCTGCTTCGAAAGGATCAGTTGGCATTTTATCTTGTATTTTTTTGATCTCTTTCATTATCCCCTGAGCCGAATTCCTAGTAGTGGGCACAAAAATGGGTACTGGAATAGGAAGTGGAATTGGTACCGGAATTGGCGTCGGCAAAGAATACATGTACATAGGCATTGGTATATAGATTGGGACCGGTATTGGTATTAAAATTTTCCGCTCCAAATCATCATCCGTTTGGCATTCAACCGAATTTGTTTCAGGGCGACAAGTTACTCCTGCAGCCTGCATATACGGTTTACACATTGTTGCAATATTTGAAACTTTCTTCGGAATTGGCGGTACAACCACGACTTGAGTTTTAACTTCAGTAGTGGTAACTACGGTGGGTGGTTTCACTGAGGAACGTTTACTGCGTTCTTCAGCTGGTTCGACCGGTTTTAAAACTGCATGAGATACTGGAGGTGGTGGTGATATTGGTTGAGATCGTCTTGTTGCTGGTTTTTTCACTACGGTTGTATCCAACGGAATTCGTTCCAAACTTACTTTAAGCTCTTGCAATGGAACTGTTTGTAATGTTGGTTTGTTGATTGGTTTTGTTTTCCTACCACTTCGGGTTGTTATATTACCAGCGTTTGTTATATTGGAAGCGTTCCCTGCCAACGAGGTGACATTCGCAATCACTGGCATTGATGTGGGATGCGAAACAGTTTTAGTGGCAGTATTATTCTGTTTAACTTGTTGAATATTAAATGCATCTTTTCGTACTCGCTTTGGTAATCCAGTAGGAATAGGCGTATTATTTACATTTTCGCCCTCTAGTAGCAGCGGCGCCTTACTAAATTGACTTTGAAACGACATTACACATTGATATGTGCAAAAATTTCGTATTGATGCATCCGACATCGACAGCAAATACTGTGGCATCGTCATTACATTACATTGGTCACATTTTAGTGTCGTCATTGAAATCGCATTCATTGACACTTTGCACAGAGTTAAACAATTTAGCGAACACATCATCATCGGTTGGCCATTATTCATCTTATTTATCATATCGAAATTGTACTTTTTTACTTTGCACCAATTGCACGGCACAATTTTCCGATTTGTTATGATGTAAATATTCATACAAATTTTGTTACAAAACATTTTCCTGGTAGAATTTTGATAGATTGTGAAATTATTTGAAGTTCGTCGCTCGAAATATTTCTGGCACATTTGACACTGATCAGGATATACGTTGTTTACAAATTTAAATGCCGATAAACATGGATTCGAACAAAATTTGTGAGACTTTCCTTCTAGAGAAACTTCAACTCGCACCGGTTTCTCATTGTTACATACGGCACACAAGGATACGACCGATTTTTTCCTCGGATTACACATCTCATCATATTTTTTCATACAATTTTGAGTACAAAAATCTCTAAACTGACCCTTTTCACCAACCGGAGCCAAAAATCCTTGTTGGTCTGCGGATATGTTTGTCTGGCAATACGAACACACTTTAAGTCCTTTTTTATATTCGTCCAAGCAAATCGATCGACAAAATTGTTTTATTTCATACCCAAAGCGGACACAATATTTCCCTAAGCTTGTTACCGATACGGTACTACTGCAAAACGTACAATTCGATCCGATTATATTTTGGTACTGACCCAAGCACACTTCATTACAAAAATCAAGTGTTTCCCAATTGAGTAGTTTATCAGGTTCGTTCAGTAAATTTGAACACTGAGTACAGTGACGCATAAACGTTAGTTCCCTTTCTTGGCGTGCTTCTTCCGCCTCTTGTTCGGTACGTGCTTCAATCTTGGATGAATCTGCTGGTGGCGATTCTTCCACTATACCAGAAGATGATGCTGGTTTATCACGTAACGGTAATTCACGAACACGTACAGAACGTCGTTTAACCCGAATTTTATCGGGCTGTTCTTTTACAAGCAAATTCAAACAATCCTCATGGCATAAATACATCTCATCAGTGTCTTGCTTAAACATATATTTACACAATTTGGTTTCACTGCACTGTAGACATTTGTGTTCGGTCTCTGTTGTGATCTCATCCACTAAATAGCGTTTCTTTTTTACAACGTACCGCTCCGAATTCGAGCTATATTCTGAAATGCACGAATCACATATATAATTGTACTTTTCATCATTTTTCATTCGATGATTGCACATCTTCATTTTATGGCATTTAACGCAACGTTGTTTGACCTCTAGGATTACCAATATAGGAATTTTCTTTAAATTCAATGTAAATTGATCTGGTTTCTGTATACGGAGCTTTGTAACACAATCTATCGAGCAGATGTAACGATCTTCATCATTTTCTTGAAACAAAAATTCACAAACCCGGCTAGTTGAGGCACACTGGAAACAGGTATGTTTTTCCAGCGGTGTTGCAGCATCTTTAATTTCGAAGTCTTTTGGTGCAACTATTGCTTCTTCTGGTTCATCTTCTTCATCGTTCTGGGTACCAGCATTCAATTCGACCGCGGCGTCGTCGACGGCAGACTCGTCGTGGGATTCTTCAGGCTGTTTTTCTTCAACGGTTGTACTTTTTTCTGTTGTCTCGCCATCGTCTTCATTCGCTACAAGAATCGCCCGTTCTTTATCAGCATCGCTTATCTCACGTTCGGGTAATAAAGATACTTCTTCATCCGCACCTTTACCATCATCAATATCTTCTGCTACCGTGGTTTCGTCGTGATTTTCACAGCCTTGATTTGTTGTTGTTTCTTTACTTAAATCAGTATTAGCATCGTCTACATTCGTGGTCGTATCGGTTTCTAAATTTTCCCTCGCCTGTTTATCAACATTTGGTTCGTCAGCGGGTTTTGAAATGTCTAGTGCGTCTAAATCAGTTCGAACTGAATCATTTGCACTGGCCGCACTTTCTAAATGTAAATTATCATTTGTATCCATGGGATCAAGAGCTGTAAACCAAATTAATTATTAATAACATTTATATTTCAATCACTACAATAATTACCAAATTCATCTGCGGTTCGTGTCATCTCTGCACTTTCATTTATATTTACTTCAGCTGGGTTTTCCAAAAGTTCCGAAGCATTTAAATCATTCCCGCTCAAGCTGTCATTTATTGTTGTAGTATCAACACTCGTTTCATCTTTTCGCGGCTCATTTATAGATTCAGGGTTTGCCGGTGATTTTGGGGGTGTGCCCGAGCTAGCATCCTCGTTCGAATTTAAAATAATATTTGGCGCATCACTATTTAAACTTGTGCAATCGTCATCGGCAGTAGTTTTATCCGCGTTTTGTGATGGCACAGGTTCTTCTTGTTCGGGTACAACTTCTTCTTTAATTTCGTCTAGAGTTGTAATTACGGTATCACTTTTTACAGCACCTACACTTTCTACACTAGGTTTTTCACTATTTTCTTCCATTATTTTAATGTTCTTACTATTTTAACACAAATCTATACGGCAATAAAACATCACTTGTATCGTAACTTATAAAATTATACACCCGGTAGATGCTAAAATCATTTTTCGGATATATACCCCCTTGAATAACCCTCTTTACAGCGTCAAACAACTTCAATGCGGTACAGTGGTGGGAAAATATATGATGTTAATTTATAGTGACCTCTTTATAAAAAGTTTAAAACTAAAATATATTTTAGCCCCATCTATTATTCGAAAGCTTATGGAAATAATGAAATTTACATTTATTTTTAAGGTTCAACTCATAACTGGATAATTACTGAATAAATAAATACTGATACTCCAGCGCAAGGAGGTCTCACAAAAACAAAGAAAATTTCATATAAAATTTGATGACTCCACTAGCAATAGTTAACTAGTAACAGGCTCGTTTCATCTTTTATTCAAGAAATTTAACGTATTTCTTCTATAATCCATTCATGAGTTGAACGCTAGAATGTTAAAATATCGTGGAATGTCAGTTGGTTTGGTGGTCACAAATAACGACTTCTTATTTTGTAGATAAATTAAAATTGGATTTAACTTCGATAATAGCGCTTCGCTCGCCCAAAATACAACACAGGGCGGGGAAAATAAATTCAAAAGCCGGACAGCCGGAAAAGAACTTTGGCTCATTATCTTCGTGAGCTTATGGCACGGTTACCAAATGGCCGAACTGTGTCCATTAATTTTTAATACATTTAGACGTACAAGACTACAGAACTGCGTAATTTTTCGGTTTACACCACCAATTTTTAAAACTGTGTTGACTTATAATGCTGATTTTTCTGGTGTTTCTTATTTTTTTAGAACGAGTTAGTTCACAATAAAAATCGGCCTTAACTTGAAAACTATGACTATCAATGAGTATAGAATTATTTTTAAATTTGATACTAAGTTATTTAACCGATTTCGCAGAGTTCAATTAAAGTGGCGAACAATGAATGGCCGATTCGAATTAATCTAGAAAATAAATAACTCGTTGGAACCTCCTGTGATTCAAGAGCATGCCAGGTCATATCAAACGAAATACTTTAAATAAAAAACATTCTATTTGCAATTAACATTCATGAACATTCATTTTATTCAAAAAAAGCTACATATTGTATTCTAAAATATTTTTATTATTATTACGTAATTCTAATTCAATACTTTGTGAAAATATTTTTATAATTAAATATTTATCATTTGCAAAAACAATTAAAAAACTTGGATTAATTTTTTGATATAAATCGGAACAAAACTGAGAATTATTTATATTCTCCGGGTCAATAATATCCCATATTGATGTAATCGTCGAGCCTGTTGCCTTTGGCAGAAAACAATCATTATACGGCAGTACGACATACTGTACTTTTAATTTTGCTAAATTATTATAAATTTCGGACGATTGCTTGCGGCTGAAAATAGAATAAACTAATTTCGTCCGATACTCCATATCGGGAAGTTCATGATGGGCATGATTGACAATCGGTCGTCGGCACACCACGAGGATAGTTGATGTTATGTCGTGCGGCCCAGCAAATACATCATTCGGTTTGGTATGCACGCTAATCCATTGTAGCATTTCTTCTAGTTTAACATTTGTTTCGACATAATTTCGTCGATACTGCTTTTTAATGTTTTCAATGCCAGGATCGGTAATGCCACACAATAAGAGAATGATCAGAGTAAACCAGTAGACAAAATTATTTTTGTAAAACCATTTTTTCGACGGAAAGGTGGACGAAATGAGGCATAGGAACGGTGTAACCACATATTTTAATTTTAATACAATTCCACTTACGATAAATATTACGATCGTTTGAACGATCGCGTATAAATAATGCGGGTAGATAAGCTGTTTTGGTGCCTTTTTGCCGGTTTCGATCTCGGATTTAGGCGGTATGTCAGTTTTAATCTCATTATTATCATTTGCCGCATCGTTACTACTAGAACTATTACTACTGCTCGTATTACTATTATTATTATTTTTATTTTTGATCTGTTCACGCAGTTTTTTAATATCATTGAGGAACGTCATTTTATCATTATTTTTAATTTTATTACTGTTATTATTAAAATTTTTCGCTTTATTTAATTTATATAAATTATAATTATAATTATATTGAGTTTTAATAATATTTATTTCATTATTTAAATATTTTTCATAATTTTTAATCTCGTTTAGCTTTATGTGATTTTCCTCCAAGAAATCTTCAAGTAAATAATTTTTAATTCGTTCATGCTTACTATCTACCAGAGTAGTCGTAGAAGTGCTAGCTGTAATATTATCACCCGTTTCGCTACTAGTATTACTATTATTACTCAAATTACTAGTGTTCTTATGATGAACAGTTGTTACTTTACTCTTATTACTATTATTATAACGTTTCTTATGTATTAACCGGCCCAAGAAAATTATAATAAATAACGAAAAAAATTTAATAAAAAATACATTATTATATAATTTAATTGTGTTTAAATTAATTAAATTATAATTTGCATCGATTTTATATAGTAATAAATTAAAATAATTTAATTTCATAATATTTAAATTAATCAACATTAAATATAAATAATTTGAATTTTTATTATACAAATTACAATTATTAAAGTAATTTAAATGAAATAATGAATCATACAGTGTCGAAACAATTACACAGAATAAAAATATATCGTTAAATATTAAACGAAATTTTTTAGTATATTTACTTAGCGTGCTACTTGTAGTCAGTTCTGGATTAGTATTTGGAACGTTTTCATTCGATCTTATAAATAATTTTGATGAACATATTAATAGTGTTATTGCTGTTATATTATGCACTGTTATTAAATAGTATTTATTGTAAAATTTTATGTAAAATAGTAATAAATTTGTTAAGATCTGTGATATTGCATAATCGACGATAAATTGTTTTTTAATTATATTTAATAATTGTAATAAAAATATGACCACTACCTGGGTGGCAAATATCACCGACGAAAATTGCCACAGTAGTATGGAAATTGTTGTTAAAATTGTTTGTTTAATTATCTGTAAAAATAAAAATGATTTGATGAACATTTTTTCAAAAAAAGTTCGTTTTTCGTATGAAATTCTTGTGGTTATGGCAACCACAACAGGGAAATCTTCATATACCTACCTTGTTTACTTCCTGTAAGGGCCCATGGTACAAACCGAGGATTCTGTTATACTTCGAAAAAGCACGAGCGTAAATTTGGGCCAAAGTAGAATAGGAAGTTGATCTGACGGCGGTACAATTTTTAAATTCCACAGACTGATAGACAATATAAATACTGAAACAGAATCAAATTTTACTCTAGCGAAGCGAGACATGAAATTCTATAAAGTATCGTATAGGTGATGGTAGAACATGTCACCACCGTTATCATATTTCTTGAGGTGCATCGAATGCATTCAGACCCTAATATGTTGATTTTACTCAACATCTTTAGAACAGTTGGCGGATCTGAAAGCGCCCAATTGCTCAAAAAAATCAAAGACCATTCTTGCTAGTGATGGAAGACGTTGGTAGAACAGTGGTTATAACGATTTAAGCACATATCATTTGTGGAAATCAGAAAGGGAATTCAGCAGAAAAAAGAGCATCAAGACCTCTAGATTTGATTTGAGCAAAAGAGAAGTAACTATTACTTAAGGCACCGTTTGTAATCAGTTTACAAGCCAGTTCTCAATCTGAAGTCCTAGCAGAGGTGTACATGGAGGGAATATTTGAAAATGTTGCATACAGAAAAAAAGGAACTGGCGAACTATCTATTTGTAGTGGTAAATCTGGCAGTCGAAGGGAAACGAGGCTATAGGAAACATTCCTTGCCAAAGTATTTTTAAGATTAGAGAAGTAGATATGGTGGCAATTTCCTCACAGAAATTATTCCGCGACCTTCAGTAGGCCGATCTTAAAAATTTAAATCTTTTGTGCGAATATAGCAAACTATCACATTCAGCTGTAAATTAATTAATTCAGCTTGATTATTGAAACTCCTAGCGAATTTTGTTATACGTTTAAGATCAGAACTCCAAAAAAGTTTATTATTAGGCTTTTTATTAGTGATGAGACGGCACGAAAGTTCGAAAGCCGTTCATTCGTACTTGTTACAGAAACTTTATGCACTTGCATGTTTTGAAAGAAATGAAATTCTTTACAACGAGTTTGTTTGAGTATAACTCGCGGTCGATTGACCTCCTATTACCGTACGGTTTTGGAGAAGGCTTTTTCAAATAAATATTGAACGACATGCATCTTTAATTATTGTCAAAATTGTTGTGGGTGTATAACCGTGAGGCAAGTATCCAGACCGAGCCTAGATTCCCACTGCGATGATCTTATATTACGAATCTCTTATCGACAAAACATTAAATTCATTTGCCATAACAAATTTCAACTTACTAGTTGGCCGTCCTTAAGCAATCGACCCCTGGCATCTAAACTCAGCTCGCATGAATGCATCTATCAATTTTTGATATCCAAAAAACATTTGCGTAAACGGAGCACTTACAAAGATATCTTACTTTCTCTAGTCTAACTGCTATGTTAGGCATATAAATATATGTTGTTCAACCGTCTGAAGACCGAATCCAACTGTTTAATCTTAATCTTTAATGGTTTCTCTAGCTCCAGCCAGTACACTTACCGCATTCTTTGAGAAAATTCAGCTGTAGTTATACCTAGAAGAATTTCTCATTGTACGGTAATGAGTAAAGCATTTAAACACATGGAATAGAAACATAGCTCACATCGCCAATTTTATGTGAGTTATGTGAGCTAATTATTTAACTCAAAGACGAGAGAAAAACATTTGAATATATTGCTGCACAAACGGATTTGTTTCTGAGATTTATCAACAACGTTTCTTTTATTTGAGTTTTGGAAACGAAAACGGGTAGCTGTGAAGTCAAAACAAAGCTCGCTTCAGGCAAAAAACATTGCTCGTGAGCAAATGTGAGGAAATCTTCGTAAATTTTAACTAGCATAGTGCTTTTCCACACGTCGAGCATTACACAGCAAAACAGCAAATCGCAAGTGCAATTGCCAATGATATGTTTAGTGTTACCGTAGACACTCAGTGTCTACGGTAACGGTACAGTGTGCGAGGTTATCTTGAGCATTTCGGTGAAATGAACTAAATACTTTACCGATGGTATTTTCTGACCTTTAAAAACCACATATAATATCAAGAGAACCTTTCAGTTAGGTTATGACTGTTTTGGAGGAGGGAGCTGCATTTTGTTGATATTGGACCGCACCTTATTCTAAAAAATTTGTTTTGAATTTCTAGCAAAGAGCATGGGTTTTGCCTGATAATATTACTTCTTGGACTGTAGATGTTTTACTTAATTGTAAAATTAAATTTTGGACCATCCCTTACTTAAGCTTTTAAAAAACGTGCCGCGGTTTAATCACAAGAGTAGCTAATCTATCAGAGAAGTAGGTAGTTCTTAATATTTTTATATAATTAGTTTTATATTTTTCCATTCAAGTTTGATTAGTATTTAAACAGAAAAGGGTTTAGTTCAGCCCAATTTTTTGTTTTCTACGAAATATCGAATATTAATTTAATAACCCTCCTCGTTTTCATCAAATCAAAAGTTTAGACTAATTTAAATCTAGCATACATTTCACTTTGACCGTCGAATTGGTTTTTATAGTGTATAGTGTAGGAAAATTCCTAATTTCTTAGAACATTTTTCTCACAAATTGGTTGAACTAAACATCAAATTAGTAATCTAGATTAACAGAAATTGAGCTACTCACATTGTCCAGAATATTATATTATTTGGTTTCTAGAACGCCGCGTCTAACAAAAATATTCAGAAACCAAAAATCCTGAGTTTTTTCTACATGGAAATTGACTCTATAAAACAACTATCTTTCCTTTGTTTAACAACGGTAGTACATCAATTTTCGATTAGTAAAATCCAATGTATGCAGCATGGCTTGGTTATTGATTATAATTGTATAATCCGAAGAACAAACTATAAATACAAAATTTGATAGTTTCTCTACATTTTGTATCTTGCATCTATACCTATATCCAAATAGATTTCCAGTTTGTTAATTTCTTAACATTTATTATATGTTACTAGCTAAATAACATTGGCCAATTCTATATTATATATTTTCTTTATATGAAATCCAAATTGACGATGATCGATTGGTTTTAAATTCTCCCTGTTGCAATTGCCCACTACTAGCACACCAAATTTGCCTACGGAAAATTTTCAACTTACCATTTTATAATTGCGCTGATAAAATCGTAAATTTTTATTCTTTCCATAATAATCGTAATAATCGAACCGCTCAATCGAAATTGTTAAGTAAAACACTTGCCACAATATGAACGGAAATGAAAAGTTCTCTCGTGCCGCTGGTTTCGTGTGTGTTAATGTTGAATCGTTATTTATGATGAAGAAATATACAATTGTGGCAATTCCACCAAAAAAATTACGATTTATATAGGTTCCAAACATGTACAGCAGGAATACAGATAGTCCAGCGAATATACGGGTGAATTCTATATAAAATGAAACTGGTTCACCAATGCCATCACAGTATATGGGTGGCTCGTGGGCATTATTATCATTCGCGCCCCAGCACCACATAGTTTTTACCCCTAATGTTGTTGTAATGTTGTGGAATTGTTTGTACAGATAACTGGAATTAAGAAGTTGCTTATCAATTGATCCTGCGTTCAAGATGTTCGATAATTGCTATATCAACTTACCCAATAACTATTTCGGGAAAAATATCAAAATGTTCTATCGCATTTATTGTACTCGGATACTCAGTCATATTATCATGCAATATTCTGTGCAAGCCATTCCCGAATGTGTCAGCTTCAACAACAGTCTTGTAATAATTAAAATATAATCCATGTTCACTCGTAAATAACATTTCACGTTCGATTCGACTTAAATGACTAAAATTATATTTATTCTCAAACACAGTAGCAGTGTGGAATATATTTAAATAGTAAAGCCCAATCCCTAAAAAAAGAACAAATTATAGTGCCCAGGACATATCGCCTATGATGCAACCATTTAATAACGTACCCATAAGCGTGTGTGATAAAACCAACAGTGTTGTTTCCTTTCCAGTTGATTTTAAAATCATTTTTCTAACTAATCTTTAAAAACTACTCAACTAAACTATTAAATTTTATAATAAATCGGTAGATTTTAAATGCAAATGTTTTTTCAAAGCTCAGGTAAAAATGTCATTTTTGACAGTTCGGAAAAACGAGAAATGAGTGTGTTTCATAATTTTTACGTTTAATTTGTACGTACTACCAACCATTATGGTAAAAAAATAAATAAGGTGCGATAATAATTTGTATACAAAAAATTTAATATTTTGTTTAAGTAAATTAAGTAGTTAATAAACATTCTAGATTAAAAATAAACTTTTGTAGACATTCTTTATATTTTAAATTTACATATTTTTGAAAATATAATTACCGGCATCCGAAATAAACCTATTTAATTAGCAAAAAATAAAACTAATGTTTGTTTGTACTTTTATAGCAACACATTTTGTTTTTGTATATTTTGATTATTTTTTATAGTTCGCGCAAAAAAAAGTAAAAAGTGTCAGCCATCTTTGTAATTTCTACCAAAACGGTGAGTCCAATCATTTTTATCATTTTAATATTTTTTGAATTTAAATAAAATTCATGTCGATTTTAAATAAAAACTACATAAAACAATTATTTAATGCTTGTACAACTAATTTATTAAATTGTCATCATAAATTAAATATGTTTTATATGAGAAATTTGGATTTTAAAATCGGCGTCTATTCACTTTTCGTATTGTGATACTTCATTTTCTTTTTTTTTCGGGGGTTTGTTGAGTTGGTGGTACAGATGCAAAAAAATGTTGTGATCATGTCGAAATGGCTTACGATTTTGTAAAATTTGTTAAATCGCATTGACATCTCGATGGACATGCGATATATTATTTTGTACGTAGTATATAATTTTTTGGTAAATAATTTAGGTCAACACATATTCAGCAAATTGTTGTGAAATGCGTATTCTTTTCTGATTTTTTGGTTTTTGCTGCTTAAATTAAATAAAAGTTACTATGGAAATTCACTTTCTTTGATTCGTTCAGTACTAGAAATTCATATTCAATGTAACCACCTTGAAAATTATGTCATGTCCGCAGCTCTAAAACCTAGAATTCAAAGTCAAATTTTTAAATCAATCTCCAACTAGACATCTCTAGATAGGTAATAAAAGTTTTTCGTGAATTCGCGTAATTACTAATTATAGTTTTTACTTTCTATTTTCGCGACAAAGTAGTTCGGATTTTCTGTCTGATTGCAAGCAAACGGCAGTGTTATTTTATTTCATCAAAATATTTACATTCCCACAAAATTAAAATATATTTAAACTCTTATCAGCGATTTTTTGGTGATTCGTGTTAAATTTATAAAAATCGTAAAATGTCCAAACAATTATATGTAGTTCAATTTTTATTTCGTTTCATTCCATGTGTGTATGTAGTAAACACATGCACTGTATTTATATTTTTAAGGTGAACAATCCATTAATATTTTTTCTTGCTTTTAGTCGTCCCCATTTTGTTTTCTCCTGTTTATTCATGCAAATACTGCTCGGCCATTTTATTACATTACGCTAACTCTAATAAGAGATACTTAAACTAAATATAAATCCTTCAAGCTTACAAATTATTCCAACTAAAAGCTTTGGTAAATCTACATGCACAATTCTTTAAATTCCTGATATATTCAGCGGTCTACGTAGTCGTAGACGATTCGGCAGATTCCAATATGTAGGCAGTCTGATGTAGAAGATGCCTTCTAGTAGGGTAACTAACCTGGCGCAACAGTCTAATATTTCGACGTCATCTTAATTCATTGTGGTATTTCAAAATTTCAATGGATACATTTTGTTTCTCCGGCACCTATTTTTAGCCATACGCAAAATGATATTGAAATTTTAAGATTCGGACATGAACTTACGCCCCAGTAAAATGTCTCTTTATAACGATGCTGCTTAGTCACGAGCATTTATGCACGTATACAAAAATCTCTTAAACTGACAATAAAATCGGTTATTTATGTTGTCTTTTAATACCGGCTATTTTTCTATTTTCACTCAATTTGTTTTTATTGTACGAGTTTATTTCGTTGCACGCCACACCGCTTATTCTATACTCATTTCTTATGTGGCAAGGCAAATAAAAACTAGTTGATTCGATGTTTCATTCTCTGAAGAAATCTCTCTTCTCAAGTTATGGTGAATTTATGTTTTTTCGAGCACACGGAAAAATAATCTGCAGATCAAATATTTCAATTCTCACAAACAAAATTATTACGTTATTTGTTATTTTTTAATTTGCAGTATTGGTTCACTTTTACTTGGGAGAAATATTCATTGCATAAAAGGAATGACGTCAGTATGATAACCTGATTTTATAATTTTTTGGCTTTGAATTTAATCAAAAATAGAAATAATGTACATAGTTACATATGTGAATGTATATACATAAGAAATAATCGTGACTGTTTTGTACGTTTTTAGTGTGGATGTTATTAAACAGTGGTTTTAAACAGTTGATTCGTACATTTGGTTGCGATAGAGGTAGCAAAGAAGCAAGATTATCAAAATAGGCTTTCTTAAGTTATACTTCGGCATACTAAGGGCTTTCGGACATTAACATCGACGCGAAACATCGAATATCGATCCTGAAACTCAGAATAGCCAACAACCAGTTTTGAGATGGGAGGGAAATAGCTGCGAATTAATTATTATAAAGGACAAGCTAGTAGAGGGTGGTTATGAAATTTCCGATAATATAGACATCCGATAACGCCGAAATTCGTTATGGATTTTTCAATTGTATCAAAATACAAAAATCTCGAAAAACTTGTTTTGGAAAATTTATACATTATAATTAAAATTATTAAATTTATAAAATATATTATTAAAATGATTTAATCCCGATCTTTAATATTTTAATATAATTTTATGAAAATTACGATTACATACGATACCTCCAGAGTTGACGTAAATTTTCAATAATCAGGTCATTCCGCCATTCCACATTTTGATTCTTTCGTCGTGATTCCTTCCTCGTTTCCTTCCTGTTCACTTACAAACTAACAACAGTTTGTAGGTGAAGGGGAAGGAGATGAGGAAAGAATTCCGACGAAAGAATCAAAGTGTGGAACGGCGGATTATCCAATAACAAAAAGAGTTCAAAACTTCATATAAAAAAGAAAACAATTTCTATCAAGGTTGCATTTTAAACTA
This sequence comes from Nephrotoma guestfalica, assembly GCA_963691935.1. Taxonomy (NCBI): domain Eukaryota; kingdom Metazoa; phylum Arthropoda; class Insecta; order Diptera; family Tipulidae; genus Nephrotoma; species Nephrotoma guestfalica. The sequence goes on along the minus strand of OY829915.1, from coordinate 4,529,408 downwards.
GTTTTACTTCCATAGAAATCAAACAAAAATATTTGCTAAAAATTCGCAGTAATAACAATGCGAATGGGAATCGACTCGTCAAAACTGATTCTACCTTTCCACACTTTGATTCTACAATTACGATTCTTTCCTCGTTTCATGCCAACGAATTAATTTTGTGGTTGGGAAATTAATAATTCTGTTTTCGCCAAAAATTATTTTTGATTCTTGTGATTTTTGAGAAAGAAACATAAAATATGTATGTCTAACATAAAAAACGAACTGTATTTCCAGAAATCAAATGTGAACCCCCCTATCGATTCAATTCTCGATCAGTGGGGTTCACATTTGATTGTGTGGAAGGCGGAATTACTTCTATGAAAATAAAAGTGTGCAACCAACCTTGATCTTTTATTTCTATTTGTATGAAGTTTTGAACTCGTAAAGTTAAATTTTATTATTAAATGCAGTTTTGGAATCGACGTCGACATACCCTTACGTTATTGTTTTAGCTAATAGGTCTGTGTAGTAAAGATGACTTTGATTGTACTCTCTTCAATTTCAATACTGAAATTAATGTTTCAGAAATATTTGCAACATTCGATCTTCTAATAACAGTTACGATTGGATATTTTTGACTGATATTATTTTCGCTTCCTTTTCGTTAGTTGTTACTCTAGCCGTTCACAGATGTTTCTTATCATCTTTTATTCCCGATGGAAATTTTGTTTTGTTTATATTTCTCTTTTGAACCTATTTTAAAATTTATAAAATATGGACAATAAAATATGTAAAATTAAAAATATGAAATTTATATTATGTATTTAAAACAATACAACAACAGGCTTGGAACTTGTAAAATAAATTGGGAGTCTTTTCGTAATTTAAAATAAAATAAACTCGAGGAGTTCTCTTGTTTTTCTCATGTTTTGCGTTCCAGTACAGTGGGTTTTTGAACGCTGTTTTTGTTTGGAAAAACATTCTCATTTTTTTGCCCTTGACTCACAGAAGTTAGGAAAAAATTTGTTATTTTTGTATTTTCAAATGCAAATAAATAATTACGGCTCATAATGAAATTTTGACAGTTTATTTTGGCAAACAAATTTAACTAAGCTAAAATCGATCATTATAAATATAAACACTCATATTTAGTTTTCTATGAAAAATTTAAGGTAGGAAAAAAACGACTCGTACTTGGTCTACGAATGACGGTTGTGGCTATATTTCTATTCTGTGGTTGGGCTTGATTCGACTTGTAGTTCACATTTTTTATTTTCGAGACATTTTGAATCACTTTAAGTAAAGCGTGTGATCCTTGGGCTAGCTCCGCTTCATTTTTGACAAGTTTCTGAGAAGTGCATCATCAGCAGTCATGTTAAAATAAATTATCACTACCTAGCGTTGCAGAACGCTGCAAAATACTGTTTCAAATAATTTACACAACTGTTTTACTGCGCACCGAAGTAAGATAAGTAAAATGAGCAGCCACTTGATCCGCTAGGAAACAATATTTCTAGTCGGAAAATATTTTATATAATAACTAAAACTAAATGTATTTTAATTTGCAAATTTTAGAAAGTTGCGAACATCTGACTAAAAGATAATGTTTCATTTTACTCTTTTATTTATACAACTTATAAATCACAGAATTAAATCGTTTTCACTAGTTTTTTGCAATGCCAAGTAGATAGATCGTCGTTATTATTTTTCGTGGTCAAGTCGCGATATAACGGAACAATCATCTGATATCTTGATATAGAAATAAATTAACGCATGCGTTAAATTTTTTCTTTTGTAGCATGTAATATTGGGAAAATTATCGACTCGAGATAGAACAGTGAATTGTGTATTGGAATTTTATCATTTAATTGTCCGAAAAAAATATTTAAAGTTTGTCTACAAAATCATAGCAATACATAGCAATTATGTGGCCGATTGCAATTTATGGTATTCTGGAAATATTTATCTATTTCTGGTGTTTTTTTATCGCATTAGATATGTTTGAGGTAAATTAAAGTCAAGTGTTTGTTTTTGTTTGTGAAAGAAAATTGTTGTGTGTGTGTTTTATGCGTGAATTTCCCCAATTTTTTTTTACTTACATATTTTCAAAAAAATTCCATTTCTTTCCATATGTAGTGGCATATTGTGTGTGATGTACTCATTCCAAAACTTTCTTCTCACATTGTCCTAGTTACATCTCATATGTGCATTAAGCGGAATCGAAACAAGTTATAACATCAAACGATAAAATACATATGAAGTTTAACGTGTAATACGTTATAATTAATATTTTGTTTACGTTTTATGATATGATGATGCGTCTCGAGTACTTATCATTTCCTAATGTTGTTATCTATATAGGCTGTTTTGCTATTATTCTTTATCTAATCGCACATGTTTAACGACATGCGTATAGAACATAATGTACCCACCGTGTATACTTTGCGTGTTTTAATTAAATGTTTTGTTTATTTACAGAAAATTTACATTTTTGGAAATTCATCATTTCCACGTACAACAAGTCAATATTCAACGTCAGTACTACTAAGGTGTTTAGCCCAGATACCGTTTAATCCAAGTCATGAGCCCATGTTTATGGCGGAAATATCAAGATCATTGGATATAATAACGAATCAATTGAATTATCAACATTTCTATAATGAATTTCAATTACAATCTATGGAAAGGTGATAGATTATGCAGTAGAATTTGACCGAAGGATATTATGTTTAGGATAAAAACTGTAAATTTAGTGAATTAGTATTTTTTAATTACTAAACTAGAGACTTTAGTTCAGATTGTGGCAAGAAAAATATAAATTTTAAAACTTATACTTAGGCTAAAGTGATTATATTAGTTTAAATTTTATTTTAATTTGTATCCCGATTCAAAACACGAGAAACAAAATGTTTTCATTTCACAAACCCAAGGTGTATCGATCAACACAAGGATGCTGCATTTGCAAAGCAAAATCAAGCAGGTTAGTTTAAATTAGGCCACATACATATATGTATGTATTATTATAAGATTTACACAATCTAATCGGTTCTAAATGCATTGTTTGACCTTAAATATTTTTTTTTGTTGATGTACGTCATTAATATTTCATATCACACGAATTTTTAGAATTTGTTCTAGTTTTTAACGCATCTATTTTAACTTATCCCACAGTTCCAGATTTACCGACTCGAAAAAATATGAAAATGATTTTATAGAGTGTTTCCAGTTAGCGTCACCACGAAAAGGAGAAATTTGCAACGCGTGCGTTTTACTTGTTAAGCGGTTTAAACGTTTACCACCCGGAAGCGATCGTCACTGGGGTCATGTAAGTGTAAACAAAAATTAATAGTGACACTATTTTATATATGTGTTTGTATTTTTTTAGGTTGTAGATGCTCGTGTCGGCCCCGGGCTCAAATCGATGACTAAATTTAAAAAACGTAAAGAAGAGCAATTGCAACAACAATTGACTATCAACGATGGAAGTATTTTACCGGCAGTAAATATTACAAGCACGTCAATATCTCGCTCTTTGTCTTCGGTACCGGAAAAGTTTTGTAAAATTTTCAAGAAAAATAAAAAGAAAAAACTATTAGAATGTGAAGCATTGGCTAGTGAGAAAAAATCCTTTAAACAATATGTTGATCAGAATTTAATTGAAATGGATGAAGATGGCGAATCACCTGTGTTTCCGATTATGGCGACATCGCCAAACCATTGCAGTTCTATAAATGATTTGCTATGCGACGAAATGCTAGATTCTCCGAGCAGTCCCCTATCACAAACTAACAGCGATGACAATGATCAAGAATTAAATATATACAACAAAAATGAAAATCAACGTTTTATTATGAAAAATAATGAGATGAATCGTAATTTTATTGAACAAATTTTAAATGTGCATGAAAGTAGCCGTGTCAATCATCAAAATCGTCGCCAAGTTTGCAAACGAAAAATTCGAATTCCCGTGAGAAATTTTGGGTCACGAATCGTTAAAGAAAATTCTGAATCGTTTATCGATACAAAATATTGGAAAAAAGTGAAAACATGTTGTGGATACGTGTACGAAAGCAATATTACCAATGCTATTATAATAGATTGCAATTTATATAAAATATGTGTACTTCATAAAAATATAAGTAACACTAGCAATGCACTACCAACTCCATTTAGTAATGGCAAAATACTAATTAATACCGAGAAAGAAAATTTTGGTACAACATTCAAAACAGTTACCGATACCACCGTGTTACCGGTGACGGCAATGAAAAAGCATCATTTATATTCGAAACGGCAGAATTTTATAAATAGTAGTGCTAATAGTAACAGTATTATTTATAATAGTAGTAATAACAATAAGGCCGAGGTAAACATATTACAGCCACCGTTAATTATACCACCGATTCATGGTACGATCGCTAACACGATTAATAATCCGGCGGCCGCAAAATATTTACATAAAATGAAATCTGATTCTAAAATTATAAAAGCGGGTGATATAAAACCGACTACAATTTCAGCGGCTAAATTAAAGGCGTCCGATTATAATTTGGTAAAAAATTTAATGAAAATTTGCACCGATAAGGCTGTCAAACATAAACATTTGGATAATAATAAATTAGTCAATGGTGATGGTGTTGTTGCTAGTAATACGCCAGATGTTCTTGGTAATAAATTTAGCGACAATTCATCAGATTCGGGATATGAAGAGACACCGTTAGAGCATGTAAATCAGATACCACTTTTAAAGAAACCCACACATGGTGTGCGATCTGTCGTACTAGCAAACGGGATAAAAGTTCATGTTCAACCTCAAAATTTAGAGCGTGCCGTGAACTGGGCAGGTGTACCTCAAACAACAGTGCCATCGTTACAACAAACTGAAAATTTGGTAAGTTTAATTATCCATCATCCAAATATTAAGTATTACGAGGGGTTTTATCACGATTTCGAATGACTTACAGTCGAAAGTTGAATTTTTCAGTAGTTGGATTATCTGTGGAAAGCTCCAGTTTTACTATTTATCGTCAAACATATGAACCGCCAAGATCGACCAAGTCAGGCAAATAGCAGGACCCTTGGAGACTTCATTGATAACGTACATGGGTTACTTTTTTGAATTGTTGTTTAGTTAGGATATTTTACTAGACTTCACTCGTGAAATTAGCTCCCATTTTAAAACAATAATAACAATTTCTTTTGAAAATTCTATCAGGTCTCCCGATTTACTTAAAATATAATTTACAATAATTTAACTTTTTTCCGATTGGTTTATCTTCCTGGCCTGTAGAAATGATCTCATCATAAACTTTTGGAAACCCATTTCCCCAACTCATAAAAAAAGTAAAAGAAAATTTTACCTATCATTATTTTAGGATAAATAGTAAACTAAAAATGAAATTTAGCTCTACATAACATAGAATAAAATAAAATAAAAATAAATAGTAAATTTCTAAAGGGTTGTGTAAGCTTCTGTACACTGAGGACCATTTTTTTTTGTAATAGGGAGTTAAGCGATGGAGACGTAATGAAACGAGACGAATTTTGCGCTATGTTCCCGGGTATCGGTACGAGTCGTAAATTCCTATAAATTGACCCTTCGCTCAACCGAAGTAGGTAGAAATGTCTCCCTGGTTTGGGAAGGTTTTCCTTTGCTCGGTGTTAATCTCCGCTTGGATTTGTTGGGTTTGAGTTAAAATTAGGATTTCGTCCAGACTTATCGGTTGAAAGACAACGCATGCTTAGAATTTCGTCCTTGTTCTCTGCCGCGAGCTTTCTTATCACACCTTTGCTAGCGCCGTTTTACAAGTATCCATTGATCTTTGCTTGGAACACGCAATTAATTGCTCGGTGTGTTCCCACCGTTCCGTACGGAACTTGACGGAGATGACAGTATTTAGGTAATGAACGATGAATTACTATAGAGTCGCTTATTTTTAGCATTATTATGTTCCGTGATATGAACTTCTTGTGAACATTCGTTTATTTGGGTATCTACAAAGAGTGGTGCGAAGTGTTACTTAACCAAAAAAATCAAAATCGGTTTTTGTATATTAACGAATGGTAGTGTGTGCTCTAGCGGGAAAAATGAAATATACCTAATGGTGTAAAGTAGATATTTGTTATGGGGATGTTACGAAATATGTGTCCTCTAGTATGTAACAATTCACGTTGATAGACGTGCGATTATTGGTGTAAACAAATCAAAATTATATTATGTAAGTGAGAAATGAACAAAATATCGAAAGTACCTCATTGCGATACAATTGCTTATGAGACGTCCCTATCTACTATATATAGTATATATATGAAATTTATGAAAATATTTTATTTATAGCTTTTTAATTTTACAGCATTTTAATAGCTCACCCCAATCGAATATTATTGTAGTACAGCAGAAACCAACGATTGATCTAATTCTTCCAAATCAAAGTGCTTCAAATAATCAAATGATTATTGATACAATGGGAACTGCTAATATTAGTAGTAACAGTAGTGCAACAAATTTAAGTCAGAATATTGTATTAATTAAACCAAAATATTTACCGCAAAATTGTTAAGTAATCCGCGATATATTATACACCTCGTGTACCAGGGTTAATCTCTTTCCCTGGTGTGAAAGTATGTTTGAATCTTTTATTTGTAAAATACTCTTCCATTTATCTTTTTTTATTAGAAAAATTGGAAATTCGTATAACATATCAATTCTCATGTGAGTAACATTGTCTTACACAAAAATATGACAAATTAGAAAATTATTTAATTATGTGATGCGATTAATTATGTTTGAATTTTGCTATTTTCAAAATTCTAATTTTATTTCCCCGATGATTTAAGATAATAAAACGCTAACATTCGTGTTGCACCCTTCGGAAGTTTCGCGAGTGTTTTCTTTAGCAATTTTGCTTAATTTTTTATATAAATTTAAAAAAAATTAATATATATTTTTATTGATTTTAATAATATAGATAATTTTTATTTTTTACTTAAATTAATTTAACTGATTTTTATGAACTAAATATAAATTATACATAAAGTAAATAGAAAACTGCCATAAATTAAATATTTTTAAAAAAATGTGTAAAACTATTACCTAAATTAAATTAAACCAAGAAAGAAAAAATAGATGATATTTATTGTAAAATATATTTTTATTTTAGATTTTAAGCCCCAAATTATATGATAAATAAATTGTGTTTACAAATGATTGTATATTTTGCATTTATACTTAGAAAATTAATTAATTTTATCTCAATTTTATGTTTAAAAAAAATGTTTGTTTTTCTCTTATTTTAAATTATTTGTATGTTAAAAAAATTGAGTTTTATTTTGGGTTAGAAAATTGAGTGTTAAGTAGTGTTACCTCCTAGGGGAGGCATTGAATTTGGAGTTCATACTTATCTTGGGCCTTGAAACTCGACTGAAATTTGACCAAAGAAATAAGTCACACACTATTTTTTTACTGACCTAGGGAGAAATATCTGATTGGTGCCTTCACGACTAAAATATTTAATGAAAATCTAAGATCAATATAATTAAACACGTTAAAGTTCGTCATCTGCAGGATTTTATCTTTTTAGTTTTTGTTGTTTTAATGTTAATATTTGCCATTGTGTGCCAATCATATTACAAAAAAATTACGTCTAAATGATTCTCATTAAACCCCCGAAAAATTGGTCGTCCCAATCAATTACTATTTATACAAATTTAGCTGCAAACTATAATCATCACTGATTGACGATCGTTATTAATTAGATTAAAAAAAGACTCAATTTTATTAATTTTTTTTATTTAAAAAAATTGTGATAAATATTAATTAAAATGATAAATTTATTTAGTAATTTATAATAATATATAATTTAAAAATGTTTATTTTATTAATTATTAAATAATTTCATTCCAAATAAAGATATAAATTAATATAAGTACATAATAACAAATTTGTTGGTTACATTTTTCTTAAATAATTCATTAAACAAAATTATATGAAAACTAATTTTAAAATTTGTAAAGTTTATTATGTAAAATAAAAAAATTAATGCAATATTTATAAATTGATTTATTTTATTGTGCCATAGTAAATGCTATTTGATTGTTGAAGCCCTTTCGCGGTACTCCTACGCGATCACTCAAATTTGTAATAACCTGAGCAATGGTGTTTTGGTATTGATGCTGACGTTAACACGTTATCTTCCTCTGCCGTGCGCCTCTATCTGTGCTTGAAAGACAGTGGTGTTCTTTCCAAGCGAATATGTCAAATTGATCTCAGACTAAACTCAGATACGGGCACTCTGGCACCACGAAGTAATCCATCGGTTCACATGTAAGTCCACATAAGAAATGTGAGACGAAGAACTCATGTTCCCAATCATGTCTGGGACATGTTCCATACAATCTTAGAAAACATTTTGTGAAATCAAATTTTTCTATATTTTCTGAACTAGCAATGAATGAAAGAGAAGACACCACAAGAGAGGACAGGTTTACATCCGTTAAACTCATCATGCAGTAGACAACATCGCAAGTGTAATTTGAAATGTATCTGGGAAATATATTATATCCCGAAAACAATTGTTTGGTTCGTTTTTGTTTTTTATTAGGAATGAAGAGTTCTCAACAGTTTTTTCAATCCTTTTAATATATGCTTGCTATCCTGCAAATCCTTTCTCTTTCTCGCCAGGAGATAGAATTGAATTAATCCTGTAATAACGCGCATTCAACATTCGAAAAAGAAAGTGTGTTAAGAACACGCGATTCTAAGGTTCTACTTCTTTGTCATTCGTTTTCTCTATAGTTCATTCTCATTGATTCAGCTCAGACTTCGCTTCCATTTAGCAATATACTTGGAATGGCCCTTACAGAAGTCCAAGTATATTTTGTCCTAGACCTGCGAGTTTGCCCGAACAGATGAGTTTCGTGTCTAATTAATCTCATGCCGTGCTACAAGCGTCTGTAAGAGAGTTGGGATGCGCTTTCTTGGTATCACCCTGCTCCGCTTTTTCGGTTGCGAGCGATAGACTGTTCCATCCACTCAGTCACTCTGAGTGTATGGCATTACCAAAGTAGGGCATAGAAATGATCCTTGAGCCTCTTCTAAATCCATATTGCTTACATACCTAGCCAGGCTGAGTTAAGCTTACTTAAAGGAAGATATGCTGAGCGGGTCTCGTGGTTCTTGCTCCCTGCTAATTGGTACCGGGCTTTGTTCATTGTATTCGAAATAAAACTCTTTATTCCAAGCACTTAGTATAGAGAGCTTAGAATATTGAGCAAAACCTCAGGTAAGGTTTGTAGATTTATTTTTGGGCCTCAATCTACACACCGTTTGGTCAGATTTTACTTCTGATTCGTCCTTTCTCAATCCAATTGCAAAGTTGCTTTGTGGTCTGCTTGTATTGCAATTGTTGCTCCGCGGATCAGTTCCATCTTAGCGTTGATCATTTAGACAGTGCTCTCATTCTTTGACTCTTTTCATGTCGCTTAGAACATTTCCTTGTTCATTTTAGCAACGTCCCATTTGGGTGGCTGTTTCTCTATGGTGTTACACCAGTCGCGCGGCACATCGTATAGACGATATGCATTGGTGGTCGCCGCCCTTGACATTTTCGGTCTAACGTGTTCCACTCGTTCATCAAGTTGAACTTATTCTCGTTGCCTTCTCAATTTCTTTGTTTCCACATATCCCACCAAACCACTCAAGATCTTCCGAATCAAACAGGTCGCTACCGATTAATGATTTCCTTACAAGCAGACATAAGATATTGTTTCTTTCGACATGCCATTATTCATGTGGCCCGGGTTACCTATCGAAAGCAGCTGAAGCAGCGAATCACAGTGGTTATGTCATCTTGAGGTTGAGCCATCCAATTTAACCCCGAAGCAACTCGAATATAATATTAGCCTTTCGTTCGGGCAACCAATTAGGATTCAAAGACGCAAAGTACTTATTATATGATAAGCACTTTGTGCTTTAAGTTTATTCGTTGGCTTTTTCTCTAGCATGGGGCTCCGATTTCCACCGTGATTTTCAGTTTACTTGGGGCTTTATACACTTCATCGGTCCGACTTCTTATTTCCCGACTTCCAATTTGAGTTTTTGGTAAGAATTGAATCAGTGGTTCCTGTTCACGACAATCCGATTCCTTAACAAGTAAACCTTTAAGCCATAAGTTTGATTTAATCGTGGATTGAAAAGTTTTATCTGGAACATTAATTTTATATGATATTTAATAAATTCCATTCTTGCTTTAGACACACATTTCGTTGGGCGAATAAATTTCCAGTTTATTAACCTTAATCCGTCCATTAAATATTATGGACTGATTGCGGTGTATTTTCTCTGTTTCCAACATCTGTGATGGTCCCATTTGATTTTGTATTAGTTATTGTTGTTGTAAAGCGATGAGATGAATAAAACGAAGAATTATTGAATTTCGTATTTGGTTAACGAAAAAACCAACGTCTTCAACTTTTGACGCTTTTGATGATACTATTGGTATTTCAGCTGGGTGCACTGATAGATTATTCGTGGCCTTTTCCATCACGATTTTCATGTTTATTCATTGCGAAATATTTGATACGCATGTAAAAATAACTTCCTTATGGAGCTTGCAGTGGAAACACTTGCCATCGAGATAAGCAAAGCAGTACGGGAGCATGAAAAGAGGCTATACAAATCACTCAAAGTTGAAACCAACCAACTGCTTGACCGCTAAGGGATAGTAGCCTCAAAAAAATAAAACCGTTTGAGTTATAGTTGCTTTATAGTCAGCGCAAGGCAGAAACAACAGTAGATAGCATTTAGGAGAACCCAGTGGGGATATCCTAAACATTTAATAAATAATGTAGCAGATTGGATCAGAAATGAAATGTTGTATGTTACTAAATATAGCGTAGTCACATAGATAATAATTTTATACAAAAAAGACAGAGGGACAATTTGATTTCCTTAAAATATATGTCATTGCATACTAAAATAAAATGATAAAAATCACTTTGATTATTTGGCCACATTTATAATTTATGGCTTCGTTTATTCCTCATTTACTCACAATAATACGACTAAACAAATTTTCTACAAAAATTTTATGATTTCATTATTAATATCAATTAAAATACTTATTTGAAATAGAGCAAAATTCTAAACTACTTAATTGTTTAATTATATACTATATTACATTTATAACATAGAGTCCATGGAGTTACTTCTTAAGCAACCCCATCGTATTTTTAGGCCAATTGAGTATTGTTTACCATTTAAATTATTTCATATTTAGTAATTAATGTCTAGACTAGAATTTTCAGGATTTTTTGACAAAACATGATGCTATTAACGATTAACACAACAAATGTAATTTAGGTGAACATTAACGCAATAAAAATTATTGGCATGTCCTTCATTTAAAATTTATACATACATATTATTATATAAATTAAAAGGGACGAAACACAAAACTAAATAAAATTTTTAAATATTACTACAAACAGTATTTGTCATTTAGCAAACGAAAAACAAATTTAAATTAAGTCTATTTGAGATTTAAAATATATTTATATTTTGTCACTTCATTTGATTAGTTGGCGTAATTTTTCGATTTCATCATGAACATCTTCGGACGAGAGGAACAAATTCTTTACAAACTTGCGGCCACACATCTGATGAAGTGCAACGAACAGAAATACTGTTGGAATGACGGCATTTAACCGGTACACTGAATCTTGACAGTATAGAATACAAATAGCGGCACAAGTGTACAAAATGGATGTAATAATACGATAGCCGTGTATATTTCGCGGTGTACCCATTTGCCATAGTACAGAAAGCGATGAAATTGTAACAAGTGATGGTATTATCGATGGATCAGGTTTAAGCACGGTCGAAAAAGAGTAGTTTTTGGCCCATGTTAGTACACTTGGTACATTTAATACGGTAAGTATAATTAATAGAAAGAAAAGCGTTATATGAAAATTTATTTTGCTTAGACCATCCTTTATCGAGTCGAATTCAGCACGTTGGGACTGTAATTCTTTGCGTCTCAAGTTGTACCGCTCCTTTTCTTTTTCTATACTATCTTTTAATAATTTTTCCATTTCTTGATCTGAAATTATACAAATCATAATTAAAACGCTATTAAATTTAAACAAAAATTACATTTACCAAGTTTGATTGATTCCTCATCAAGTTCTTCAGCTGGCTGTTCCACAACCTCGTTATTTTGTGATTCGGCTAATTCAACACTGTCGTTAATTGTTTCAATTGTCTCTTCAATTCCGTTATTTTCGTCGTCTTTGTTGATATTCTCACAGTCATTCCCTTTCATTTTAATTTTGTCGGCTTCGGGTATTTCTACTGGTTCATCTTTCTTACCAAACAATCTTGCCGCAATCTCTTTCGCCGTTTTAAATATATACTCTTCCAAATAATTTTCGTACATTTTAGATAATAGTACGAAATAAACAACGCATGCGAGCACAAGAGACACAGCCCCACACGAAACTAATGATATTGAAATCAAAACCACTGCAATTGTAATCGGGAACCGTTCAATTAACGGTATTAAAATTCCGGAAATAGTTGGTATTGGTAATTTGATCAAACGGTATATAATTTTGTGTGCAACATTCCCGAAAAATGTGATGACACCCCATAAAAATCCAGTACCCAGCGATATAACAGCTAAACTGGCGCCATGGATCACAATTGACACGGTCAACGGCAGATCATATTTGTCAACATTCGGTAGAAATTTAACCAGTAACACGAGTTTAATAAATACTCGAGATGCAGTTATAAGAAAAAATGACGATGATTTTAGTAGAGCCGAATGTAATTTACCACATTTAAAATTCTCATTGGCCGGGGTTAATGAAATTTGATGTTTAAGCGCAAGAAGTAGTATAGCTACTAAATGAGCAGGTAACCAATGCGAAAATTGTTGAACAATTCGCGCCATTGTCATTCCAAGCGAATTTTTAACAGCTATTGTATATCGACAGCTCGGATCCAAATTAAGCTCAACTCGTAACGGATTCTGGGTAACATTGTAACCTGGCGGACGCTGATGTGGCGTGTAAATGTACATCGATTTTCGTTTTGTTTCGGTGAAATAATGATATCGGTTGTAACCGTCGGCCCAGGGTACACACAATTTCGACACGACATGATATTGATTCAAGGAACATGTTTTTGGTCGAATTGTTAGCTCGATTGTACGATGCGTTTCCTCGATTCCACGTACAATTAAATTGTAATGCGAACTCCCGATAATCGTTTCATCGACTAAAATTTCGGGTGAGGTTGCATACCATTTTGGCACACTTAACATGATTTCACGGTCTCCAGGATTATGAACATCGACATTTAATTGGAACGGTTCTTTGGTTGGTAAGAAACGTAGAATTATATGAGTCCAATGTGGATATTTTTTCTTTATATTGTGCAAATTGATTTTAAACGTATGGCGTTCATGTCGTAGTGATGGTATTTTACGAGAAAATTGCAATGTAAGCGATATAGCCTTATTACAGTATCTCATATTTCTGGTTACATCATTTGCCGCACATCCGAAAATATAATCGTTTGTTCCTAGATTTATAACCTCACCGTACAAAATTTTATGTTGTGGCATGTCTACCAACCGTATCATTTGAACGTACGTCTCATTAATTCCATCTTTAAATCGTTCTGTAAATATTCGTTTATTAGTCTCAACCCACTTACCAAAATTTGTCTGGCTAGTCGGATCGACCATATACTTTTCAATTTGCGATTTTTCTGAATTTATTTTACGGTTTGTTTTAAAATAGAAATATCCTCGCTCCAATATTTCGGCTTTTCCGTCGATCCATTTCTGCCCTTTGAATATTTTTTCGCGTGTATTAGGCCTAATGGATTGTGGTTTTAGAAGGCTGTATAAAAATCTGTTTATCACAAGCACGAGTTGCAAACACCACACGGTACATAAATGATCAGTTGTAACCCAAACATTTGGAATCGATGTTGTCATGGCATGTATATCAGAATATTTTGAAGCTGTTAGTCCAGCATGTACCATGCGATCACGACTTCCACCACCAATCGTGATTAACACTTTGTTATTTAATTTTTGGTCGTGATATCCAATTTGATTTTCCGCTATTTTTAATTCGGTCACTGGATTACGACCCCCATCAGCTGAAGAACAGTAATTGATTTTATTCGTTACTTTGTTCATAAGACGGGATTGCATCCAATATTTCTCAATTTTGTCGTAAAATCCGTGTAAGTAATGATCACTTGCAATCACCGGACTATCCATTGGGCTACCCAGCGTTATAATCAAATTAATTTTGTTTCGTATTCTTTCCGAAATAAGAAGAGCTTGAGCTATTTTTCCGCCCATTGAATGTCCTATGATTACAATATTTTCAGGCCGATTTTCTAAATGTTTATATAAATTGAGAATTTGTAGAACACAAATTTCGACAAATTTTGTTTGTTCATCGAGCACGCCACCAAACACGCCCGAATATTCATCGTTTAAGTCGACCGCATAGTAGTCTAAATGTTGAATGTATCCGTTGTCGAGACCTTTACGAAGCGCAACTGAAGCCAACGAACGAATTTGTTTGAATGAACCACTATTGCCTGGTATGAAGAGTACTGGGGCTCCATTAAAATTTCGACGTCTGGCATCCTCAATTAGATGACCCTCAGCGTACACATAGAGATTATATTTTGGAAAGGCAACATTTTCATCAAATGATATTCTCTAAAATAGTGAAGAAAACATATAATTTATTAATTCTGGTGTTGGATATAATTTGCAATTGATCAGTATTATACGAGTAGATGTATCAGTTCGATGATTGCGTCGGTAACTATGCAATACATTTTAATAAAGAAGTAAAAGACATCACAACGAGTTCATATAAACAGACAGCTTGTTTGCCACGGAACAGCAGGCTATGAATGTTTAGCTCATGTGTAAAATCGGCATTGCCACTTGGATAGGTTTGTAAACAAGTGTCTGCGAGGAATATTGAGAAGAAGCGAAAGTGGAGTAATCCGAATATCAAAAAATCGTGAGAGGAAATTGAACGCAAGAGCTCTAACATAGTAAAGATAATGAATTTACCCTTTAACCTGTACTATCTAGCTAGCAAAGCGGCCGAATTGCTTCTCCTAATTAACGTTTACAGCAAGTAATCAGAAGGATCTGTCCAGAAAGCAACGTTATGTGATGAGTGGTCGGATGTTTGTCGTCTTGTATTCGAATATTTGTGTCACAAAAGCATCTCTACCAAAATTTCTCTATCTTGAAAAGAATGAGTTTGGAATTAACCAAACTAGAAACAGATAAAGAATGCAACATAAAATTTCTTGGTAGAAGGAGTGACTTTTAGTGAGAGCATCAGTTTTCCCAATAGAGGCGATATTATGTCATCTGGTACGATCTCTATCGATGTTTTTCATCCAAACTAAAACCAAAATGGTCGGAGTTCAAAGTTTAAATACCCGTCACTTCAGGTTTGTTAATTGACTATCGATTCGAGTAAGAAACTGAATTAAATATTTATTGTGTGATCCGATTCAAATGGCATTAACGTTAAACGGTAATCGTATTTTTAATGTCCATAGATTCAACCAACGATAAGTATGGTAAGGTCTTGCTTTTAAAACTACATTGGTTTGCAATCTTATCATTTAATTCGTTATCGATGAGTATATCTAATCTAGCTACAATTTTATCGATGTGAAAATCGGATAAATGGCACACAACGATAAAGTAATTATGGCCATTTGGCTAAAAAATTTATGGTCTAATAGCAAATCACACGTAATACACAAGCGAATTAATTTTTAATGAGATTTTGTGAACCGTGTATTCCAAAGCAAATGTTCTTGGTGATGAATGTACAAGGCATCCGCACATATGCCACCTGGATAGCAGAGGGAGAGGGACCGGTGTTACAGAAAACTACATATTAAAATATAAAATCAATAAGATCTACCTACTACACTTGAACTAAATAAATAGTTAATTAACTTTTGAAATTTTTTAACATTATAAACTCAGTAAATATTTACGTAGACACATCACTATGTGCTGTGTATATGAGCCAGATTAGAATTGTAACGTTTCTAAATATTATGTAAATGAAAGGTCACACAAATAGTTTTATATAAGATTTGTTTGAAGAATATCGAAAAGTACGAGTAAGCTAATTCCCATATCACCATAGTTTCGTTAGCTAAAACCCATTCACACAAAACAATAACGTGTTAATATTCTCAAACAATTTTATGTAGATTTATTATTTAATTGAGATGAGTAGATTTGTGATAATTCAATTATACAAATTAGAGTAGCTTACGGAGAAGCTGGTTAAAAATACACTAGAAAAATTACGAGTGTATTGACCGCACACTAGAAAATGAGCCGGCTTTTCTTATTTTCTCGATATTTTTCAATTTTCAAACACTTATTTTCAAATAAATCTAATAAACATACCACATATTGAGGATATTCATACATGTAGGTCATTTTACAAAGATTTTCTTCATTTTCGGTAATTGTTAAAAGTACTCCATATAAATACAAACATAGGCTAATTAGCGCAACAACCAAAAATGATTTGGTTAACATTTTATTATGTGACAATCTTAATACTTGTTAATCAATCACTAATCCGTTTTAGTATTTAAAAGCACATTTTTTATTCATAAAATAAAATTTAATTTTAGTTTGTTTTTTAATTCAATAAATTCACTTTTCCAATGCTTCAATGATGGAATGACAACTAACACTGATTTTTTTGTTGTTTTTACGAGAAACGTCAGTTCATTAATTTGAAGTGAAGTTTGGCACAATTTGTAGTACTTTATTTTACGATGTGTGTTATAAAAACAAATGTCGATTGTTATGACATTTCTCATAAAGTTTGTTTAGTAAACAAACCGTATTTTTGCATCTTCTAAAAATATTAAATAAAAATAGAGAATTAAATTAAATTTGAATCGATTAATGACCGAAAAAATGGTCGATGGTGACGAATTTTTGATTGAATTGGTTAAAGAGCGCTCGGCGCTTTGGAATAAGGAGCACGAGGATTATAAAAATGTCGAATTCAAGAAATTTCTGTGGAGCGAAATAGCTTCTAAAATTGGATCTGAAAGTAAAACGTTTTATTTAATATGTTGAGTATAGTTAACTAAATATAAATACTGTTGTATTTTTGTAGAGGAATTTTTACGGCGGCGTTGGACTAATCTGCGTGAAAAATTTGTAAGGGTCTTGCGATACAACGAGGTATACGCAGATAATTTTAAACATTACAGCAGTATGCTATTCCTAAAAAAACATATTCATCTGCGAGGAGTATCAAATATATCTGAACCGGAACCTGAACAGTCTGATACGCATCATTTTGTATACATAGATGATGATCCAGATGACCGCGAACTAATGAATCCTAAGATCGAGATAACGGAGGAAACCACAAGTCAAGATGAATCGAATGATGAACTCGAAGATTTTGAATTTACTATCACCGAAGAACATATTAACCAAAATAGTGATTCGGAAGAAGTGTTATTTGTCGAATTGAAATCAGACGAAGATGAGACTAACCAAGTTCCAGATAGTTCTAATAAGAAACGTAAAATGCGCACTGCCGATTCCAATATTTCGTCAACAGTGGAAGTTCCTATAAAAAAATCACGTTCTATTGTTACCGTTGATGAGAGTATCAGTAACAGTACAACGTCTACGGGAGACCGGCATTTTAATGACTCACATCATGCAACAACTACTCACTGTTTAGAAAATCGGTGTGAAGATCAAATATTTGGGGAATTGGTGACCGCAATGCTTTTGAAAATGGATGCCGACCTGAAGAGAAAAGCTAAAAAGGAAATTATGAATGTGTTGTTACAGTGATTTTGAATAAAAGTTGGTTGGTTGAGTGTAATTCTGTTTCTAATATCGCAGCTCCGTCCGACTATCAACCAATATATTTATTTTTTGTCAACTTTCGACAAATTAGTAAAACAAATTCACTTTTCAACTTTTTCAAATATTTTTGGGTTGTTCGGCCCATAACAACAATACATTTTACTCATTTATAATAGTAAAGCAGGACGTATTATTATGCGACAATGATGAGGAAATAAATTCCCTTTTAATCGATTAGGGATACTGAACCTAGGTAGTACCAGTGCCAATGTATGTATACGACGATATCACAATATTCGAACTTTGCATGTATGCAGGCCTAAACAATGTAAACAAAAAAAACTTCCATACACACACTATGGCTATTATTTTTAGCTTTTTTTTGATTTTATTTATTATATCTCGTAAATGTGGCAGAAAAATAAAATTTCATTCTCGTGAACTTTGTGGCCTTTATTTTGATATAAGTTACCTAGTATTCATTCAGAATTTTACCATTTTCCGCTATGATGCCTTTAATTTGATGATCGTATAATTTATAGAGCAAAGTTAAATCAGGAGGCACTGAGAATCAAATTTATTGCGAGATCTCGGTGGTCTTCTTCCGATAATATTTTGTTATACTGTGCCGGTCTAGAAAGTCCGCTGCTTGATCTTTTAAAGCATCGTCGACATTCCATTGCACGGTTTTTATGCTTGTTATTGAACGTATAGATGATAGTTTGCACTTAAGTATATTCGAATATCGCAAATGATCGCTAAACATTTTGGCACCTTTGTAAGGGTCGGATATGCTGGTGGAATCTCTCTTAGAGATCATGACGTGATCGATTTGGTTTTCCGTTCTTCCATCATTCGATCTTCACGGTACTTTTGGATTCTCTTAAGTGGAAAAAACGTACTTTAAGTTGTATACTATTTCCAGGTCGGTGACGCGTTGTCGTTGTTGTTACTGGTAAATCTTACTGATTTTTGCATTAAAGTCATGCACGGTGATGTTACTGTCTTATTCCGCTAGTCGAGTCGTTTGTCGTTTTAAGTAACTATAAAAAATAATGATAAGACAACAATAAATTGGTTTCACCAATTTGAATATTAAGGACAAAGGAGAATTAAGAATTAAGGAGAGCAAGCACTCTACTTACTAAGCTAACGAGGCCGGGGAAGTTTTTATTTTGAATACAAGCTATTGAGCCTATTATCTCTGTACAGATAAATTTTTGTATCATGATGCATTTGTTTCTCCGTCTGTCTCGTTTTATCAAAATGTCAATTTCCATGAAAAACGAAAATGTAAACACAATGAGCGTAGAGGAACAGTTTCCGTTTTTCATAAAAAATGATATTTTGGAAAAAACGTGACGGGCGGAACGGGTTAATTGTGTTTGAGCCTTAATTGAGTCACTTGAAACCACAAACGACTCGGCTAGCGGAACAAGGCTATGAATGTCGTGTTGCGGTATGCAGATGGCGTCATCTGATTTTTCTTCGGTCGGTATATGTACATTAATGACCATGATATTAAATTTCTTAGTGCGCAGTCGCATATTGGTATAGGGTCAAAAGGATGATATATTGATTCACGAGCCTCTGGATGAGAAAGCCAACTCCAAATTCTTCTCCATTCTGCTGGCTGTGGTAATGAAAATTATACCATTGATGGTATCATAGGTGCCATTCCCAGAACTTCTAACCTCTTTTGTACAAGTACATCAAATATGTAACTCTTTACCTGATTTGAAAGTTTTGGAAGATCTCTTGGTCTTAAGAGCCAAGCACGTTTCAAGTTCTCATTTTCAAAACGTTGTCCGTGTGGTGTCCGGTGTCCGTGAAATTTCCGAGGTCGTGTTTATGATGAATCAGAAGATTGTTATACGTGTGTGGGTCACGTTATACTGGTGAATAATCTTAAGGCATCCAGTCCTACCTCGAACAAATTTATATAGCGGACCGCTTGATAAAAAACAAACGCCCGCTTCAGCCGCCCCTAACAAGGAGAACAGACGCTGATAATATGCTTTACTCAAAAGAAACTCTCCGTGTGTTTCCCTCCTTAAAGGCTAATATGTTGAGCTGATAATTCAAATGGAAGGATAACTCCTTTATGGGAAATTATGTCGTGATCAAGTATACAGATATCATTAGCGTAAGCTAACAATTGGCTTGATTTATAATATAAACTGCGCCCGGCTTTGTTTTGCTTATTCATTCAGCAACAATGTCCGAAGACATATTGAATAGGATTTGGGCAATTGGGTCATCATGCTGCACTCCCGTTATTATTTCGAAGGTATCTGAAAGTTTGCATTTTGGTTTATGCATTAAAACCCTAAGTAAAGCTATTGTACTGGACAGATTAGAGCTGTCTTCCATTCTCCTGGGATGTTTCCACCAGTAGACCAAATTGACGAAACATGCGGTAAAACACATGATCGCCCCCGTGTTTATACATTTCACTGCAAATCCCATCTTTACCAGATTCTTTGTGGTTTTTCTTTTGAAATATTATGTTGCGCACCGCCATATGTTGGACTAGGTGGAGGAGTCATTTTGACGTTGATACCGGACTGGTGAAATAATGTTTTATCTTGGATGATGCATGCCTGTTTAAATGTGATTAAAAAAATGTTCACAGTGTTTTGAGGATGGTTTTAGTATTCATCTGTAGTTCTTCAGAGTCGTTGCAAATCGCGCTGCTATGTGGGTGGCATAATCAATAGCTATTTCTTTTTCTTCAATGATATCGATCTCTAATGTTTAAATTTTCGATGTTGAGCACGAATAGCATCCATAGAGATCCGTCGTGTTGTGAAATTAGTGTTCGTCGATGTGATTACTTTGACAGAGTGTAAATCGGTGGCGGCTGTAATCGACTATGTTATGCCAAATAATTGTATTTCCTGTAGTGCTAGAAGATTGAGCTTGTATTGAAATCCTGTTCAAAGAGTTGATGGCGCTCTGAGAGCTTTAAGCTGAGGACGTTCCATGTTCTGAATTTTAGAACGTTGTCCTTTATTCGAGGTGGTGGCTGTGTCGATTCCAAATTTATCCCTCGCATATGTTGAGGTTTAGTAACTGCACAGGAGGTGAGTCGTGCGTTAGTCCCACTGTTTACATTTCAACCTAATCACCGATGAATAATGAGTTCATTCTTTAGAATTTTACGTGGCCAGAGAAGTGAATCGCCTTGGTTTCAGGAGTCCTCAAAATGCAACTAACAAATCATAACTATATCACCGTCACTTTTCTCGAAAACCATGTTTTACTTACAGTGGAAGGGTATCTCAAGAATTAAGTTCAACAAATCAGAGATGTCGCTTACCTTGTACACCACACGTTTCATCTTATATTATAACGGATTAACCTAAAACACGACAAGTTCGCTCAAATTGGAAATATTTTTTTATTTAGTTAAAGATAAATGTCTTTAATGAGATATTTTTATTGTAGTACCTCATTTCCATCATCATCCTGCGCACTGGTTTAATTCCGGTAAATTTTTCCGGAGTATAAAAAATAGAAAAATAAACCATTTTAAATAACAACAATAACAAAACAAAAAATACATCCGTGAAAAATTATAAAATTTATTTTACATTTTCATCTCTTGCACACAACGTTATGTTCGCAGATGATAACAGTGAGAAATTGGGAGGAATATCACATAATACAGAGGGAAACCTACTATACACATAATTTTTCCTTCTATTAATGATAGAACACAAATTTAACTGACTCATCTCATCTCGGAAGGATATGATAAAATGGAAAAAGGATTTTCCTCCGTTTTTGTTCCTTTTATTTTACATAAAATGATACGATTATGATTAAAATAATGAATCAGATTATGCCAAAAACCAAGAAGTAGAAAAATATATATAGAATTAACTACTGTATAGTATATAGTAACAAAATTAATATACGGGAAAATGAGGATTTTTCCTCATTCTGATTTGATGTGGGTGGTGACGAAAATTTTATTTTATTTTGTCATCCCCATAAATTTTATGGTTTTAGATATTCAACTTACACTCCATGGATAATGTGCGTTTGTTTACATTTTTTTGGGAGGACTAAAGTGTTTATTTTATCCCTTTTCTTTTGCATTCACATATTAAAAGTGGATTTCGACTAAAAAGGGTTGAATGGATTACATCAATCTAAAAATGTTACAATTAAAGACAATTGCTTTGTACAATTTTAAAATGGCTTCTGAAATTTGATAACCGCCAGACGGAAAAATCAACGAAATTAGGCGCGGTGTTTGCCGGTGGTATAAGTTATATCACAGACAATCAAAGGAGATTTTTCATTTGAACTAAAAAAGTAAAACAAAATTTATTTCTGATAGTTCGAACGTCATCGTTGTACCTGTGATTTTTCGTTATCCGCGAAAAAACTAAATATTTTTGATTGTGTTCGACTATTTACAGAAAATTAACACGCAGTTTAAACTTTTACGTTTGCAAAGGACGAAATATCTCTTTAGGTTGTCTCTGGTTATACGATAGAATGAAATGATGAATAATTAACAGTGTTTTTGTTTTAGGACATATTTACCGATGAATAATTTTCACTAGGTACTTGACTAATGTTAGGAAGCTATACAACTTCCAGTTTTCTGGGAGTATATTTCTTAAATTTTCCCCTTTACTTTCCAAAGACATCGAGAGTTTCGTTGTTATGAGTAGAGAACAATTAGCAGACTATTGACTCTTGTGAATTTCATGAATATTCGAGCTGTACCTTAGCTGACTGTATATTTTGTTGTTACTCTCGATTACCTGAAAAGCAAAAGGGTCATAGTCAGTATTGTGGCGGCCAGCGATTCCAGTGATATTGGGCTACGACAAACACGATGAATAACTGCTTAGTACATCATTTCCAACTATGTATAGCTGTTTTTTGATTGAATATTAATTTTGAAAGACTATATGTAATTATTCCTGAAGATAACAAGAGAAATATCGCTATTTTTATCGGGTGTTATTTTTGACGTGGTAGATAATCTTGCAGAGTATCAGTTCTTAACCATGACGTTATTAATTTGGTTTATAACTGTCATTAGTGGGTCTAAGTTTCTTTACGGACGCTTTTGTGAGTATCGAGTACATTAGAAAACTAATTATGTAAATATTATTGCAAAGTCGCACTATAAATACTCCAATTTAACAATTACATAAAAAGGGTTGACACCGCAATCGAAAAATTTACTATAACATTAACGCGAAACTTCTCAAATCTCTCTTTTGGGATCTGATACCGAAATATTGATCAGTGGTCGATTTCGAAATTTAAAATTGGCAGTTTGGGTGTCCTCTCGGCGTTTTAATTTCAATTGTTCATTCAGAATTTATTAGCATATAGGACAAATATAATAAGTTTATAATTCTAAAATAAACGCGCCGAAAGCAAAATACTGCTTATTGATGTTAATCAATTGGATACACATTAAAAACATTCTACTTACAGGTTACTACTAGAAGTCTAGAATATATCAACCAAAACAAACAATCCATAAAATATTAGATATTAACCTACTATATGTGGTTTGAAAATTAACAGTAAAGCGTCTCATCGACAGGTTGAATATTGACAGATTGTATAATAGGTTGACAGTATCAGATTTGCCTAAAGCGAGGTTTATAGTTATGGTCAATGCTTATGATGGTTATGGTTGTAAATTAATTAAATTGTTAAATAAACAATTTGACTAATTAGATTTTAGTAAGAGTATTCAACTTGTAGTTTTGCAGCATTCTCCCTCCCTAAAAATAATAAAAGTCCTTTTCAATTCATTCACACTTTAGTCATTCCTACTAACTGCATAAAAGCATATAGATACAATGATTAAACTGCCCTGTGGTATGTATTAAGGCCGTGAATATATGTACAAGACCGAATTAGTCATTGATGGCGTAAGTCGATGCAAATTTAGTACATAGGTAACATACAAAATCTGAATAAACCGAACAAATTAGCTGGGATTGGCTCAACCGATTTGGATGAAAATTTTGTTATGTGGCACCGAATCCTTTTGTTAGTTTTGTAATTTTTGCTACTGTTGCCTGGTATTTAGTCACTCTCTTGTTTTGTATATTTTAAACCTAAACCATTCGACAATCGATTTAGATGGAACTGGGATTACAAAATGAGGTCCGGATTACGTTCTGCAAAATAGCGAGTTATACCGGAACAACTCCGTGCGTTATGTAAAATTGTAAATTTGAATGGAACAGCAATTTCTAAACCCATAAAATAGATCTTAGTTTGTATTATACTATGTATTTTAAATGTCGATAAGAAAACTACAACTGTTGGAACGGAAGTTTAAATCTGGCGAACTACCATTTAGAATAGGAAGACAGAATGAAGCATTGATACAATGGTTCTTGAAAATAACAGAAATATATAAAATTGTTTGGCGGTAGAAATAAGAGAATTCCCTTCCAATGAAAAACCAACTGATATTTGTTTCGGCGTAAATCTCTGATTTATTCATGTAATGTATAATAGACACCAATTATGTAAAATGTGTTTATGTATGTAGTTAATGATAATTTCCAACTCAACCAATTTTGCACGAGCGAAGTCTCGGTGCACCAGGAACTGGTATATTAAAACATGTCAAATCTTAACATATTGAAAATTGTGAATACCGTTTTCAACTTTTTAACGAACATTTTCGGGTTTTGTAAATGATATCTGTTCTGAAAATTTCATTTATTTTAGAAATCTGAAGTTTTACGTTTTTTTTGGATTTGGTGCCGTCTAAAATGTAAAATGTCCCCATATCGTGAGAACTATATCAATCATTTCTGCTATGGTGAATTTGGCCGAGCTATTATTATCTCCAACTATAGAAAGGGGTTGATAATAATCACTATCATGCATATGAAAAACATCTACCATAGTAAACTAATATTACGTACGTCTATGCTCTAAAGAATTGAGAACGCAATGGACTCATCGATGATAATGGGAACAACTCTGTTCTGGACATTCTAAATAGATTTTGGAAGCCCCACTCTAATCCTTAGTATATGTAATATAAGCAAGTTGAACGGGTCCAAAAAACTTTGTTTGATTCAGCTTTTATAAGAATTTTATAAGAGTTTTTTCCATTTTTAATTCAAAAATTGCTCGCTTTCTATGACTGAGTAAGGATGCCATCTCTTGTCGAACTCAAGTACTTGTATCATACAAGCCTCATATTTTATAACTCTTCGAATACAATATAAATGTTTAATGTGGCTGTATAGTAGTGTTTCATAGGTTGATATAATTCTAACACTATTTAGATTTTTCTAAATTTCCTGATAAAATGTTTATATTCATAATATAATCATAAAACTATAATAATAAAATTAATTTATTTTATATTAATTTTATATTTCTTTTTTAAAATTCTAATTTATATTCACGCATTACAGGTGTATTTGTGCAGATGATACATATATGAATTCCATATAAACCCACCGAAGGGTATAGGTATACACAAGTATGTACATTTAAACTGTAGTAGCTACATAGATTCAGAACATAGAGGGGACCAATTTTGATTTGGATGGGGGAAACAGGTTTTAACTATTTTTGGTGTTTATAATATTTTTGGATGCCTAATTTGAATATGAATATGTAAGTATGTTGATATAATTTAATTTTTAGTATTAAATAATAGACAAATAATAATTGGTTTTTATTAGAATAGATTAATTTGGATTAGAAATGTATGTAAATAATATTTTGCTTATATACGAGTACAAATTTCAAAATGCTTTACGTTTTTTCGGTTTGAGATTTGGGTGTATCATGGAATTCATGGAATGGAGCTAGATAAGCACTTGTAATGCGTAATCTTATACAGTTACGTACGTTATTTACATATTTTACATATGTTTATTTAGTTCCATAGTAATTAATTTTTTTTGCCATGTTGGTTAAATTTTGAAGAATTTAAAGTGAAATTCTAAAAAAATGTGAAATAAGGTTTAATAAGAGGGAAAATATTTTTTTTAAAGCTCAACAATTACATGAATATTTAATGAGATTCTAATCGAAATTGGAACATAAATATAATAACAGCAGCAGTACCAACAACTATGTGTACTATATACCAACCAGTGTGTAAACACAACACAAAATTCGGAAAAAGGATTGAAACAATTTTTGCTGTTGTTGTTATTTGGTACGAAATAAGGGAAACACATAACGGGAACACAAAAACAAAAACATATTTTTAATTCCTTTTTCCTGTATTTTATGCTGAAGGGCTTCATCACATAGTAATTAACTTTGTGATACGGCGGTAATGTCGATATTGCGCACCTAAGCTAAATATACTAATTAAGCCTGGGTATAGGTGACAGTAAATTTTGTATAACAATCTTACCAATCAAAAATTAATTTAAACTTTGGAATAGATAATTTCTATAATATCTAGGTGTAGTAAATCCTTTATATTAAAAACAACAAATATTTTTTAATCAGAATTCAATCTCATCCCAAAAGTATTATGGAAAATATGAAAATCTCTTTTCTGTCGGATTTTTGTTGTTATTTTGAAGAAAACACAGTTTGATTAACTTTTTCTTTGTTCTTTTCTTAATAATACTAATTCTTTCTAAAGTCTTAATTATTTTGTTCTTATATTTAAAAAAAAAAATATTACGGTTGATGAAAAATAAGCATAATGATAAAACAAGTTTTCAAAAATATTCTGTCATAACAAGAATAAATTTCCATCAGCTAGTTGCAGATAAGTCGATGGATTTTGTGCTTATCAATCAATTTGGTGTATATTAAACGCCAAACCATTTCCAATTACATTCTACGTTTATATACAAGTATACATTGCTTACGTTATAAAAGGTAACAATATAAATCATCTACGTAATTTTAGAAGCAACATATTTAGAAGCATTTTCCATTTTATGCAGTATACATATACATATACGATTATGTTGTTTGGTTATGTTACTGCTGCTCTATTGTGTCGTGTTCAACAAAAGATTTTTTTGTGTTGCTTTAATGGCATAAAACTAATGTAAACACTACAAAAAAATATTATTAAAATTTATAATTAAAAAAAAAATAAATGACGAAAAGGAAATGGGAAAACTTGCCATCAAATATATAACAGCGGGAGAATGTGTATCCTTTCAGATTTGGAAGAATATAAACTGTTGTGTAAAATACCAAGGATGCTGTAAGAAATTTTAATTTGGTCATTTACGACTCAATTATATTCGTGATAATAATACAGTTACTAATTAGAATCTAAGGAATTCCGATTTCCTGCATTTTTTGGGGCGTGCATACAAACCATCTCATGCACACAATAAAACACGGGAAAAAAGTAAATTAAATTACAATTCACCTGGGACTGTTCTATTCTATCCTGTGCCACGCCGAAATAAAAAAAATCCACAAAAAAAATAAACAGAATTCATAAATTTTTCTTTTATGTACTTTGGAACTAATTAAATCGTAAAAGTGAACCGAAAAAGGGACATAAAGTTTCTTCATAAATTTGCATCAATACTTTGTTTACAAGGACCATGGGAGTTGTAAGAAAAACGGAAAAAATGTGTGAGGGTCTACCGGAAAATTGAAATTATAAAACGTGCATGAAAAATAATATTTGTGTTGCGTCGTTGATTTTGTTTTGTTTTAGTTTTTAACGGGTGAAATATGTTTACAACATTTCGATATTTCATACCTAATTTTGGGTAGGTCACAAAGAAATTGCTTGTCTCCGGCCTAATAAATGAAAAACGTTTTTATTTTTGGAAATATCAATTTATTCTTCAAGATCAATTCAAAGCTTCTCCAACTTGTGTATGCCTTTTTATAGAATGATTTGTTCAAGCCTTCAAAATTTTCGTTTATTTGCGTTATGGCTGTATAGACTTTTAACGTATAGACGACGAGCATAGGCAATTATTTTGATAGTCTAGGACACTATACGTTACGGCGGGCCATGGGCGCCTTAAAATCAATACCAAATTGGCCTATGTTCTCCAAGATAGGGGCGTTTGAATGAAGTTAAGCAATGACATTGTTCTTTTATCTACACTACTCGTCAAAAAATTCCTAACACTTGAATTATTATTGCATGGCAACACCGCAGACACCATGTTGCAAACGTTATCAATAATTATTTGGATGAGGTGGGAATTGATCAAACTGTTTGGCCCGCTCGCAGCCATGGCCTTAATTTCATTGAGTACGTGTGGCATATGCTAGGGCGTCGTGTAAGTCAAAGGGAAGTCGTTCCAGAAACCTTAGATCATCTTCAATCAGCTGTGCAGGAAGAATGTGAAATGATACCTCAGGGGTACATTGCAAACCTGGTGCATAGTATGGCAAAAATAATGCTAGATATGATCAGAGCTCGTGGAGGAAATACTCGATATTAGAGTACCAACCATCCAAATAAGGATGAAGATATATCAATATTCGCTTTTCGATAATTTTGTTATTTCATCTGTTTTGATCCTTTGGTTATTTTTAGTAAACAAAACTTGTTCCGTTAGTAGTTACCGTAAACACAAATATTTACTGAAAAACTGTAGTGTTCGAAATTTTTTGACGAGCAGTGTAGTTCTATCCAATCCTTTTTTATAAAATTCACTGTTGATTAAGTTACATATAGTAATTTGTTATTTCAGCAATACATATAAATGTTGACCATTCTATTTTATGGAACTGATTTCAGTATCGTATCGTTTTGCAACACCTTTCCTTAAGATTTCAAACAGTTGGTTATTGAGGGTGCCAACCACATTCACTAAACATCGTTTCGTCCGAATGGATTTATACGTAGGTTGATATATTTTATTTGATGTGATAACTGAGCTATCTCAAAATTTTCAAAATACCTATATCCCGGTTGTAGTGTTTAGGGTGGTGATATCAAATTTATAATTGTTGATTATCACCCTAAGCGCGCTTAATAGTGAAATGATCGCATATAACATCAATCTGGATTGAAAGCATGATCGATTTTTTTTCGTTTTATTTGAGGTTGGGGACTGGTTTTGATGTTCCTTACAGCCTTCTTTACATCATCCTCTATTTGATCTCGCAATCAAAGTCTTGGTAGTTTTTTCTCTCTTCGTGAGAGGTCTTATGTGTGTCGAGTTTCCTTTCTTGTTATTGAACAGTCTCATGTGACCTAACTCTATGTACTCTTGGATACGTCTCTTGTAGTCCTTAGCAAATATTGGCGATCCTGAAATTTTTTTGTCTAATTGTAGAAGTCTAGCTAACGCCCCGTTAACTATTTCCTTCATTTCTACGTGAGTCCTTGTACTCTGTATATGTTTAATTTTCTGGCGGCCTTGCGAATTATAAAGAATGCTTGAGAGCCAGGATCGATAAATATTCTCAATAATTCTGTAAGAACTTTCACTAATGCTGTGCAGTTAACATATGTGTTTCGACCATCGGTCTTACAGGTTCTGTTGTTGGATGATAAGGCGCAGAGGTTGCTTTTTTATAAAACGGAGTATGATTACTAACATGTTCTACAAAGAATTTACATATCTTGTTATGCTCCAAAGTTGACATTTGTAGAAACGATCTGCATTGTTGAATTTTACGTGATCCTTCACAATTTATGCATTTATGTACATCTGTTGTTACCATTAACACTTTTGGATGTTGAAATCCTGTCGCAGTGTGGTATGGTTACCGGTTGTTGTTGCGTGTCGATTATTTTTAAAGATTATTGCTTCTAAATACCGAAAACGTTTCTCTAAAAATAGCAGAAATGTATTTGCTATCGAACACTTAGGCCTATTATGGCCCATTGTGATATCACAGGATCCGACATCATTAAACTTCCTTAAAACCATTTAGTGCTATTAATATAGCGTACAAGATCTCGTACATTACAGCTTTCGAAATCAGAGAGGCTGTCCATATAGCGTATTTGCCCAAGCGATCATGCCTTCTGCCAGCTATCGCAGAGCATGAGCATAGGAAGTGAACTACAGTTTCCTCCTCCTCGTCCTTGCAGCTTCTACAGAAGTCATTTGCATCCAGACCCAGCCTTCCCGCATGATCTCCGAAGAGACAGTGTCCGGTAAGTACCGTTATTACACTCACGCTTCCTAGTGTGATAAAGATCTTGGAGCGATTCAAGTTCAGCTCAGGCCATACTTGTTTCGCTACTCTGCCAGTCGGACTGGCGAGTCACCTAGCCTTTGCCAAGGCAACTGCTTTCCTGTGGCTTACTGCTTTCGGCACAGACAAAGGCCTACCTGCACATCCTCTCCCCAGTTCCAGTTGGAGAGATATGAATAAATAAATTATTACAGCAACAATTATCTAGCTGAACTTACCATTATACTTAAAATTTGCTAATTACATTTGAAAAAAATAAGTTTATGTTATTACATTGGACATAATAATTTTGCTAATCCTACAAATTTAGCTCATAAGCATAACGGAAGACAGAAAATTCCAAGCCACGTTTTGCTGTGTAAGTTGATTAAGCTACTCATACACTGATTACTAATTTAAATAAACACCTATCTCGTTGATGTTATGTTTGCGTGCCTGACCATAAAACGTTTGTTTTTCAGTGATTACAAAAGAATGGAAAATATTGCCGTTTAAGGCAACTACAACAACTAACCAGCTATAATAAGGATCTAATCATCTGGCTTTAAATAGGGACGCTCGAGTTTTCTTAGGTTATAGCAGCCATGTTGTTAAAGCAAAATCAGTCAAATTTGTTGTGAATTGTTCAGTAGTGTATGGTAATTCACCATAGAAGGTTAACAACGTATGCAAACCATCAAATTTTGTTTTCAAAATCAGTGTTGCTTTCGAGAAACATTCCGCGCATTACGTGATTTTTATCCTCGCTACTCCTCCTCGACCAGTGATCACAACTTTAAGAGCGTTTACTCTAATTTTCAGTCGTAGTAATCGTCTCACCAGACGTGTGTGCTGTAGTGGATAAATTCGAGTCCAAATATTCACTATTGGATGTTCCTGTGCCAGTGAGACAACGCACCGGTTGAAGTACCGAAATTATCGCAGCCGTAAGTGCTTCAGTTCAACAATGGGAACATTTCAAATCACATTGTGGCGAATTTTGCGTCTTCTCCGGTTGGGTTCTGCTGAAGTTTAAAGAAAATCCTGAATTTCATCGAAGGATCATCTTCAGCGATGAAGCTCCTTTTTGTCTTAATGGCTCTCCCAATAAGCAAAATAAAGGGTTTTCCAATAAGAGGTTTCATTTTGATATTACAAAAAAAATGTTTATTTCATTGTAAAGAGGAAGGTATGCCATTAACATTTGAAAACGATATCAGCCAAATGGCCGGCTGTATGTCCTCGATAACTTCACGAATTCCATCCTTAAGGTTTTGAATCGATTGTGCAGCATTGGCATAGACCTTATCTTTCACGTAGCCCCAAAGAAAAAAGTCTAAAGGTGTTAAATCACAAGATCTCTGTTGCCAATTGTGATCACCTCTTCGAGAAATAACACGGTCAGGAAACTTTTCTTGCAAAATTGCGATTGTTTCGTTGCTTGTGCGGCACGTAGCGCCGTCTTGCTGAAAATAAACGTCGTCCACATCAATATCTTCCAATTCCGGCCATAAAAAATCATTAATCATAGCTCGGTAGTGCAATCCATTCACTGTAACAGTTGTACCAGCCTCATTTTCGAATAAGTAAGATCCAATCACCAAACAGTGACACGTTGAGGATTGAGAGGCTTTTCAACAATCATTCTTGGATTTTCTGAGCCCCAAATGCGACAATTCTGCTTATTAACGTAGCCTCCGAGGTGAAAATGGGCCTCATCACTGAAGATGATTTTTCGATGAAAATCCGGATCATTTTGATGCATTTGAACGACCCAAACAGCGAAGATACGACGTTTATGGTGATCGACCGGCTTGAGTTCTTGTGTTAACTGAACTTTAAAAGCCTTAAGACCTAAGTCTTTATGCAAAATACGGTGTAATGTCGTTTGTGGTATGTCTAATTCTAAAGATCGACGATGAATCGACAAACATGGGTTTTCGTCAACACTACGGGCTACAGCAGCAATATTCTTAGTTGTTCTTGAGCGACGCATACGGTTTCGATTCTTCACATCACTTACTTGCCCCAACTGCTCAAATTTTTCCACCAGTTTCACTATTGCCGGCCGAGAAGGTGCTTCACGACGACACAAAAGTGCTTTAGTTTTGCGAACTGTGACATCATTTTTGTAGTGAATTATAACAATTTCAATGGCGTAGTTTTTACTTGTCAAATGTCAAAAGATGACCGCTTCAAAATTGACAGCTGCCCAAATAGCAGCCTATTCAAAATGAAACCTCTTATTGGAAAACCCTTTATGAGTTATTGGATAGCAACAAACCGACATGCGCTTCAAGAGACTCCATTACAACCACAAACAGTGACCGTATGGATTTCATGCGGTAGTGTGATCGGATCATATTTTTTCGTCGATGAAAATGATCGCTATGTTATGGTCAATGAAGTTCGCTATAGTGCCATATTGGAAGACTATTTTTGGCCAGAATTGGATGGAATTGACATCAGTACACTGATTCTCTAAAAAACAAGATAATGTGTAAACGTGAAAACCATAGTAAGCTTTTCGACTTTACACAAATTACAGCAACAATCCTGTGTGATTTTGTTTATTTTTTCGTTTACATATTATCGTGTTTTTTAGAGAATCAGGGCACAGATATATGTAGTTCCAACAAAATGGCACCACACGTCACACAGCTGGTCAGACAATTGGTCTATTGAACGGGAATGACGTCGAATGGCCACCTCGCTAATGCGATTTACCGTCGTTGGATTTCCTTTTATAGGTTTATGTTAAGTCGTTGGTTTATGCCAACAAGCCAACAACGTTAGAGGAGCTCAGGGACAATATCGAACACGAAATTGCCAACATTAATAAAATTTAATGCGAACGGCAATTATTCTGTTTTCATTTAAATAGAAAATTGTTATTTTCTTATTGAAAAACCCGATACATTGTGGAATAAAAATCATCTAATGCCATTTCGAAAGGCGCCTTACAGCTTTCGCATAGAATTTTTGAACATTCACGCTATCCGCGATTTTTATATGCTAGGATATCGTTGCAGTTTATGAAAAATTACACAAACTTCAGAGATTGGCTTCCATAGTGGCTATATATAGGTTTGAAAGGACATACATTGTGGAAATCAAATCACCTACTGTCCAGAAACTTCACACCTGTAATATTAGATAACCAATGGCTCAATGAACTGTGTAATATTTGAGTGGCCGGCAAACTAAGTTTGTTTTTAATCTATTCTTAGGAATGCCAAGTTTTAACAAAAGAGTACCAATTTTTATTAAGATAACTATAGCAAAATTAATAAACTCATTACTACATAAGCAACTGATTAAAACCGCTTTTGAACGATGCGAAACGCGTACACACACGGTAAGTAAAACAATTACTTTTCTTCATGAAAACTACATTTCGCTTGTTCTGCCTAATTTAAGAATGAGTGTAAGTGAGTAATCAAAAAATGTCTCTCAGGGAACCTCTGGCAGGCACTTATATCTCGTTCAAGTCGGTGCTTGACTCTTTTAAAAACAAGAATTTACATATAAAATAAAATTATTTCATAAACTGAATAATTTATCATTTCAATTGAAAATCGTTCATCTTAATTTTTGATGTTTGCTTACGCGCGCTTCATTTCAAATTTTAACTTGTGCTCCCAACCGTTTTATCGTTACAATTTTAAGGGATTTGAAATATGGTAAGCATACTTGACATGAATACTGATCGTAGTGATGTAATTTTGGTTAATAATTTTTACGAAGATGCCCAGCGTGTCATCATCACTACACTCTGACAAAGATAGATTTAGATAATTTGATAAATGATTCAGAATTTTTTATTGCATTTAATTTATTATTTCAACAGCACGTTATACAAAATAAAATTTGTTTGTTGATTTGCATATAAGAATTTGAAATATTATGCAATATTGTAAATTGATTTTGGATGCGCGAACAGTGACGGGAAAC